>CM044009.1:4798086-5115586 GCA_024085815.1 Flaveria linearis | reverse complement strand
TACATCTACTTTTTTATAAAAGCTTACCCCCTTTATTTTTAAAACTTATATAACTTTTTTATGCATTATGATTATTTTATAAAAATCACACCATTAAAATCGTCTCATTTTTCTCTTAAATCCAATATAGTTTCGAAATTTTTTAAATTTATCCTCAGCCGTTACTTATTACATTACTGTAACGTGTAGACAAAACATAAAAAAACAGAATTAAACTTAAAAACATACTTATATCTGAAGAAAAGACAAAGAATTTGTTATAATAAAGTTCATATATGACCTTATGGTAACTACACTAATATAACAATACTTCAACAATGGAATTAAATAAAAAATAAAAAAACAATTACACATTAATAATTCCGTTAACATGAATAGCGATATAACAAAAAAGGATTACACCGTTTACACTACTGTAGTATTGCAAAAAAAATCTACTTACACTGTTAATGTTATACTAATGTAATATTAGCAAAGTTGTAACGGAAACATCTATTTACACTATTAATTACCAGATATTACACCACTCCAACTAACAGTGACACAATCATGAAAATATATAAATTTTTTGATTACTATAATGAAAATATAGTCTCGAAAAAATTTTTAAAAATTTTCCGGACGTTAGATATTACAATAACTTACATCATGTTTATATGAATTCAAATAATAATAGCTACAACAAATTAAATCATATTATAATGTGTATTAACAACAAAACAATATGTACAGAATCACACCATCAACTACATTGAGTATGAAGTCCATCCTAATCAAATCATGAACCAAGAAACAATGAATTACATTATGTTCATATGAATGTAATTTTTAATACCTACAATGAATTACATCATATTGTAACTTCTTATCGTAAATTACATCAAACAAACATGGTGTATTAACAACAAAAAATCCTGAATCAAACATAAAACCATACCTAATACAATGAATTACATCGAATAATAGCGAGTTATATCATATTGTAACAGTTCATTTGAATGCAAATGCTAATACTTACAACTAATAAATTTGGGGAAGCAAGACACGCTTTTCACAAACACACTTTTATAATTATATCATAACTTTTTATACTATATGTATTTTTATAAAAATTATATCATACCACTGTAAACTCTACATCTAACATTTTTATACATTCATAACTTTTTATACTATATTATATTTTTATAAAAATTATATCGTTAATCTCGTATCATTTTTCTCGTTAATTTTCATATAGTCTTGACATATTTTTGTGATTCAGTTCAAACGACTGCAGTTACATTACTGTAACTAGCATGTGCAACACCTAACAACATTTATAATCAAATGTTATACCACTATAACAAAACTACACCACTGTAATACTAAGTCTTTTACAATGTGAATAACTGTAAACCACTTTGTAAAACACTTACACTATTGTTGCACCATTATAACAAAAACTTACTTCTGATATTACACCACAGTAACTATTAATAATGATGTGACTACAATAATCTAACAAACAAACGACATTACACAATATAACTACACGAGTGTAACGAAATTTGAGCACTATAATTAAGCCAAAAAAAAAATTACAGCACTGTAAAAAATTAAATAATAACAAAACACCACTATAATTACACGATTATAACAAAATTAAACAATAAAAAAACTAAACCACTGTGGAGTAAGTAAAGCAATAAACTTTTTTAAAGCAAAAATTATACCAATAAACTTTTTTAATGTAAACCAATGTAAACTAAGTAAAGCAAAATTTTATCCAGTGGGTCTTCTTCTACTCTGTAAACATGCCTGGAAGCATCTAAATCAGTTGTAAACATGCCTGGTCGAACAGATGGCAACCCAACAACAAAATCATTAATCTACGCAAAAGCCCAAACACATACCTGATTGCATTTGTGGAGTTGAGATGTGGGTCAATCAAAGAAAGATCTAGGTCGATTTGAACCAGATCTGAGTCATCGTAGTAGGCTTGGTTGATTCAGTGGGGTTATGCGGTGGATTAGTGATGGTTATCACCATCTCCACAACCTTGATCACCAATCCTCCATATCAAACAGAAATTTGTTCGGTTTGTTCTTCCCCTTTTTCTTCTGTAAAAGGTACAACATAATATTTACCCATTTAGATCTCGATCAATTAACGGATTATCGAGGTGGATTATCAGCAATTAGATAATTAATGAGAACTGAAATGGGTTAAAAGGGTTAACCATAAATTGATTGGATCTTGCAAATCCTAATTGATATATCATCATAATACCAATAACTTCTTTAACATGATGCAGATCAATAACTGGCTTTGGATCCATCTAGAACTTCCCTTTGTCATCATAGTACAGAAGGCCGATGGCTCATGCCACAGCAGATGCTATGTCGGTGGATGGAACAAAATTAGGAGCCGTCAACGGCGATTAAGCGAGAGGGGATTGTGAAGGTGCAAAGATGATTTTTGTGATAGATACGAGACTTGTGACCGAAACATTGAATCATTTATGATTGTTGTTTCAGATTCAAAGAAATTAGAAAGATTGTTGAGATGGGACCTTCAAAGAAAAACTTTTATGAACTGGGTTTTAAGAAAGAAAAGAAAATGCTTGTGATAATTTAATTAATTAAGAAAAAAAAATCTGACATATGACAGTAAAGGTAAAATATTACAAATTACTTAAATACCCTTAGTGAGATCTTGACCCTTCATATGGCATCTAGAGTTTTTTATATTAAATCAAAGGCTTTAAGAAGGGTTAAAGGGTTTCTTGTAATCTCTCGCTGACGTGTCGCAATTTCAGTGGTTCCTCGCTGACGTGTCCTATTCCTCGCCCATAATTACCAAAATGTCACTACTCACTTAAAATTTTTATTTTAAAAAAAAGTATTTACCGAAATTTAAAAATCATTAGTTTTAAAAAAATTTCATTTATTATTTTTAAACACTTAAATTTGTTATTTAATGTGGTTTTCCCCTATATAATACAAACTTTCCTCTTTTCATACTTATCAAATTTGGTATTTACTTTATTTATTTACTATTTTAGAATATGTTTTTATCACGTGTTGAATTAAAATATTAAATTAATAGTTAATATTAAATATTTAAAAGTTTTTAAAATAATATTTTTAGACACAGATATGATTCAAATGTATACTCAACTATTTTAAGCAATAATAATATTTTTAATTTCATCTTTAAAAAACTTTAATGTGGTTTTCCCCCATATAATACAAATTTTCCTCTTAACATACTTATCAAATTTGGTATTTTACTTTATTTATTTTACTACTTTAGAAATACGTTTTTATCACGTGTTGAATTAAAATATTAAATTAATAGTTAATATTTATATGTAAAAGTTTTTTAAAATAATATTTTTAGATACTGATATGATTCGAATGTATACTCACTATTTTAGTAATAAATAATATTTTTTTAAAATTTCATCTTTAAAAAACTTAGAAAAGGATTCACTTAAACAAAAGTTTTTTAAAGTTTGTTTTATTATTTAAACTTTTTTAAATAAGTGCAATTTTTAAGTTTAAAGATAAAAGTTTAAAAATATTGTTATTACTTAAAATAATTGAGTATACGTAATCCGAATTATATCTTATCTAAAATATTATTTAAATTTTTAAATATTAAATTTTGACTATTAATTTAATATTTTAATTAAGCCCGTTTAAAAATGTATTTCTAAACTAGTAAAATAAATAAAGTAAAAACCTAAAATTTATTAAGTTTGTTAAGAGGAAAGCTTGTATTATATAGAAAAGCATATTAAACAAATTAAGTGTTTAAAAAAATACTAAATGATTTTTTTAATAAATCTAACAATTTTATAACTTTTGGCAATACTTTTTTTAATTTTTGTATTTAAAAAAAGAAAAATAAAAATTTAAGTGAGTATGGCATTTTGGTAATTATGGGCAAGGAATAGGACACGTCAGCGAGGAACCACTGAAATGTGACACGTCAGCGAGGGATTATGAAAATCCCTCGCTTAGTCACCTTTTCAGCGAGGAACTCCTAACATTTCGACACGTCAGCGAGGGATTATGTAAATCCCTCGCCCAGTCACCTTTTCAACGAAGGATTATGGATTTTTCTCGCCCACGTGGCGAGGAATGGACACGTGGCTCTTTTTATTGGTTGTTTTTTTTTGTAAATTTTTTTCAATGGTTATAATGGTAATTTAGTTTGATCAAATGTTTATATTGGCAATTTTCCCAACATTTTCTTCTAACAACATATTAATCCAAACCTGACGATCTATAGGTACTGGTTACCCGGTACCTAGCCGTCAGTCGCAAGTCATACCCCCCAGATGTGCGGGAACCGGATTAAATCTGTAAACGCTTGCCCTCCATCAGGATCGAACTCTTACCTGAACCGTTTATTAAATGAGAATGGTGAATTTAAACCTACAAATATTTATACTAGGTTATACCCGTATTATACGGGTTGAATAATAAATTTAAATAATTATTAATAAAAATATTAATCATAAAACGATTTATTGATATAAGATTCGATTGAGATTACGTACGAGTGATAAAAGGACGATATCATTTTTAAACTTTTGTTTAATTTTTTTTGTTTTTTTTTCAAAAAAGTTATTGTTTAACAAATTATTTCAAAACAACTGTTTTTACACAAATGTCATTTTAATGATTTCTTTATTACAACTTTTAATTTAATTATTTTTGTTCATAAGAATTTTATTTTTAAAGCTACAAGTGTTAATATATTATGTCTTTTAGAGGTTTGATATTTTTATTTGAAAAGTTTCTTATTTTGTAAAAATTATTTTTTTATAAATTGTATTTGTAGAAAGATCTATTTTTATTTAATATAAAGTATTTTTAATATGAAAGAATTAATTAATATCATTTGTATTTAATGAATTTTATTGGGAAGAGAAGCGGGAAATAAAATTTAGGAGGCATATAATTTGCCAAGTGGCAACTTAAAACCTTCTTTTATTATAATACATAATTATATTTCTTTTGCTGGGGGACAAACTGCCTTGCTGGGTCACTTTCACCAACATCACCACCAATCCATCATTCATCGAACATCCTCTCTCTCAAACCCTTTTTTTCCTATCAATACTATTTTATTTTTAGAATATAATGTTTTCTCCTTATGTACATGTATAAAGTTATGTTAATAATTTCACTTACATAACGATGAGATACTAGAATCTTTAATATTGTATAACCTTAAATATTTTCTCATACATGACATATCCCATCCCTGTTGGTTGATGAAGTTTTGTGACAAGATTTAGAATTCCTATTTAGCAATAAATTAATTGAACATTTTAAACATGCATAAAACTTTTTTCACAATACAACATTTTAGATTAACTGAATAATCAAAATACAATTTAATTTCAATAAAATCGATTCTTGACGGCTTACTATATATTATACTACTTCTGCCTAGAGCTCCTAAGAAGATCACGAACTAGAAAAGTTTGCTTGGTTTAGAGACCAAAATCATATCTATGGTCATTTTCATATGGCACTCGATTTAGAGACTTTAAAAGATTGTTTGGTTGTGCAAAGGATGGTTGATATGGGGTAGAATTCATCCACATCTTTTGCTTAGAATTGGAGGAACAAAAATCTTTCCTAGGCCGAGTTGAGGGAGGTGATGGATTTGGACCTTAAACTTACGGTTAACCGATTTTAATCGTTAAAGTATAATTGATTTGGACCTCGAATTGCAAAGTTTCATCTTAAACACTAAAATATCTTAACCCTTTAAGCTAAGCAAAGAACTACTATTATATTTAAACTAAAATCCTTAGATTTTTTTAGAGTTAATTTCAGTTTTACTCCTTACGTTTGACGAAAATAACAATTTTCCTTCAAAAATTAAAAAACATCAACTTACCTTCAAAAGTTTCATAAGTTTTTTCAATTTCAATCCAAACATTTCATGTTGGATCAAATTGAAACAACTAATTAAACTTTTAGAGTTAAATTAATGTTTTTAATTATTTTGAGGAAATTGTTATTTTATCTAATTCCAGTAGCAAAATCGAACTTAACTCTTTTATTATTTTTTATTATAAGATGATTACATTAAAGAATTCATCATTTAGGTTTAAAATTGCAAATAGCTAATCTTCACTGTATTCGAAAAGTTCCATTATTTTCATGACTGATATTGTCTCAAATATTTAGTGTATCAAATGTATTGCAAGTAAATAATGTAACTATAAAACGACAAAACTATAATACTAATATGAAATGTCTTACTCAGCAAGAATATTAACAAAGATTGTGTATAGGGTTAGTTATACAAACCCATTTATGTAATAAGTCAAACAATAAATAAATTAAATATAGTATAATGTATATATATAACATTTACATTAGAGAGAATAAATTCTTTAAAAATGCGAGTAACCATCATGCTATGAAATGTGTGTCATGGTAAACGTTTTTGAAAGAAAAAAGAAGCAAAGACGTGATTTTGAAAATAATATACTAATATATGATTACATTTATTGACATATGTTATCAACGGATTTTATTTCATATGAGTTTTCTCGCCTAAACTCATAAAGTTGAACCACTATATTTGACCTTTTTTATAGTTTCAAAAAATATATATATATATCCCCTATTTTTTATCCATTAAGTTCACTTCATTTCCTAAACCTTCGCCTATCATTCATTTTGAAAAAATGAAAATGTAGCAGGCTTTAAATTGATTATGATAACGTATCAATAATACTATTTAAAAGAATGAACGTGTTAAGATTTAGAACTTAAAGAGAAGCTTAGGAACAATTAATTGAAAACAAATTAAAATAAGAATGATACAAATATGTGAAAAATCAATGGAAAAAGATCTGAATTTGTTTTCTTTGAAATTATATTGTTTTTTTTTACTAGGATTTAATCAAAACTACACAGTTTTAGTGGTTTCATATATAAGTTTTATTCCTAACAAAAACGTTACTTTTTCCTTCTTATTATGCTACTTTTTTAAAACTTTCTTGTACTTTTTAATTGTAAAAAAACATATCCTTTTCAAGTTATTATAAGAGACCTAACATCTATATTATCTCGGTAACTTTTATGTGAATTTAGGTTTCAAATGATGTAATAATGAGTAACAGCTTAAATTATAAAATTCTATTACATAACCCCGTGTAATACACAAATTTATAACCTAATAAATAATTAAACACTTCAGCTAAATTCACCTTTGTTATTGGTCTAGAATAAAGTTGGAAGCACTTTACTATTAGCATTTCTACTGAAAATATATAAATGGTATATTAACTTTTTTGTTCTTAACGGTTAAAAGATTAACCGATGGGATACCGACCTATCCGATCATCTTTATATATCGCGTACTAAATCGAAACCATTCTCAAAGAAAATTCAATATAGATGAGAAAACTCTTGGCCCAAACTGAAACTTTTTTTTTCTCTTGTAACTGGTTTCCCGAGACCTTCTCTATTTTAATAAACTCTTAGGTATCACACCTCAAGTATGTGAGCTAACTATCATTAGTATATATAAAATGGTTTATGTGAATGTAGACACCCAACTAAGATATTCAAACCTTATTTTAATACTATACTTATTATAAAAGAATGAGAGAGGATATGCTACAAAGTATATATTTCCTAAAAGGGTGAGAAGTAATTCTGACCATTGGATCAACTCATTAAAATAGATCAATGGTTCAAAAAAACGCGGTGGCAAAAATGTAAATAAGTGGAAAACTGCTAACAGGCGGAGGGGCAAAAACGTAATTTGACACAATGGTTGTTTGACACAATGGTTGTTTGACACAATGGTTGTTTGACACAATGGTTGTTTGACACAATGGTTGTTTGACACAATGGTTGTTTGACACAATGATTGTTTGACACAATGGTTGTTTGACACAATAGTTGTTTGACACAAAGGTTTTTTGAAACAATGGTAATTTAACACAATCGTAGTTTGACACAATCTTAGTTTGACACAATGGTAATTTAAAACAATAGTAATTTGGTATGTTGGCATGTTATTATATTTTGCTATATGTTGACATGTTAAAATTTGTTGCTATATGTTGCTTTACATTACACAATAATATTTTGGTAACTTGTTTTTATTGTCAAAATCAAACGTAAATAAAATTCTTCAAACATGACACAATGAGTCTTATGACACAATGAATAAATGTCACAATAAATATAATGACACAATGAGTATATGACACAATAATCTTATGATACAATAAATCTTATGACACAATGAATCCTATTCTTGGAGGTGGGGCGACCATTTGAACTTTATCAGCCTTAAACTTGTAACTATTTAAATAATCAAGATAAAAACACAACTCGTATTTGTTCGTAACCAATTGATTAAGATAATTGTTTTATTCAGACACAATTACAATACAAAGACACAATGACAAACAAAATACACAATGATGATATCTAAGACACAATTATGATATCTAAGACACAATGATGATGTCAATCAATAACAAATTCATATAAAAACATAACAACATAAAAGACACAACATAGAGAGACTCACCTGATATTTATAAATATGTTCAACAACATATTGATAATGCCCAGAGTAATCTAACACTATAGACACAATAACTGTTTTATTCAGACACAATGAAACAAAAGACACAATGACGAACAAAACACAATGATGATACCTATGACACAATGATGATACCTATGACACAATGATGATACCTATGACACAATGATGATACCTATGACACAATGATGATGTCAATCAATAACAAAATTCACAGAAATCAGACAGTATAGACACAATGATGATCCAAACGACAAAATTATTAACATACTATTTCAATTACAGTATATAATCGTCTTCATACGTATCAAACTGATGAAATCAAATAGATCAACATAACTCAACGATCTTCAACAGAAACAACATAAAGCAATCTTCAACAGAAATCAACGATCTTCAACAGAACTTAACAAACTTCAACAGAACTAGCATAAAAGCAATCTTCAACAGCTAAAATCGATCGTTTGAATCTTCAATGATTGAATTGATGTAAGCTGAGAATCTTCAACCGTTTGAATCGATCAAAAGAGAATTTCCAGTTGATTTCATATGGAAAAAGTCAATATATATATCCCCACCTTTGTAACAATAAAGTAGACTTCCTAAAATACCCCTCCTTCTATTTTAAAAAATATGCCACATGTCACTCCCTGATTGCTTCTCACACTTTTTACATAATATTCCCTTTGTATTTGAACTTTTCTCTAAAAGAATTATTTAGAGCATTCACAACCTACTTTCCATCTCCATCTTATAATTATATTTAAAATCATTTTTTTTCTCTCTTAATTTAATAAAATATATTTTTTTATAATTTTATCATTATTTTTCTCCTTCCTCTACTTACAATCACTTACAACAAATATTAAAAATTAATAGAGATGAACAATGTTTTACCAAATATAGAGATGAACAGTATCATATTCTCCATACTCCATTCACAAGTAATAATAACCATTTTCTATAATATCCAAAACCAATGTTTTCAGAACCGGATCGGACGTCGAACCGGACGCCTTACTGGTTTGGTGGTCGGACCGGTCGGACCGGATGGACCGGATTTAACTATATTTTATTATATTTATATATGTAATTAAATATAAGTAATTTATATATGATTTATACATATATTTTATAGTATATATAAAACTTAATTATATTTGTATATCCGAAGTACTAATTTATGGTTTAACACCCCGTTTTTACCCACTAAAATAAAAAAAAAATACTGAAAATCGGTCGGAACCGGCCCGGTTCGCCGGTCCAACCGCCGGTTCGGTTCGGACCGGCCGGTTCAAATGATCAAAAACGAACTACCCCTGACCGGACCGGATCAGCCCCGATTCGCGGTCGAACCGTCGGACCGGCCGGTCCGATCCGGTCTCAACACAATGTCCAAAACGCACTCATAGATTTATAAAAAACGAATCGTGAATGCTATTATAATAACTAGTCCATTAACATAATAATTTCCTTTAGAGTAAATTACCATTTGCATTCTTGAGGTTTGGTGTTTTTGACCATTTGCATCCTTACAGTTTAAAAATCCTCATATACACCCTAACGTTTCATTTTTGTTAGGGCTGTAAACGAGCCGAGCCGAGCCGAGCCAGGATGGGCTCGAGTTCTAGCTCGAAGCTTACCGAGCCGAGCCGAGCCGGCTCGAAAATTTCTAACGAGCTCAAAACACCGGCTCGAGTTCGGCTCGTGAAAAGCTCGAGCCAGCTCGTGGCTCGTTCGAGCCGGCTCGATTTATTTTTTTTATTTTATTTTTTCACATTAATTTATATAAAAACACAAAAATATATATAGAGTTTTTATCTTTTGTTGGTACTCCGTACTAAAAGAAACAAAGATCATTATTTTGAATATAAATAATTTACTGTTAAGTTATATATTTTTTAAATAAAATACTTAATGTTTATAAAAATAATCCATTTTTATTTTAAGAAACCTTTTTAAAATCCTAATATAAAATAATAATAATAGTAGTAGTAGTAATAATAATGATTATTATTATTATACAATATAAATATATATATATACATATATTATATGCACCGAGTCACGAGCCGAGCCAACGAACCGAGCCACGAGCCGAGCTCGAACCGAGCTAACCCTGGCTCGAGTTCGGCTCGCTTAGAATTCGAGCCGAGCCGAGCCGGCTCGTTTAGATTCGAGCTTTTTTCGAGCCGAGCTTTTTTCGAGCTTTTCTCGAGCGAACTTCGAGCGAACTTCGAGCCACGAACTTTTTGTACAGCCCTAATTTTTGTTCCCATTTGAATCCAAAACACTAACACCATTAAATTATTCTGTTAACTTTTTTTAAAAAGATAAAAATGCCCTTAAGTCAACCACTACACAATATAAAACCCCTAACCCACTACCCTTTTTTTCAACACCTCCATCACCACCCACCACCCGTCCACCACCCGTCCACCCACCCCCCACCGTTGTAGGCTTGTGGTCATCAATAGCCGATGCACCACCGTTTATCGGCAGAGATGTGGCGGAGAAGTGGTGGTGCACCGGTGTATTGCATCTTGATGGTGTAAATTCTGCAATGATCACAAAATCATAGAAATAACACTCATGAATTCAGATTCACAATCAGATTCTAACCATGCTTGTGAATCGAAAAACATCTCTTCTTTGCTATCTGCAAATAACAACCATGCATCAACAAGCTCAATAGACCCACAAAACAACTAAAAGATCAACTGAATAATCAAATAATTGAATAAATCAACAAACAATTTAACAGACCCACCAACAGTATATAGAATCAATTGAATAACTCACAAAAACCCATATCATCATATTATTTCTTAGTTCTACACAGAAGATTAACCCGATGAACAAAAACCCATTTCGTCAAAAGTTTAAAGCTACCAAAAATCACAATTTAACCAAACAAAAACCCTAAAAATATAATAATCACGAGAATTAGCAAAAACAATACCGAAATCGCGAGAATCAGTGGTTGAATGAAGAGGAGGCAACTGAGGTTTAACAACAACATTTCCATCGATGATCGGAAGTTTTTCTTTAACAGGGGAATTCTCGATCCCCGTGTGATTATCAAGTTTCCGATCAGACCCAAATGATCTGTGCACCTTCGTTGAAGATTTGTGATGCGATGAAACACAGGCGCCCATTATTGCGTAATTTCGATTGCAACGATTGTTCAACCAAATATCACCTACTGATGTTGTACGATTGGGGGTGAAGATAGGGTTTGGAGGTTGACGGTGGTGGTTGTGACGGAGGTGCAGCGGAGGGTGCGGAGGAGTAGGCGAGCTAGCGTCATGACGGTGGTGGTGGATGACGGTGGTGGTGGATGACGGTGGTGACGGCGGTGGAAGTGGTGACGGTGGTTGTGGTGGTGGAGTGGGTGGGGGTTGTGGTTAAGGGTTAAGATATAAAGAAAGAAATAGATAAAGAGGGAAATGACAATTTAGTCTTTTTACAAAAAGTTAACAGAATAAGTTACGGTGTTAGTGTTTTGGATTAAATGGGAATAAAATAAAACGTAAGGGGTATATGATGATTTTTAAACTGTAGGGATGCAAATAATCAAAATCACCAAAGCACAGGTATGCAAATGATAATTTACTTTTTCCTTTATAAGAGCATTCACAACCCGTGCCCTATAATCATGTGAGTGTGTTTGGTATATTATATGGAATGATTTTGAGTGGTTGTGAGTGAAGGAGAGAGAAATGTTATTGTGGATTGGTATATTTGAAAAATCACTGTACAATCCTTATAAATTTTTTAATATTTTTGAAAGTGGTTGTGAGTGAAGGAGAGAGAAAAGGTAATGAAAAAGGTATAAAAATATATTATTTAATTGAAAGGAGAGAATAAGTAGTGATTTTTAGTGTAATTATATGGATAAAGATAAGGAATGGACTGTGAATTCTCTAAGAGGATGTACTTTTGAGAACCGTGGTATTTTTGTAATATGAAGCAACTATGAAACCTACAACAGTCCAAGGCAATTAGCTGTCACCTACGTCCCCGTTTCGCAGCGTTACTTCTAACCTCCAAAAAAACAAAAAAAAAAAACTACGAACATTTACACACCCTCACACTCAGCGCGTGTTACGTACCAACTAATTCGCAGCGAAGGAAGGACTACGTGTACATCACATTCTGATTTAGGGGCGTGAAGCGTATTTGGCCAATGGCAGCCAAATTGTGGCATGATATGCATGACTTATGGATGGTGAAGATCATGCATGATGGATGCCCATGACACCTCATCAAACATTCATACATCTTATAGAAATACTTTTTTACAAATACTAGAAAATTAAATATATTTAATTTTTTTCATGAATTGTAAGGGTCTTTGATAGTATATTAATAATTATTAACCTTTGAATCGTTAAGAGTTAACTTTGATGTTAAATGATTAAAATGTAGTTAAGAGGTTATTTCTTAACTATTCAGAGGTTGTCTCTTAATAATCGTTAAAATACCATCAAACGGATCTTAAGTTAAAATTGTTTTATTAAAGTCAGTTTAAGTTTTTAAATTATAATTTTGATAATATATTTAAATTTATTACACATGCTATGAAATATAAATTTGTTACTAATAAGTGATTATAGTTTATATGGGGACAATCTATTTCGTTAATTCGGAGCGTGCTACCTTTGTGTAAACTATTGAAACAAGCATGTAAATTTTGTTTTGAGGACCAAAACTTTTATTTGGGTAAGCTTTAGGGGCTATATGTGTATTTAACATTAGTCATTTAACCTTTCTTAATTAAATTTTTATAGTTTGACCTACATTAAAAATACAAACTTGATTAATGTCGGGTGAATATATGCTTCTTTATTGATAACTCATATTTTATTAGAAACTAATATGCCAAGTCAAATTTAAAATAAATAAATCAATAGATAGGAATCAAGTTTGATAATGTTTATTTGTATAATTTGTATAAACTAATCTTAAATTTGAACTTTTACAGAAAAAATAATTGAAAATTGTTTTAAGTAACTTAAGTCGAAGGAAAATTTTCAGCACCCGTTAGGTATATTTTTCAAAAAAGCTATTTATTTTGAAAGATATTTAGTTTCCAAATAAATTTGCATTAAATAAAATTCATTATACATATACACAATATGAATGTGTGTATCTCACTATCTCCACCCATATTTGCGTTTTGACTACTTAATAAACGGAGACATCAACAGCAAAAAGAAGAAGTCGAACGATCGATCACCATTACACCACAAAGGGGTTTGGGTTTCATAAAATTACTTCAAATCGATCACAGGTTCGCCGATTTCATCATCGATTCTTCTTCTTCCGTTTCAAATTTATTAAAAGATCATTAATATTTTCACTCAGGTAGTCGAATTTCAGTCGATTCTGCCTCAAATCCGACGAATTAAACCTCTTTTCTTTATGAATTCTTAACGAATTTGATGTTTTTTTCTGTTCTTGAAGGTGGGAAAAGGGTTTTAGAGAGTGATTTTATGTCTGCAACTTTCTTGGCGGTGATTTGGGCTTCGTTGAAGCTCTGGATTTCTTTTACTCTGTTCTTCTTCTTTCATCTCTGCTTGTTCAATCAGCAGAGTTCTCGTTTCTGTTTGCCGATAATTTCGATGCGTTTGAGACCAAAAAGGTAAATAATATCTTCATCATTCCATAGTAATCTATCTTTATTTACGTTTTTTCTCTCAGATCTTTGAATTTTGTGTAATTTTGTAGGAATTGTTGTGGATTCAAGTTATTCCGGTGGTTTCGTTTCAAACTGTTTTTGTTCTTGAGAACCCCTGTTTCTTAGGATCTGTTTTCAATCGTTTTCAAATTCTGTTTCCCTTCAATTTTTAAATATTTTTTCTGGATTTGTCCGGCGAACAATGTCGGAGTTCCCGGAGGATACGCCGGAAAATCAAGAAACTGTTTGCAGCAAAAACCCAAAGAAGAAGAAAGATCAAAACAACAACAACAACAAAAACACAAAAAACAACAAAACAACAACAACAAAAACAACAAAACAGCAACAGAATCAAACAATGTTACGAGAACTGTTCGAATCATGTGTAAAGATCCCTATATGACAGATTCATCAGATGATGATCAGCCCCGTGTAAAACAATCGTTCGGGAAGTCAAGATTCCGGTGATCGAGTCTCCGGCGAGTGGTTCATGTCTAGGTAGCAACACCAGCGATAAGGTTACAAGAAAAACCAAAAAGGTTTCAACCAGCACCTTAATTCAGCAACCTCTGATCCCCTCGCGGTCGAAGTACCGCGGGGTCCGGCTACGGGAATCAGGCAACTGGGCCGCGGAGATCCGCGACCCGTTTAAGAAAATGCGGGTCTGGCTCGGGACGTTTAGCACGCCCGAAGAAGCTTCTCGAGCGTATGAAATCAAGAAACTCGAGTTTGAAACGATGGCCGAGACGTTGAAGATACCCACTACTGGAAAAACTAGAAAACCGGGCTCGGATCGTCAGAAACCAATGGTGTCAGAAGAATCAATGGGGCTGATCACACACGCATCACCCTCGTCTGTTCTTGAAATGGAATCATCGTCCATTTCAAGAATCTTTATTACGATAACAAAAAGATGGAACCTTTTCGCGCTACAATTGATGAGGATGTCAACGAATGTGATGTGGGCTTTATCGAATCGGTCGATGAAGGTTTGACATTCGCTGAGATGAGTAAAGATTTCAACTTTGGGTTGGAGTTTGACGCCCAGTTTATCGACCATTTAGTGACACCATTAGACGGGTTTGGGGACATTGATGGTTTGGGGCTTTGTGGGTTTGGTGATGATGAGTCTAGCGATTTGCCCGTTTGGGATTTCAGCGATCTGAAAAACGAAGAACTTGCTTGGACCGACCGATGAGCCATTAGCCGGAGATTAGCAGCAGGCGTTGCTGATGAGTTTTGCAGCTAGTAACTAATTATAGTTCTTAATTTAGTATTAATCATTCTTAGCATTCGATTGATTTTGGATATATATCTAAGTTGCGTAAATGGTTAACTTGTTTAGAGATATTTCAGTGAGTTTGATTCATTCGAGATGTTCTTGATGCTTTTGGATATATATATGATCGTTCTTAGCATTTTAAGGTTGTATTAAACTAGTTGTGTTATCAGGTCACGGTTCAAATGAAAACGGTTTACGTAGGCTATGCCGTACTTGTTAGCCTTCCAGTCTGCGGCCCGACCAGCCGATCTATTGAGAATGTACAGTTGGTGATGCATAATGTATAAGTGTTGATGATGCATAATGTATAAGTGTTGATGATGCATATGTATAAGTGTTGATGATGCATAATGTATAAGTGTTTTCTTGTTGAGAAAACAACGCAAAAGATGCTGAGAATCCCAACTGTCTATTCATAGCTAGTGTGTTATAAATTCCATTCTTTAGTGCATTTAAGTGGAGATACTATTTGGTCAACATTACCTTTTTTATTTAAAACAGCTCAGATGGTCAAATGATAACTTTTTATAATAATTTATTTATATATTTAAAAACCAATATATTTAAAAACGATAGAAGAATTAGTTTCTTTAATTTTGTTAACAAGACTTTCATTATTTTTGTTTTTAATCCTATTCTATGGTTTCTTTAAACTTTGATCACAAGATGGACTTTTTAATTATTATTTGAAATATTATTTTTTTGTTTTTCTTGTTTTGTTTATTGTTTTTTCTTGTTTTGTTTATTGTTTTTTCTTGTTTTGTTTATTGTTTGGGAAAACAAGGTTGGATCAAATATAAAACGTAAATAGAATGATATAAATATGTTTCGACGTAAATTTATGCCCAGGGTCATATATATATGTTTCATTCGACAGTATATACCAATATTTTAAAATCGGACCGGACAGTGAACCGGACGTCTTACCGGTTCACTGGTCGAACCGGTTCAACCGGTCGGACCGTATATAAGAACCGGATAAAATTATAATTATTTTTTATAAATATATGTAAAATTACAAAAAAATAAAAATTTTATAAAAAAGCCGGTTCAACCGGTCCGGTTCCCGGTCGAACTGCCGGTTCTACCGGTTCAACCGGTCTGACCACTGGTTCACTGTTAAACCGTTTTTAAGCACCGAACCGGATCGGATTGGAGTCCGGTTCCCGGTCGAACCGGTCGGACCGACCGGTCCGGTCCGGTTTTCAAAACCACGGGTTTTATGTAAAATTTGTTATATATATATATATATGTATATATATCAATTTAGAAACTAAATAAACAATTATTTTTTGTTTTTTACTTTTTTCTTTATTGTATTTGTTTATTGCTTGGTAAAACGGGTCGGGTCAAATTATATGTTTCATTTGACACTATAAATATGTCTCGACGTAAATTTATGCGTCCGGTAAAATATAATATGTTTCATTCGACGATATATATGTTATTATTTAAATTTAGTTCGGAAACGAGTTGGGTCAAATATAATGCGTTTCATTTGACGGTATAAATACATTATGTTTCGACGTAAATTTATGCCCAGGGTCATATTATATGTTTCATTCGACAGTAATATATCAATATTTTTAAAATCGGACCGGACAGTGAACCGGACGTCTTACCGGTTCACTGGTCGAACCGGTTCAACCGGTCGGACCGTATATAAGACCGGATAAAATTATAATTATTTTTATAAATATATGTAAAAATTACAAAAAAATAAAAAATTTATAAAAAAAGCGGTTCAACCGGTCTGGTTCCCGGTCGAACTGCCGGTTCTACCGGTTCAACCGGTCTGACCACTGGTTCACTGTTAAACCGTTTTAAGCACCGAACCGGATCGGATTGGAGTCCGGTTCCCGGTCGAACCGGTCGGACCGACCGGTCCGGTCCGGTTTTCAAAACCACGGGTTTTATGTAAAATTTGTTATATATATATATATATATGTATATATATCAATTTAGAAACTAAATAAACAATTATTTTTTGTTTTTTACTTTTTTCTTTTATTGTATTTGTTTATTGCTTGGTAAAACGGGTCGGGTCAAATATAATATGTTCATTTGACACTATAAATATGTCTCGACGTAAATTTATGCGTCCGGTAAAAATAATATGTTTCATTCGACGATATATATGTTATTATTTAAATTAGTTCGGAAACGAGTTGGGTCAAATATAATGCGTTTCATTTGACGGTATAAATACATTTTGACATAAAGTAAGTTCAGAAACAAGTCAAGTGCGATTGTAATATATTTATCACGTTGCATACAGTGTCGCTGCATGTGGTTTTTTCATGTCGTTTTGAGTTAGTCTAATTTGTTTGAAAAATAGTCGGTTAAATATAATACGTTTTCATTCGACGGTATAAGTTCGAGCTACTCTACATTTTGATGTAAATTTAGTTCTGAAGCAAGTCGGGTCAATTCTGGCCTATACTCTATCAAACTGTATACGATGTCGCCGCAATGTGCGGCGGGTAAAAAGCTAGTTCATGTTTATAATAATAATATTTTTATGGCAATTCTTAATAGATGTTATGGCAATCGTATAGAAACTTATACTCTTGCTTTAAAAGTGATGTTTGATGATTTTTTTCTCTTTTGTTTCTCCCTTTAACTACATTGGATTAACTTCAATACATTAAATCTTGTAATTCTCAGATTTTAAGAATGCACATTTATTTTATTATTGATCTTATTACAAAAGTAATTAAGCTTCATATGCCATGTAAGGGGTGATTTTTAGACATATGTGGTAAATTAGTTGTATTGTAGTTAGGACACTTACCTCCCACACTATAAATATTACATTTTCATATTTTGAAGAAAGTTCAAAGAAACGTTCAAATTTACATTTTCATCTCGTTCTTTATTTTATAAATGAGTTTTATACAATGTATTTTAACTTTATATGAGTTGCTATTCATCCACTCTATAATTATTGTTAATGTATAAAAAGAAAGCAACTTTTTTTTCTTGTGAGTAAGATAAAAAAGAGATGAAGAATATTAAGATAGAGATGGGAACATGATGTGTAGGTTTTCTAAAAGTATGTATACAATTTAGAGAAGTAAACGTTCTTTTAGATAAATCATAGAGATAGAAACGAGGAAAAGAATGTTGATACTTTTAGAAAAATGTAAACTATAGAAAATGAATAATAAATACATTTAATAGGTACATAGTTGTTATGAAAACATATAATTACATTTTTATTTAACTTCAAGGAGCAATGTTACCCGCGTGTTGCGGCTTGACTTCACGTAGCATTTGGTTTTCACACTTCTTTACACATGTTATGACATTGATCTTCACGCGTTTAAGTATGTAAAAAACATATCAAAATAATATTATGCATCGCACCTTATGACGTAATAATTGAAAAAAAGTAATTTAACAAAGGTCTGACGTGATGCGGCGGAGTCATACAATAACATTAGCATGGTTAATGACACGTTGCAATGCATATGCAAAACTCATTACGCGCGTGCAACCCCATTTAAATGTTGTATTTTAAATGAAATGTGTTTAAAAGAAGTATGGGGTGGGTTATTGTAAAAAGGGAGAAAAAACAAAAAAACAAGGAGAAAAATTATATTTATAGATATTAAATCCAATGACTAAGAAAATTTAATGGTATAATGGTAAATATTTGAAATTTTAAATGATAGGCCAAATGTATTTAAGTATTAACCACATTTTCAAGTTTTACATGTTTTTTAAAAGCTTGTAACTTTTACGTACAACATTAACTTTAAAAAAATACATCATAAAAACAAACGTTTTTAATTTTTAAAACGTCTATAATTTTGATACATAAAAACGAAGTTTCTTTTCACGTTATTTCAGCTTATTGTGTAATATTCGTCAGCTTATTATGTAATATCATGTTATTGTGTAATATTCTTTAGATCATTGTGTCTAATGTTAACCATTTTATTATGCATTATATTTTTAAAAATGATTATTTTTAATAACATAATACTAAAATGTAATTTTTTAGATTTTTCACTTCATTGTGTAATTGTTTTGAAAAAATCACCAGCACTTCCAAATGAGTTATTATATAATTGTTTTAAAACGCTATTTGCGATAGTTTATTTCCTTGGCCATAGTTTAAAAAATCAAAGTTATTATTCTTTTTTCTAGTGCTTTTGTTGTGAGAAAACAATTATTTACCTAATTTAAGCAATAGAAAGGGATGTGTTACACCTGCCACTTCATTGCTTTTGCTTGTTCTACCATTTTCATACATAAAAACAAGAAAAATACATTTCATGGGTGTACACAGAAAATTCAATATTCATAAGGGGACATATTCAGCATATGAAAATAAAAACCATATAAAATAAATTGTCTGTTATAATTATATAATATAATATAATATAAAACATACATATTTTAATTAAAAACTACTTTCTAAATACAAACCATTGAACCATTCCTTTTTCATTCTAACATAGTAAGTTATTTACTCTTTTTTGAACGATAAATTTTTCTGCTCCTAGAGCTACTGTTACAATATATCAAAATACATTATATTTGGGTTTGAATTTAAAACCTATCAAGTGAACTAATCTTACATGACATTTTATAAAAAAGTTAAAACTCTTAAATGGTTGAATGAAAAACGTACTCAAATATCTCAAAAGCTCTTAAAAAGTTATGTCTCACGCATACCTCATATGGATATATTTATGTTAGAATATTTACTTAGACAAAGACAACACGTTTTCTCACATTTGGTCGCCTCAACTAAAACATAATTCATTCTTTTATGTTTCTATTTCTAAAAGGAAACACATATTTAAGAAGACATTTATTCTTCATCATCTTTTAATATGAGATGATAAATATGATAACCATTTAATGTGTAATTCATATACTATAATTTTGAGGGCAATGTGTACAATGATATACACCCTTCATCTTTTGCAAAATTTACCTAAGCATTATGTGATTGATAATTCACAGATTTGAACTCGTAATCTACCAAAACCAAAATCAAAGTTAAAGCAAATAAGGGTTCTAATTTCTTTCTAAAATAATTCTGTGAATCAAACACCCTTTAGAATCAACATGAAAGTTAAATTTAGTTTTTTCCTCATGATTTTGTTTAAAAGGGGATCAGGGCCGGCTATTAAGTGTTAGAAGGTGAAGCTAGGGCTTGTCGCCCTCTTAAAAATAAAGGCCTCAATTTTAAAAAATAACATATATAATTAATTGAACAAAACCTGCAACTTTGATGATTAAAAATGGAGAAGAAGATGATGGAGAAGACATGCAGATTTAAGATGAGAGAAATATATTTATTTACTTATTTACCCCATAGATCTTTCTTTATTATTAATTATTTAAAATTATTTTGAAAATAGGAGCAAAATAAGAAATAAAAAGACTGTGAGCTTGTCATGATTATTATCCTGATTATAACATCCTATTTATTAAATTTATTCTCTTTTATAAGCTCTATTTCTAACGAATAATCAAATTACAAGAAATTAGACATACTAATATAACTAAATGACTATTTTTAAATATCTGCGTACTATTCTTTTATAAATAATACTAATATCATCCGTAAAAAACACCTTTGCATATTGGTTATGTAAAAAATGTATAACTAATCAAGGATTTGTATTATATTTATCAATATTATTATTGATAGTATAAATTTTATTATTTTAAAATATTAATAGTTGGAATAAGTTAATATCATATTTTACATTTTAGTTTTACTACTATATTGATAATACTAACAAACATTGTGTTTTTGTTGGCCTAAGTATAATTTCTCTACGTGACCTAAACCGACCCTAATAAAGAGTATAGACATCCGAATAGTGAAAGTCAAAAATTAATGACACTAATAAAACTATTTTTGAATCCGCCACTATAGTAAAAGTTAGATTGTAAACAATTTATCAATAAAAAATCTAAACCGGAAGTACAAATCTAGTCATCCAAAAAGGGTCTTATAACATTACATTAGAATAGGCCCCGCGTTTTTTAGTTCGTTTGAGGCCCAAAAACGCTGAGCCGCCCCTGAAGGGGATATATGTAATTAAACTTTTAATTTATACATATATGTAATTAACATATTCAATTCAAAGTTCCATTTTCTATGTGTCACGCACCTCAGAATATATGAAAACAATTTACTCTCATTGTTAACATAAGCAAATTACTGTATAAGGATTTTTTTCCCTAAAAGCAATTACAAGAATATTTAGAAAATTATATTTGCATCAAATAGGTAAAATATGGTCTCTACTTATGACTACACAACCACAAAAACATATATAGATATACGTATATATATGTGTATGTATATGTATATATAGATATGAATAGGTTAGAATGGTCTATGTTGTGTAAATTTAACGTAACGCATAATCCGTAACTTTGTTTCTTCTTTGATCTAGCATCTTGCTATTACAGGCGAGGAAGCTGTCCGATATTCCTAGTTTTCCTCGAATAAAATATCAACGTCAAATCAGCCTTTTTATTTTCCTTGTTTTTCTCAAAATTTCCAACTTTTAGAAAGTATTGTTCCGGTTTTTCTCAAATTGCCTCAAATTAATATCCTACTTTTTTATGCAAAATTTCAACGTGTGATACAAGTGTATTGACAATGAGTCATAGATCAACTAGTTTAAGAAGAGGCACCCTATGACTTTCCAAACTGAAGGTTATGGGTTGGAGTCTCACTAGGTGCAATATGTTTTAAGTGGACCAAGGGTTTTATCACAGTGGGCCTTTGGGTGATGGGTTTCCTTTAAAATGGTGGGCGAGTCGGGTTAGCAGCGCTGTCTATGTTCGCGGGCGCGGGTGGCCTTTTGCCAATGAGTTTACACGGGTGACCAGACTTAAAATTTATTCATTGGCCGTTTAAAAAAATACAAGTGTATTTATGGGTTGAAAATATATGAAAATGGAGGGGCCTCTTGGGTGTTGTATCTACCATAGAATGTGTGAAAAGTGAGGTAGCTTTGATGCCATTGGTGGAAAGCCTAAATCACATGGTTATTTAGCTCAGTCTCAAATTTATTTGCTCCACACATTGCAAATGTAATTCTCTTTTTTGTTTTCTTATGTCAATCTTTCTATTAAGAAATCAGTTAACAATTAAAAATAAATACACTTGTTTCTTAGTTTTAAATATTTATAAATAGTCGACACCATGATACACCACTAAGAAATCTTTTAAAACTATGTCATGTTGGTTAATTTATATCAAAGCTTTATTATATTACTTAAATAAGTATAAACTACTTTTCTATTTTTACTCTCTAACTTAAAACTTATTGTGGTTTTAATTTTAATAGTGAAACCAACCTTTTAAGTTGTTGACACATTGTGGTCAAAAGAAAGTTAGGAAAAGTAATTATTAGGTATTTAACTAAAATGTTATAACTTTAGAATTGAAATCACATAGTTTAAAGAGGTTCTGAGTCTAACTTATTTGCACAGAGCATCATGTTCACTGAATATGAACAACACTAAAAATTGATATCAAAACCAAGTATTATTAACATAAAATGATAAAGGTTTTAACCGATGACTAATTATTATTAACATAATATGATAATAAAAGATAAATTTTAGACGTTTATGTTGAATCGGACTTCAATTACCTAAACTTAAATGCGTTCTTAATGATCCAATGTATTATATGATACATTGTTATCATAATCATGATATAAGGTTTTTAATCTCACATGAAATTATAACACATATGTAATTATATATATATACAGATAAAATAATAGAAAGAAAAATACATACTAGTAGAAAAGTAATGACCACCATGTCAAAAATTTTCATCTTTGTTGTAATTTTCGTTTTCTCTTTACACACTCATATGCCATTTCTAGTTTTCTTAGTATTCATATCCAATTTATCTTTTAGTAGATTCACACTCTATATAAGACATCTTACTATGAATGAAAATAACATCACATATTATAACTATATAAATAAAAATAATATAAGAAAAAAAGATTTTTTAAATATTTTGAAAAATGATAAAGATATTTGATTATGTGATAATTTAGTGGAGAATGAAATGACGGAACATTAAAAAGGTAATGATGATAATAAAATATGAGATGTGAATGGTGGGTTTAGCACTATAGCATATTCCAAACGGTCAACCAAGTGTGGTTGTTGATCTCAAAATACTACATTTTTTAACGGAAAATTGCGACCATGTTTCATAAAATAGATGTTATTTTAAACAGGACATGCCTTCATGTTATCTTTATATTTTTCTAATTAATTTTTCTAGGACACATTGATACAAAATATGAACCTAATGTATAGTTCTATAGTCATGTATTAAAAATATTATCGTTGTAGCCATGATATACTGGACATATATGTAACGTATGTGCTTTAATTTCCTTGCAGATAACATGTTCTAACCCATTATTATGGTCTTAAATGTGTTTTCTATATGATGTCATGTTATGTATCACTTTCACATGCATATCCTCAATTCCTCATAATCACATCCTTTTATTGATTAGTAACACTGATTGTTGTCATGAACGAGCATATGATAAACATAATCACACATTAGTTCAAATTTGTTTAGGGTTTTGTTGCACCTACTTCTAAAACACAAATAAATAACCAATGAAGGTCAAAACAATGTAAGATCCTATAAAAATTCGGGACCTAGAACAATTATTTTATTAATTTCATAGGAGGATGAGAATTACCATTTGGGCATGTGATGTCAAGAACGATAAGAAGGCTAGAACTATGAGAAGGCTACGTAGGATGCACATTCCACCTATTACACTCAGTGAGCGGTATGATGGATTCGTCTTTCATAATCCAGAAAACACAATTAATCAAAGATCTAGTGAAAAACAAAGGGCGGGCAAAAAGTAATAATGTCTTTGAATTAATTTGTTTGATAATTCTTTTACAATATATAGAACGTTTAGTTAAGCACAATTTTACTCATGATTGTGATGTGATGTAAGGGGTGTAGAATGATGTTTATCATGGTTAAAGTGTTAACTTTATGTATTTAATGCGTTTAAGTATAAGGATTATGTGGAATAAGTTAACTACGATGATTTGGTGTTTTGTAGGTTAAACATGATGATTTAACGTGGTTTGGAGAATGCATATGGATGGTAAGTGAAGACCATGATAGATGAGATGAAATGGGATTTAATTACGAGAACGTGGCCGCAAACGGGGAGGAAAACAGAGTTCGAACGAAGAAGTTATGAAGAAAACAAGAATCGGACAAAGCTGATTGGCCATGACCTACGGCGGAAACATGACCTACGGTGCAACGGTTCAAGACAAAACAAAATGACCCTGACTTGACTTACGGTAGAAAGCCGACCTACGGTACAGGACATGCTGAAACTACTTATAAGTCGCGAAAATTAGGGTTTTGAACATATCTTTCATTCTAAGTCGTCCCCAAGTGGGAGATTCGTCCCCAAGGCTTCCCGAAGGTTCCCGGAGGCGATTTTAAGGCTTTCCAAGTGTTTCTAATCATTTGGTTTGATTCTTTAACATTAGATACTATGTTTACCTTTGATTTTGAGTTGTTTTTGTTGCCATGTCCGGCTAATCCACCGTGATCTTCTCGGGCGATTAGGGTTTACACTATGACTTGTTCTTGATGGTTTTTGGTTGAGTTAATGTTTGAACACGGAAAGTTAAGCCGAGTAACATTATTTATTGTTTAAAGATTCTAAAATACGTGTGTTGCTTTCAATTCAATTGTTCTGGTTTTGAGTGTTTTAGATTTCTTTTCATCTATAAACGTCAATTTGGATGGGATTGGGTAATACAAACGTAGGATATGATTCGAGTAGTTCTTTAACAACGGTCTCATTCAATCTATTGTCTTTAATCAAATCAACCCGGTTATGTCTATGTAACTGTTTTTAACTATCAAAGCAAATCTAAGTTGTAAACCTGAATCCGGAGAGGATTACCTTTTCACATTATTATTTGCAACTCAATTACTCATAAAGTTCGTTACTTTCATAATTAGTCATTTTAGCTAAGTTTTATAATCAAGCTTGAAACTTTTGGATTTAAACTACACTTCCACATATTCCCTGTGGATCGACCTGATTTACCCTAGCTATCTTAGGTGAGTTTGGAACCTTATAAATTGGTTTTGATTAGGCCTGACAAACCGATATCAAAATGGCGTCGTTGCCGGGGAATTAGTGCGCAAAGTGTCAAGTTTAAATTTTATTTGTTTTGCTTATTTATTCACTTTTTTTTCTTTGTTACGCTAGGTGTGTTTGTGTGTGCAGGTGACGGCTCCGTGCATGCATACCCGGTACGCAAGGAACAAGTCCTCGTTAGTGTTTGATCCAGAAGTTGAAAAGAACGCTCGAAGAAATCGAGCACAATCCCGTGCAAAAACCCAATCATCTAGTGCAGTCAAAGAGTGCAAGATGGATAGTTCTATTCCAGTTTACATTGAAAGGAAATGCGAAGAAATGGTTCCATTCACTACCTGCTGCCAACATTTACACTTGGGAGCAAATGCAGCAGGCATTCTTAGTGGAATACTACACACCACAGAAGACTAGTGAAGCCAGGACTGCCATTCGTACCTTCAGTCAGCAACAAGATGAGCTATTTCATGAGGCTTGGACAAGATTCAAGGAGTTATTGAGAACTTGTCCACATCACGACATTCCCTAATGGGAATTGATTTCTTCCTTTTATGATGGATTATCTGCTGAAGATGTGAGAGATGTGAATTCAACAAGTGCAAAAACTTTCATGACTAATACTGAGGATGATGACTGGGAGCTATTAGAACGGATGAGTATACACTCAAAAAGACAAGCTCTGTCTCGTAGGAAATCAAGGAATGTGGGTGATGATTCGGATAGAAGGACTTCCAGGTTGGGTCAGTCAGCAGGTAAGGCTACAGTGAGGCTACAAGTTCTTTTACTATATGCCAGGGATGTGGTGAAGCTGGACACATTGCTAGAGATTGTCCAGAGTTTTGATGAGGTGTAGAAAGGTGAATTATATACATGGGATAGACGGCTATACAACAATACTAATAACAATACCTATCATCCCCGGTTTGAAGAATCACCCTAATTTGAGATATGGTAACCCAGACAACCAGTTGAATCCAATTTTCAAGGTCCTTTATATCAGCAATATCAGACAGGTCAATGTGTCAGGGTGGTCATTTCAATCAGGGAAGCTATAACATGGGTGGTCAGAGGAACTACCAGAATAACCAAGACCATGGTGGATCAAGAGGAAATGCAGAACCAACGAACAACGAACTTCTGGAGTTTATGAAGAGATGAAGAGATCAATGAGGCGAGAGATAAGAGCTATGAGGTGCTATCCAAGCAAGTTGGTCAATTAGCAGACAAGTGGCAGCTCTTAGAAAGATCCGGGGAAGCTACCAAGTAATTTGATCATGAATCTACAACATCAAGGGACAAACATAAAGAACATGAAAAATGTCCACATTAATTCGGTTAGTATCCTTCCCAATTCTAAAATTTTCACTGACGAATTTTCTTCTTTTTCAAAACAGTTGCAGGTAAGAAAAATGAAGTCAATGCAGTAGAAGAGAGTGACCCGGGAGCACCCGTTGTTCCAATCAAAGTGGGGAAGTTCAAGATAAAAAGGGTACTCTTGGATTATGGTGCAGGTGTTTGTATCTTGCCTGGTGCGTTATATGATCAATATGGGTTCGGCCTTTTACAGGAGGTTGACACCACCATGGTGTTAGCTGACTTGACCTGCAAACGTCCTAGGTGGATGGTAAAAGATGTGATAATCAAGTTAGGAGATTTCTACTACCCGTGGACTTTATGGTGCTTGACTATGCACCAGTGAGAATAAACGAGCAACAAAAGGTTATTTTAGGGCGACCATTTTTGGCAACTGCCAATGCTAAAATCAACTGTCGGATGGAACAATTGATATGACATGTGAAACTCGTAAGTTACGTTTTGATGTGTTTTCCAAGTCGATCACCTATTTTGTAAATGACAAATTTTTTGATGAAAATGTGACTAACGTGTGTGTTCCACCCTACATCTCACATGTAAGCGAGCACATAACTTTTGATAATGGTTGCAAGTATGATAGGGATAAACAGGTGAACTTGAAAGAGTTTGTAGATTCAAAAGAAAATAAAGAGCCAGTGATGGAGATGGAAATAAAGCATGAGAAGTCAAAATGGAAGAAAAAAGTTGGTGATCCACCTGATCCTAAAAATGCTCAAGTTAAGACAATGATGTTCGGTCCATGTTTGGATGACATTTGGAACCCACTAGATCAACAAAAGCAAACAGTTATAGAACTCTCAGAAGGCAAGCACCACTTTCGACCACCGTGAGTGGTGACAGGTATGGTCTGGCTGAAGACCTAAAACTTAGCGCTACTTGGGAGTCAACCTGAGATGTTTTAATTTTTAATTATTTTTATGATATGTTTTGTTTGGAACTTTGTGGATGTGTTCACTAGAAACGCTCACGAGACTTCACTCGTCCACTCGGGCCTATCGAGAGGTTTAAAAGGCTTGTTGCATATGCTAAATGCAACCGTGATTCCTACGAAAGTGAGTTTTATTATTTTATTAGTTTTTGTTTTATCCTTTTAGCTTCAAGCCGATGCAAATATGCAAGTGTGGGGAAGCACATGGAATTTTAATAGCATATTTGATGATGTGCTTAGCAAGTTTACCCATAATCTTCATGTAACAATATTGAAGCACTATCAGATCATCTGTCATCAGGTCCATGTGTACTTTCTTTGACTTTATTTGCTATTTTTGTTTTACAATGGGGGAGAGTTTGGGGTTGGTAAAGTTCACAAGAAGTAATGTTTAATTTAAAACAACCATACATTGGGGACAATGTATCCCAAGTGTGGGGATGGGGGAATCATCGGTACACACATTTTGGAGAAATGGAAATTTGGACAAAATTTTAAAATTTTAAAATTTTTAACATGTTTTTCTAAAAATATTAATCATTGTTTGAGGTTCTTAGTCATGGTTAATTCCCTAAATGTCCAAACCCGGTTGGTTCGTGGAAGCTGGAAAGGGAATGCCTAACTAGGAGAGGCAAACTTTGGGTGTAGTAAACTTGCATGTGTCATGTCGGTAACCCAATTCCACTATTTCCACATGTGAGAAGCCTATTCTTTGACATTGTTATACCTATTTGCGTGTTTGGAGTGTTCAATAATGCTTACTAAGTGGTAGAACTTGGGGGGCGCGTGCATCTTGAAACTTGAGACCGAGAGTCACATTGAAATGATTGAGGCATTAGGATCAACCATAGGAAAACCCCATAGGACCCACTTACCTAACAATTATCCGTATTAGCCAATTTTGAACCTTTACCCATTCGTTTGTTTCAATAACCCCTTGAACCATTAGCCTTTTGTTTAGCTTTTTTGTTTGTTCACTCATGTGATGGAACTTGAATTACTTCGTGATAATTGTAGTACTAAGTTTGATCTGACTTCATGTTTGAAAGTTGTAAAAAAAAAAAAAAATCATTAAAAATAGTAAAGAAAAAGAAAAAAATGAAAAGAAAGAAATATTATCAAAATAGTTAAGTTGAAAGACTGAGATATTAGACAAGAAAAAGATTGTGATTTGAAGTATATAATAATTAACTCAAGTTTTCCATCACTCTAGTCATTAAACCCCAAATTACTCTTACCCAAACCCAAGCCTAACATTACAACCTTTGGAAAGCCCTCAGGATTGGTGTGGTATCTTGTGTTAGTGGGTGGAGAGATGATTGCTTCACAAGCCTATGCCCACTAGTTTGTATTATTATTTGAGTGCCTCATAAATACCGGTGCATCTTTGCTCGAGCCAGAAATTACACCTAGTGAGAGCTTCATTGTGAGGGGCGTGACATGTGCAAGGGAGCCACTTAGGGTCTGAGAGTTTAGTTAGGCAATCCAATGGGTTAGAGGTTGTGTGGTTGTAAACGGAGTCATGATTATCAAGTTGGGAATTGGGTATGCCTTTGAACCTTGGGTGATGGTTAATATTTGTGCGTTTTATTTAAAAAAGTTTGAACCCGAATTGTTGAATTTTAAAAGCAACCTCTCTTGAGGGCAAGCGAGAAACAAGTGTGGGGATGTGATGTAAGGGTGTAGAATGATGTTTATCATGGTTAAAGTGTTAACTTTAATGTATTTAATGCGTTTAAGTATAAGGATTATGTGGAATAAGTTAACTACGATGATTTGGTGTTTTGTAGGTTAAACATGATGATTTAACGTGGTTTGGAGAATGCATATGGATGGTAAGTGAAGACCATGATAGATGAGATGAAATGGGATTTAATTACGAGAACGTGACCGCAAACGGGGAGGAAAACGGAGTTCGAACGAAGAAGTAATGAAGAAAACAAGAATCGGACAAAGCTGATTGGCCATGACCTACGGCGGAAAATGACCTACGGTGCAACAGTTCAAGACAAAACAGAATGACCCTGACTTGACTTACGGTAGAAAGCTGACCTATGGTACAGGACGCGCTGAAACCACTTATAAGTCGCGAAAATTAGGGTTTTGAACATATCTTTCATTCTAAGTCGTCCGCAAGTGGGAGATTCGTCCCCAAGGCTTCCCGAAGGTTCCCGGAGGCGATTTTAAGGCTTTCCAAGTGTTTCTAATCATTCGGTTTGATTCTTTAACGTTAGATACTATGTTTACCTTTGATTTTGAGTGTTTTTCGTTGCCATGTCCGGCTAATCCACCCGTGATCTTCTCCGGGAGATTAGGGTTTACACTATGACTTGTTCTTGATGGTTTTTTGGTTGAGTTAATGTTTGAACACGGCAAGTTAAGCCGAGTAACATTATTTATTGTTTAAAGATTCTAAAATACGTGTGTTGCTTTCAATTCAATTGTTCTGGTTTTGAGTGTTTTAGATTTCTTTTCATCTGTAAACGTCAATTTTGGATGGGATTGGGTAATACAAACGTAGGATATGATTCGAGTAGTTCTTTAACAACGGTCTCATTCAATCTATTTTCTTTAATCAAATCAACCCGGTTATGTCTATGTAACTGTTTTTAACTATCAAAGCAAATCTAAGTTGTAAACCTGAATCCGGAGAGGATTACCTTTTCACATTATTATTTGCAACTCTATTACTCATAAAGTTCGTTACTTTTCGTAATTAGTCATTTTAGTTAAGTTTTATAATCAAGCTTCAAACTTTTGGATTTAAACTACACTTTCCACATATTCCCCGTGGATCGACCCGATTTACCCTAGCTATCTTAGGTGAGTTTGGAACCTTATAAATTGTTTTGATTAGGCCTGACAAACCGATATCATGATGCGTTAGGTGATTATACTCATATGTTTTAACAAAATGTTTGTTAGTTTTAGGAGACATGTTAGATGTTGTTTCGGTTGTTGAAGGCACGATAAAGCCTTACCCTGCATAATTTGACATCAATATTCAACACGCATATTTTAGTGAAGTTTCTTGTTCTCTATGTAAATATACAATAAATGCATAATATTATTTTCATAACTTATCTTACCTCTATTTATCTTGATATGTGCCAATTAAAATCATAGGATACTTATGAAAATAAACCCCCCTCTTTTTTAAACTTGTCATAATTTCACAATGAGAGAGGTCAGGAAGGCCAAACATATTAGATATCCAATGATGTCTCATAGTCGTCATAAAAACTTATCCTATTACGTCTCATGATTCCAATTATATCTTATTACATATTTAACTTTTCAGTTAATTAGCATAGGTACGACAATATTATAAGATACACTATTGAAAGATGATAGGTGATGCAAAATCATGTCTTTTACATAATTTCAATTATATCTTTCATTCGTTTTGTTTTTTTTCCACGCACCCTTCTGATATCACAATCATGTCTTTTTCTTTATTTTTAATTTACACACTTGCTTGAACATGTTCATCTTGACATGAAAGAAAACGATGGTACATTGAATAAAGTATGTTGCTCGATCACGATCCATCTATACAATCACTTGGATATATTTTTGAAGTATAGGGATTTAATTTTTTTGTCACATCACAATTATGTTATTTTATTTGGGCTTTTCTTTTACATGAGATGGCCCAAAACTTGAAGTGTATACTGTCACTTTGGGACGAAGGTAATGCACCAATCACCAATGCATTTTTTAAACAAAATATTAGCTTTCTTTTTCTTTTTTATTAACTAACTCACACCTGCTAATTCTACTTTTATATTTACGTCTTTATTCATTGTTAGACTTGAACCTTCACTCGTACAAGAAGGAACACCTCTGTCAAACAAATTGGCACCGCTAGATCAGAGTCCCTTTAATAGCAAATACTTAAAATTCTTATAAATTTTTTTAATTTCTGATAGTTTTGTTAGAAATTTTTTATAAGTTTATATTCACCATATAAAAATAAACTATAAACCACTAAAAAATTCTTAAAATTGAGTTGTGTTGGTGTAATGACTAAACAATCAACTTTTACATTTGTTTGACTTTTGTGTTATTAAAAAAATCTTCTTCATTGTGTTATGGATACATTGCAATTTGCAAGAGAGCCACGTTACATTAAATCAGTATTTAAATACATAGAAGGTGAGTTGACAAAATACAATTACTCCTATATGTTCCTAGCGATACACTTTAAGTGGCTTATTATCCTCTATATTTAAAAAGGAATTGAAGAAATAGAAGAGTTTATATTGTTTTGATATTGATCACATAGGTTTTTAATGTTTGCATTTTGCCCCCTCTTGTACTTAGTTTATTTTTGTGGGTTCCGACGAAGAGTTTGTGAAAGGGGGTACGTTGAGGGTTACCGTCCGTGGAGGCAGTAGCCTCGCCGGCTTGCACGACTTCCGTTGCTGGATGCGTTAGCCTTTCCGGCATGACCAATGTCTCCAGCGTTAACCATTCTGGCATGACCGATGCCTCCGGCTGATGTGTGGAGGCTGAGACCGTCATTTGGAGGCGTTAGCCTTTCCTATACGACCGAAGAAACGGTGCTGGTGAAGAATAAGGACACAATATTAGCAAATTTTCTAGGAAATTGCAGTGCAAATTTTACAACTAAAGTTTAGTTTGTAAATGAGTCGGAGTAATTGTACTCTATATTTCACATCACATGTTATTTTTATGTATGTTTTGAATTAGTTTACGTTTCAACGTAAATTTGTTTAGAGTCGTGTCAAATATAATACATTTTAATTTGACGACATAAATTTAAAATACTCTACGTTTGACGTAAATTTAGTTTTCTAACGGAACAGATCGATTGTAATCTTTGGTTTATCGCGTTATGTACGTCGCCGCAATGTGCGACGGGTATAAAAACTAGTTATATTTATGTCGCAAGTGTTGATTAATATACTCTTTTATTTATGTTTTTTATTTAATGTTGGTTAGATTCACCAACTTTTCTCTAGCAATTAATTTTGTCCATACTTCAATATGGTGTTCGGATAAAATACTTAATTGTAGATAACGATTGTGGTACACTATATTAAAAACATATAACTTAATAATCATATGACAAAAAAGAAACGAATTTCATCCTGGATCGTTTTGAAAAATTGCTCCACAGTCAATGCTACCTATTTTTATACTTATCAAAATGAATACTCAAAGTTTATTAGACTTGTAATATTAGAACTTGTTTCAAATTTGGACTCTAGGGTTAAAACTTGATATAAGGTATAGCTTTAAGCCCTAATTTTATATATCACATTTTTTATACTTGTAAAATATTGTATATCAATTCGCAAATCATCCTTTAAGACCAGTGTATTGTTGAGTTTGAAGGCTTTTGGGCTTGGTCTCAACTTAAAAGCAAAAAGAATAAGAGCTCGGGCCAATAATTGTTTTTCCTGTTCACTAAGTCATTAATCCTAAATTGTATGATTTATATATACCGTGATATGTAATTGTAATCTTTAAGCACTTAATAAAATAAATCTAGTTGCAGCCCGTGAACGTAGGATTCACATCAAATATGAACTACGTTAAAAAAATTTGTTTTCTTCTTATTGCTTTCGTGTGTGTGTAATTGTGTTTCTACTAAATATATACCTTACAAATGGTATCAGAGCCAGGTTCATTCGTTATTTTCTATTTTACTTCATTCGTTTGTGCGTAAGTGTTGTTCGTATTCCGCTACGTATCACTTTGATTCCTAACATGTATATCATGCATTAAAAATTATATTTTGAAAGATAAAAAAAGAGAAGGGTCCAAGGAGGAAGAGATGAAATCTCACCGCTCCAACCAAAAATTCTTTATACATTCAATTTATATTATATATACAAGAATTTAAAATGAATATATAAAGAATACTAATATATGAAATATTAGCATATGTTTTTTTTTCATATTATATATAATATTGAGCTCATTTGTTACTCATACGATAGTGTATGATAACCTGTCAAGATCGATTAATATCACTATTTCTCATGTGTCTTTAACTATCATTTTATTGAAGGTTCTCTAAATCACAAGAATGAAAGAAGTGAAATACCTTGTAAATCATTCTAGTCACTTGAGTCACAATATGTATTCTTTTCAGTTTTACAAGAACTCTTATTTAATTTGTCAGATCACTAATATTTTTTCTGTTATACAATAAAATAACAATGTGATGTTTTTAAAGGAACGATAAAAACTTAAGAAAGGGTACGAATAACCAACCCCGAATTAGATCTTCATGATTTTAGCTCGTTTATCGGGTACTTATGGATGCAATCAGCCCATGCACCATTTTTTGTAGCTTCAATATCTCGGTTACATTCCCAAACCGCACTGTTACACTTGAACCCACTCCCAAACCCTATTTGCCAAACCCTATCTCCTCTCTTCATTCTCCCTTTTGCTTCTATATAACCTAACTCATACCATAACGAAGACGATGACGTGTTTCCGAACCGGTGCAACGTCATCCTCGATGCCTCAACGTATTCCGATGACAAATTCAAATGCTTCTGAATCTCGTCTATCACCGCACGTCCACCCGCGTGAATACAAAAATGATCGAATGCCTTTTTGAAGTTAGGAATGTAGGGTTTCACATCAAGTTTGAAGATCTTTCTCCCCAAAAGATTGAAAAGAAACAAGAGTTGTTCCATTGCTGGAAGAACCAGTGGTCCGATGGTCGTGATGTTTGACCTCAAAGAGTTGGCGGCGACACCCATGAGATCTAGGTTTAACGCTATCCCGACATGCCCCTCTTTGTCTTCTTCTTGTGTAACACAAGAGTAAGATTTATCTTCGGGCCCTTTGTGGGTCCGAACCACATGCAAAAGACTGTACTTTGCATGCTTACGTTCTGACCTTTTGTTGGTCAAAAGGACCGCTGCTCCTCCCATTCTGAATAAAATATTTGGGAGGAGCATCGATCTTTCTTTACCTCTATAAGAATTAGGGGTAATGATTTCAGTACTTATAACCACTGCGTTTGATTCGGGGTGGACTTGTAGTAGGTGCTTCGCGAGATCAATCGATATTAATCCCGCGCTACACCCCATTCCCGACAAGTTATAACTCTTGACATTACTCCTCATCTTATACCGGTTAACCACCATAGCCGAAAGAGAAGGAATTGGTGCAAAGAGACTACAATTTACAATCAATATATCTATGTCTTTAGGGTTAATTCCTGTTTGTTGAATCAACGAGTCCATTGCTGTGAAAACGACCGATTCGGACTCGTATCTAGCATCCATCATATTAGGGTTTGGTGGAAGATAGATTAATGAATGTGGTAAACATGTTTCATCACCCAAGCCAGATCTCTCAATGATCTTGCATACAAAAGCAATGCTCTTGGGCTCGGAGGCTAGGATGATTCGCCCGTGTTCAACCGCGGTTGCATAGGGTACCCGAAGGACGGAAGGTGGCTTGAAACACGTGAAATCGACTAGATAAACGGTTCGAGGCTTGTTTAAAATGTAGAATGTGAGAAGGGAGATGGTTAGCAAAGTGAAAGTGAGTATATGAATGAAAGAAAGATGGTTAAGAAGGTGATATGGAGAGTGTGTGAATGTTTGAATGGAGATTGCCAATAGTAGGGTTGTGATTAGAAGTTTATTAGGGACATTGTTGATGTGTGAGTTATAAAAATGTTTTGTGGAGTTCAACATTGTGAAGAAGATTGTAAAATGTGTGTTGTGTGAAGTGAATTGGAGGGTATATGAAGGGGAGGGAAGGTGAAGATTTATTATTTATTTGAATATTGTGAGGGGGAGACAGGTGAGAAGATTAAATGACCTTTTTAGTTCTTCATTATTTATTATTAGTTTAAATAAATGTTTGATGGATATTTATTGTACCGACATTTGTTAAAAGAAATTAAAATTGTGAGAAGAAACCACAAATCTAAATGCCATACGTGAGGTCGCATTTTTTATTTAATATAATTTAATTATTTATATTGTTGTAACGTTAGAGACCATATATTGCATTCATTATTAATTATTATCTAGTCCATGGTTGTTAAAGGTTACGAAATGGTTTGGTATGGGCTTCATTAACCTTTTAAGGGTTTAAAGCAAAGTAAAATTTAAGACTTTAGCTAATTAGTGTTTCTAATTTACATTTTTGAACTATTTAAGAATATTTTGATTTCTTGACACATTAAACTTATGAGAAACTGACATATTTGTGTGAGAAGCTAGCTACATACACTATAAGAAATCTTAGCATTGGGGCGACAGCATTAGCGGTGACGCAGTTATTAGCGGTGACATCTTTAGCGGCGACAAATCGCCGCTAATGACTGAAAAAATATAGCGGGCTTATTTCCCTCGCTGCCAAGCCATTCTCACCCTCATTTTAACCTAACTAGACCTCTCACTCTCTCGTCTCTTCAAACCAGTCATGACCATCATCTCCACCACCATCGGCTACCCAACAACCCCCACTTCTGCTGTAAAATCCCCACCATTAGCAACCATCATCCAGTAGCATACCGCCCGATCCTACCACCGTCACCGCTGCAAGAAGCCACTACCTCTGTCGCCTCCACTAGAAGTCACTACCACTGTCGCCTCCGCTAAAAGGTATCTTTTGTTGGTTTTTTAGTTTTAATTTTAATTTTGTATTTGGTTCTTAGTTTTGATTTTATTTTTGATTTGGTTTTTAGTGTTTTATTTAGAAGTTGTTGTTCAAATACCATCATGTTGCAGGCTATTGATTGTTTACTTGAATTCGTGTAGAGCTAGAATATGATTTCATAACTGAGATAAATTTAAATTTATGTTCTTTCTGTTATGCTATGGATCTGGCTCAATTTTATTGATATTGTTCTTGTAGCCATCATATCAAAGAAATTTAGAAGTTTTTTTGATACACAAGCTGATTAAAACATAACTGATCTAATTTATGCTTGAGTTGGTGTTTAGTTGAGAAATGAATTTGTATAATTTTTGGATTTCAACTATAAGTTGTTAAAGTGGTTAAATATGATGATTTATGAGATAACCTACAATTTTTCTTGAATTTATAGTTAGTTGAGAAATGTAGTTGTGTATTTTGTCAGTTTTGTCGCACCCTGACCGACGGCGGAATCATCGGAGCGGACGAGGGAATGATTGTTTGTTCATAACACATGTTTGTCTATTAGTGGAGATAATATTAAAATCAGATTACAAGATAACAATGAGTTTACACAAGCAAATACAACAATTGAAATCACAAATAGTAATTGTCTTTTATTTTGACTAAGTCCAGGTCTTAAATGAGCATGTAGAAGTCCACTAACTTGCTTAACCTTAAATCATGTGAAAAGTAACGAGTCAGCTAAAAATTAGCCGGTGAGTAATCACAGTTTTAAGTATACATATAGATTGATTGATTGATTGATTGAGAATAATCCAATTTACAAGGTAATGTTAAGACTTATATTGCAATAGTAAAGCATATAGATAAACCGACACAATATAAACCCCTTGACTTGACACTTGCATATAATAGACTCCACACATACACCATAGATTGACTCTTGCCTCTGGCACAATCACCACTCGACTATTCATATAGGGTGGGTTATCTAAACCAGTAGATCTACCATTGATACCAGGATTGATTGTTTGAATTAGGGTTTTACTGTCGTCCTGTTTATCATAGTATGTTCACAAAGTTGCAAGTAATAACATAATCTGTCTTGAATTGAATTTAGAATGAAATAACAATAGAATATCATGATTGAATATATTGTATCACATGATTTCCCCCAAATAAGAAATGATATAAAAAAAAGATATGAATACTCACCTGATTGATGAGATTAGAATTTGGACGTGATAGATTAGACACCAACGATTTCCTTACGAGTAATCTACCGAATGGTGTCTCGAGTTAGAATAATAATGATTTGAAAACTGGGAATGTATTAGGGTTCCCATTGGATTTTGAATGATAGTTTAAATAAAATAATTTATTTAGTTAGAATAATAATGATTTCGAAAGCTTCTGCAATCATGGGGCTTTTGATCCCCAGGTAAAAACGAGTGTATTGATGCTTTTAATTACCTGATTGGAGACCCAATTTGACAAGGACAGATGAAGAACAGGTCGCGGCTTAAGGAGAAATCAAACGTGATGTTTGTGTGTGTTTGATCGGATTGGAGTTTTAGAAAGTTTGTGTGTTCGATTTAGGAGGTTTGCCCTATATTATATAGGGGTAATTTGTGCGAACGAGTTCAATTCGATTTGATTTTGAATAGGGTAAGCGGGTTCTAGTGTAAGGCGCGTAAACGGGATAATTTTTCAAATTGTGTAGGTCCATATGTTCGAATCATGGTCGCGAGATTGACGGAAGCTTTTAATTTGATTTAAACCGTGCAATTTTGTGTGTTTGATCTCGTCGGAGAATGGCCGGAAACCCGTCGGCCGGTGGTCGGATAATCGAGGAGAGAGAAGGCAGTTGGTTTTTAAATATTTACATAAATGGTCCCTCGACTTTAGATTATTATTATTTTATATGGAAAACTTCTTTTAAAGTTTCAAAATTGACAAAAATACCCCCTGGTCTTTATTATTATTATTATTATATTAATGTTATTATTATTGTTATTGTTATTATTATCATCATTATTATTATTATTATTATTATTATTATTATTATTATTGTTATTATTATTATTATTATTATATTATTATTATTATTATTATTATTATTATTATTATTATTATTATTATTTAACGTTAAAAAGGCATTAATCACGCAAATTACCCATGAGTTTCATAAATGACCACAATGGTCCTCTTAATATTAAATGCCTTTAAATTTTTTTAATTAACGTCAAATACGAGATGTTACAGTCTCCCCTACTTTAGAAAATTTCGTCCCGAAATTTGTTCACGAGGAGGCTGAAACGAAAAGATGAGGATACTTGGATTTCATTTGGTCCTCACGTTCCCAGGTGAACTCTGGCCCACGTTTAGACTCCCAACGAACTTTGACAATTGGTATTTGGTTGCGTTTGAGTTGTTTGACTTCCCGATCCATAATTTCCACAGGTTTCTCAATAAAGTGCATAGATTCATCAATCCGGACTTCGTCGAGTGGGATGTGGAGATTTTCATCGGCAAGGCATTTCTTGAGGTTTGAAACATGAAACGTCGGATGTATATTGCTGAGTTCTTGGGGTAGTTCAAGCTTGTAGGCCACTTTCCCAATTCGCTCGAGCACTTTGAATGGACGCTCGTAACGAGGTGCTAGCTTCCCTTTCTTTCCAAAGCGAATCACTCCCTTCCAAGGTGATACCTTAAGAAGTACAAGATCACCGACATTGTATTCCATGGGCTTACGCCTTTTGTCAGCATAATGCTTTTGACGATTTCTAGCAGCGACCAAGTTATCACGAATCTTATGAATTTTGTCGGTTGTTTCTTGTATCAATTCCGGACCAGTAATTTGTGATTCACCAACTTCAGACCAACAGATGGGAGATCGACACTTTTGGCCATACAAGGCCTCAAATGGTGCCATCTGGATGCTGGTATGGTAAGTGTTATTGTAAGAGAATTCGATCAACGGAAGATGAGAATCCCACGATCCACTGAAATCAATGACACAAGCCCGGAGCATATCCTCGAGGGTTTGTATCGTTCTTTCTGTCTGACCGTCGGTTTGCGGGTGATACGCTGTGCTAAGATTTAGTTGAGTCCCGAGAGCTGATTGGAGACTTTTCTAGAAACGAGAGATGAAACGACCATCGCGATCAGAGATAGTATCTTTACTTGACAAAAGATTGTTTAGGAAACTACCATCACGTAATCCGGTGTCGATGATATCTAAAAATAAAAGTTGATAAGTAAGGAATTAATGGTTCGCTGTAGCTAGATCGAGTCAAAACATGAGAATAAAGGAGAAGAAATCGATTTAAGAATTTAAATGCTCCAAGCTTGGAATCAAAATCAACCTAAAGCGATCGAGTCTTCTTTCAAGTTCAGAGATCATACTTTGGCTTGATAGGTCGAAACACTAACATTATTTCACCCTTCAAGTTACTACATGCTTCTCGTCACTTGATTACAACCTTGGTAAGTTGGAGATTAAGAAATGAGAATAGTCATCAAGGTATGGTTTTCACCCCTAACTTGATGGTGTATTCCCAAGGTATGACCATTATCTTACCAATCAAAAAGTTCGATCCCAACTTATTGTTGAGGATCTACAGAAATAAAACGAGTGTGACGCCCTAAACCCGGCAGGGCACCGGAGGCACGTCACGCAGTTGGATTAATATTTTAAACACAAATCAGAGCTTTCTATTTACAGCGGAAGACTTTAAAAGTAACGAGTCAGCTAAAAATTAGCCGGTGATGAATCACCATTTTGAGTATACATATAGATTGATTGATTGATTGAGAACAATCCAATTCACAAGGTAACGTTAAGACTTATATTGCAATAGTAAAACATATAGATAAACCGACACAATATAAACCCCTTGACTTGACACTTGCATATAATAGACTCCACACATACACCATAGATTGACTCTTGCCTCTGGCACAATCACCACTCGACTATTCATATGGGGTGGGTTATCCAAACCAGTAGATCTACCATTGATTCCAGGATTGATTGTTTGAATTAGAGTTTTACTATCGTCCAGTTTATCATAGTATGTTCATATAGTTGCAAGTAATAACATAACCTGTCTTGAATTGAATTTACAATGAAATAACAATAGAATATCATGATTGAATATATTGTATCACATGATTTCCCCCAAATAAGAAATGATATAAAAAGGGGATATGAATACTCACCTGATTGATGAGATTAGAATTTGGACGTGATAGATTAGACACCAACGATTTCCTTACGAGTAATCTACGGAACGATCTCTCGAGTTAGAATAATAATGATTTGAGAACTGGGAATGTATTAGGGTTCCCATTAGATTTTGAATGATAGTTTAAATAAAATAATTTATTTAGTTTGAATGTCTTGAAATAAATAAAATGAATTTATTGAAAGTGATTATGTTTAGAATTTAATAGAAATAAATGTGTTATTACGCGTAACCGTTTGATTTATTGTTAAAATATGGGAAATAAAAATAACTAATTTTATTAATTAATTATATGATAATTAATTAACACTATTTAATTATTTAAGTGACTTAAAGAAATGAAAATGATTTAGAACGATTTAGATATAAAACTTTTATATATGTTTGAAATAATCATGATTTAAACAATAATACGTAAATATTATTTGAACCCATAATAATTTAGTGAGGTTAACCATTGTTTAAGGTCTTATTTTTTCTAATAAATTAAATTAGTTATTTTATTTATTTAAAACAAATAAAAAATAAATAAATAAAATGTTGAAATAAATTTCAGAAAATAATTAGGTTGTTTTAAAAATTTTTAATGTTTGTAAAAACATTTTAATAATTTTTACAAATTTTTTCATAATTTTTCAAGGCTTAAAAATTGCATAAAAATAGTGAGGTTGCCCGGTTCGAACCGGGGACCTCCTGTTTAGAGTGTGAGCGCAGAACCAGCAAACCAAAGGCCTAAGCCGCGAAAGAAATCAGTTTTTAATTGTTTTAAACCAAATTAACCAAAACCCCAAAATCCATTCGAGCCCTAGGTTCGAATCCAGACCAATTGAGGTCCAATTCGATTTCGAAAGCTTCTGCAATCATGGGGCTTTTGATCCCCAGGTAAAAACGGGTGTATTGATGCTTTTAATTACCTGATTGGAGACCCAATTTGACAAGGACAAATGAAGAACAGGTCGCGGCTTAGGGAGAAATCAAACGTGATGTTTGTGTGTGTTTGATCGGATTGGAGTTTACAGAGAGTTTGTGTGTTCGATTTAGGAGGTTTGCCCTCTATTATATAGGGGTAATTTGTGCGAACGAGTTCAATTCGATTTGATTTTGAATGGGGTAAGCGGGTTCGAGTGTAAGGCGCGTAAACGGGATAATTTTTCAAATTGTGTAGGTCCATATGTTCGAATCATGGTCGCGAGATTGACGGAAGCTTTTAATTTGATTTAAACCACGCAATTTTGTGTGTTTGATCTCGCCGGAGAATGGCCGGAAACCCGCCGGCCGATGGCCGGATAATCGGGGAGAGAGAAGGCAGTTGGTTTTTAAATATTTACACAAATGGTCCCTCGACTTTAGATTATTATTATTTTATGTGGAAAACTTCTTTTAAAGTTTCGAAATTGACAAAAATACCCCCTGGTCTTATTATTATTATTATTATTATTATTATTATTATTATTAATGTTATTATTATTATTGTTATTATTATTATTATTATCATTATTATTATTATTATTATTATTATTATTATTTATTTATTTATTTAACATTAAAAAGGCATTAATCACGCAAATTACCCGTGAGCTTCATAAATGACCACAATGGTCCTCTTAATATTAAATGCCTTTAAATTTTTTTTAATTAGCATCAAATACGAGATGTTACAAGTTTAAAGTAAAGTAGTTAGTTTATGAGATAACCTACTATTTATGATTGAATTTATGCTTACTTGACAACTATATTTGAATTTATGCATACTTGAAAACATGGAGGTGATGACCCGTTTGAACTAAAATACACTTAAATGATCTAGGTTTTAATTTATGTTTAAATAGGTTAAAATTACACGAATGAACTATAATAAACTTAAAGTTGGATGTGTTAAGTCAATTAAAGTTCATTTATGACATTTTGACTTGTTTTAACTCAATTTTTTCTGGAATGGAAAAGAAATCCTACTCTTACATTACATCAAACTACACCATTGCTTGGGTTTGAACCCAAGACCTCCCTTCTAAGAGGCAAAATCTCTACCAAGTGAGCTATCCCGACATTAGCTCGTTTTAACTCAAATAATGATGGTTTTAAATATATCAAATGTGTTTGAGTGATTTTGACCTGTTTGAACTAAAATACACTTAGGTCCTGTTTGATTTTACTGACCCAACGTCTGACCACTGACTGGCTGACCCGGTCAGCCAGTTAGTGCGTTTGATTCGTCTGACTGGTAGTTCTGACCCGGACTGAAGGACTGACCGAGTCATCCTTTTCTTCCCTTCTGACCCACCCCACCCACCCGATCAGCCCCTTTCTCCCGCTGCGCTCTTGGGTCACCGGTTCCTCCCCTGCGGTCATCCCCTCCCCACGCTCTCGGTCGTCCCCTCCCCCACGCCCTCGGTCAGCTTCATCCCCTCCCCACGCTCTCGGTCGTCCCCTCCCCCACGCTCTCGGTCGGCTTCATCCCCTCCCCCACGCTCTCGGTCGGCTTCATACCAACTGTCGACCAACACAACCCATCCACCGACACCATCCCTTGTCGTACGAACCACCTTCGACCTTCAGCCCCAATCCCCAAATCAATCTGCAAACCAACAAACACCACGGATAACCACCTTCGACCGACCACGACCACTCCTGGACACCCACCATTGAACCAATCGGCCACCTGCGAACCGACTGCAACCATAATCATCAACCAAACCATCTTCCATCTTTGACCAAATCAACAGCCACCATCCTCTGCCGATTGACAAACAACCTCCGATCGCAACTCATCTCTGTCGAAGAACACCCAAACCACCATCGACCGACACCACACCTTCAACATCATCACTAATTTAGAGAAACCGAGAGAGGATTCAAAAGAGTTTGAGAGTTGAGAGAGAGCTTCGAGAAAAGGAGTTTGAGAGTTGAGAGGATTTTGAGGATTTTGTTTCAAAAGGATTTTGTTTGAGAGTTGAGAGGATTTTGTTTTAGAAAAGGGTATGTATATGGGTATGTAGATGTGTATGTATATGGGTGTAACACCCGTATTTTTAGCAAGAAATAAAAGAAAAAGGAAGAAAAGAATAGAAAATAAAAGTCAACCTCAAGTTGAGGGACCAAAAGTGTAAAATGATAAAAAAATCTTATAAAGTTGGTAAAAAGGTGGCATGGCCGCCCATTACCTTCTGCATAACATCTATCATTCAACTTTTAGAGAGAGAGAGAAAGAAGAAGAAGCCTCGGGTTGAGAAGGGATTCAAGCAGGATTCGAATTCAAGGTAAGAATTCGTGAAATTGAGTTGTTCTTGGCAACCTTAGCCTCGGTTAAATGCTTATTTGTGTTTTTATGTGTTCCAAATGTGTGTTTAGAAGGTTTCCAGGTGTTAGAATCGATTAAAGGAGCTCGGGTGAAGAGTCTTAAGATTTGAAACAACTAAGGTGAGTTCTAGACCCCTTTTTACTGGTTTTTAAATGTTTTGGGGCTGGAAAATGCATGCAAGTATGTTTTTGTAAAATTTGGGTTGGTACCCGTATGAAATGAATGTATGTATGTTTATGTTTATGTTAGATTTATGCCTAGAATCATATGTATATGTTTAGAACTAGGCATTATGATGTTTGGGACTTGGACTATGAATTATACACATGAACAGGTTGCTAATATGTCTGAAATTGGGACTTAGAATAAATAAGCACAAGTTGATGAGTCCCCCAGTGCTCATACGACCAACAGTGTGGTCGTATGACCAGGATTTTTCTAAGTGTTAAAGCCCAATAGGACTCATACGACCAACAGTGTGGTCGTATGACCAGGTGATGCATTTTTCTAAATGTTGAAAAGTCTAACAGGACTCATACGACCAACAGTGTGGTCGTATGACCAAGTAATTTTTCTAAGTGTTGAGTCCAATAGGACTCATACGACCAACAGTATGGTCGTATGACCAAGTGATATTTTTCTAAGTATGATGATGAGTCCACTAGTGGTTATACGACCAACAGTGTGGTCGTATGATCAGAACATATTTCTAAGTCTAGGGAATGGTACGACCAATAGTGCTCATACGACCAACAGTGTGGTCGTATGACCAGATAATTCTAAGTATAAGATGAAAAGTCCAGCAGTGCTCTTACGCCTAACAGGGCTCATACGCCCAGAGGGCTTATACGCCCAACAGGGCTAAAACGCCCAGAATACTTAGAATTTTACAGAAATTTCCTGTAAGTCCGAAGTTCGAGGTTTTGACCAGGGTTGACTAGGGTTAATTAAATGATGATGTTTCATGCATGTAATGATGAGTATGATTAACCCTTATCATTACTGATATTATTATCAGTGTATTATTATTGTTAACAATATTATTAATAAAATATTGTTAAGTAAGGTATGATGCTATGAATGATGATAAATGTATGATGATGAATGTATGATAATGAATGTATGATGAGTGTGTTCCTTATAATTGTGTATGCTAAACTTTCTGAAACTTTACGAATAACGAGAATGAACTAATGAAGTATTATGTATCGTAAAGTGAAAGATAATGAAAGAGGAACATGATGATGAATGCATGTATTAACGAATGAACGAAAAGAAGAATGATGATGAATACATGCATTAGTAAATGAATGAACGAAAGTCTTGCATGGTCTAAGGGGCACGAGATGGATTTGACGGTTAAGAAGTCTTGGAAATGGTGCTTGGTTCTAGTAACTAGGCCTATTACGAGCCTTATGGTAGATTATGGACAGTGAGCCATAGTTGCCTTAAGAACAACGGGGCAGTGTCTTTGTGACCTGTCACGGGATAGTTGTTACAGCATGAGTGGTGACGATCACTCATGGGGTTAACGTGACCCCGGATGAGACGTTTTCGGTCTATGGACAGAGAGCCATAGGGGCAACGAGGTTGTCGGTCTATGGACAGAGAGCCATAGGGGCAACCAGGTTGTCGGTCTATGGACAGAGAGCCATAGGGGCAACCAGGTGTCGGTCTATGGACTGAGAGCCATAGGGGCACCAGGTGTCGGTCTATGGACTGAGAGCCATAGGGGCACCAGACGGATACGATATGCTTTGTCGGCTCATGGGTTGGAACCATGGGGGCAGAGAAGAAAGGTGACCCTTAGAGTTTTGCATGCTTGACGAATGAAAGTTAAAGAACGTACGAATGAATGTAAAGAATGTATGTACGAACGTGAATGAGAATGATGAATGGTACACGAATGAAAACTAATGAACGAATGATGAAGATAATAATGAAATTACCTACGTGTACGTACGATGCGTGATCGCATATGCATAACGAATGTTTTGAAATGAGAAGTAAAGTATTTTAATTACAAAACTAGAACTCACTCAGCAACGCTGACTTTATGTATTTTCCAGTTGGCAGGTGACAGGTTGCTGAGGATGGCACACTGAGATGGCTATTCGGCAAGACAAGTCTGACATCCAAATTATGTTTTAACGATACTGTTGTTTTGTAATTCATTCGACTAATTTTTTTTTGTGACTTAGAAACTAGAATGTATTGCTTAACAACAGTATTTGAAATGAATGAAGGGTTTTGCCAACTTAATTCCGCTGCTTAAAATTATTTTATGTATGTTTTATGCTGTGAATGACCAACTGTGAGGTGTCCGGGAATGGGGCCTTACAAGTTGGTATCAGAGCTAAAGTTTAAGTGAAACGGGTAAATTTTCACAAAAATAAACCTTAACTTAAACTGAGAATGGGACGGAAAGAGGGATGTCAGCCCGAGTAGCCATGTGCCATCAGGTATTGTTTTTGTTAAAAGATTAATCAGTATTATGTGCGTGTGCTATGTGATTTATGTGTTCTTAGTAGATTTAGATGCTGATGTAGTCAGGATAGGAAGTGCTTGGGGTGTGAAGAGTAAAGTAAGTGCCTAATCACAACTGGCCACTGTAATTAGGGACTTACTATACTTGACATAAACTGAGCTATTCCTTGAATGACTGTTTTAGTGTTTGAATCTTACAGTGCGTAGGAAAATGGCTGGGAAGAAACCTTCTAAGGCTGCTAGAGGTAGAGGTCGTCCGCGTACGACTAGGAACAGTACTAAAGCTCCTGAGACGGCTCCTGTGAACCCTGAGGTTCCGGACCGGAATGAAGAAACAGAGAATGCTAGTCTGAATGCCTCAGCTAGGGAGGCGATTGCTGATGAGGTACACCAGGTCTTACAGGCAGTTATGCCATCTGTAGTGACCGATGTTATTCGAGCTATAAGGAACGAGGAAAGGAAGGAAAAAGAGGACAGGAGAGGGTCGACTGAAAAGGAGAGCAAGGAAGAAGAGGAACGACCGGATCCTGAGATAGTAATATCTGATGAGGAAAGAGATGGTGTAGTAGGGGTGACGACCAAGGGGTGCAGTTACGGGGCATTTCAGAGGTGCAAGCCCCCGACTTTCGATGGCAATGGCACTGCTGCAACCGCTCAACGATGGGTAAGGGAGATGGAAGCGGTACTCGAGATCAGCGAGTGCCGTGAGGATCAGAAGGTGAAGTTTGCCACCCACTCCTTTACTGACTCAGCACTATACTGGTGGGACAATATTGTCCAAGCTGAGGGTTACAGGGCCATCGGGAAAATGAAGTGGTCCGAATTGAAGAAGCTAGTAATTGAGGAATTCTGCCCTCACAGAGAACTTGATAAGGCCGAGAGGGATTTCCTGCAACTCGAGGCAGGAACCATGACACACCAGCAATACACTACCAGATTCAATGAAATGGCGAGGCTGGTGCCGGATCAAGTGACACCGGTATCCCGAAAGATTAACCGGTACATTCAGGGACTGCCAGCTGATATCCGCAGACACTTGATTACTGCCCGACCAAGCACCTTTAGGTCGGCAGTAGATTTAGCTGGGAGGCTCTATGACGAGAGGGAAGTGATGGTGGTGGAATCAAAGAAGGCCGGTGGTGACCGAAACTGGAATGGAAAGCGGTTCGGGTGTGGTGGCTTTACCCCGAATAACAAGAAGGCGAGAAGGGATAACCGTAGGGTGGGGTCATCAAGCTCGGGACCCAAAAGATGTGACAAGTGTGGTAAGAAGCACGGTGGTGAATGTAGATGGGGGTTAAACGTCTGTTTCATGTGTGGGAAATCCGGTCATATGGCTAAAGACTGTAAGGCTGCGAGGTGTTTCAACTGTGGTGAAGCGGGGCATATGAGTAAAGATTGTAAGAAGTCGAGGGCTGAGAGTTCCGGAGGAAGGAAGGTGGCAGGGACTGAGGGGCAGAAGACGAGTGCCAGAGCTTTCACCATGACCAGAGAGGAGGCTAGGACGGACCCTGATGTTATGTCAGGTACGTTTCTAGTAAATCAAACTCTTGCTTCTGTGTTATTTGACTCTGGTGCTAGTAGGAGTTTCATTTCTGCTACCTTCTATGATAAATTGTCTGCTAGTAGTAAATGCATTGATGAGCCCTTTGATGTAGAAACCACTATTGGTAAGTCCACTAGAGTTATTGATGTGATAGAGGACTGTACCATAGAGTTAGAAGGCCATAGGTTTGCTGCCAAATTACATGTGATGCCCTTAGGAGGATTTGATGTAGTGTTAGGGATGGATTGGTTAGCAACCTATGAAGCGAATATCATGTGCCGAAAGAAGATGATTAGACTGACGGTGACTGACGGAAGTCCGGTGACAATATATGGCGATCGGGTTATGACGATTCCGAAGGTGATCTCGATGGCGGTGGCGGGAAAGTGTATGAGGCGCGGATGTAGCGCCTACTTATGTTATGTAAAGAATGTAGAGACGCCAACACCACAACTACCTGATGTACCAGTTGTGCGTGACTTTCCGGACGTGTTTCCCGAAGACTTATCGGGATTGCCACCTGACCGAGAGATTGAATTCCAGATCGAACTGATACCGGGTGCCCAACCTGTCGCAAAAGCACCGTATCGCTTGGCTCCGACGGAGATGAAAGAGTTGATGGAGCAACTGCAGGAGTTGCTTGACAAGGGCTTTATTAGACCGAGTATCTCTCCATGGGGTGCTCCGGTCTTGTTTGTGAAGAAAAAGGACGGTAGCATGAGAATGTGTATCGACTACCGTGAATTGAACAAGCTGACAATAAAGAATCGGTATCCGTTACCGAGAATCGATGACTTGTTCGACCAGCTCCAGGGTGCCAGTTGGTTCTCGAGGATAGATCTTCGATCTGGCTATCACCAGTTGAAGGTGAAGGAGCAGGACATTCCTAAAACAGCTTTCCGTACGCGTTATGGACACTATGAGTTTCTCGTTATGTCATTTGGTCTAACTAACGCGCCAGCTGCTTTTATGGACTTGATGAACCGAGTGTGTCGGCCAATGTTAGATAAATCAGTGATCGTGTTCATCGATGATATCCTGATTTCGAGGAGCGAAGAAGAGCATGCTGGTCACATTCGGGGAGTATTGGAGACTTTGAGAAGGGAGAAACTGTATGCTAAGTTCTCCAAATGTGCTTTCTGGCTACGCGAGGTGCAATTTCTGGGTCACGTGGTAAATGCAGAAGGAATAATGGTGGACCCAGCAAAGGTTGAGGCTGTGATGCAATGGAAATCACCAAAAACGCCATCCGAGATTCGTAGCTTCTTGGGATTGGCGGGCTATTATAGGAGATTTATTCAAGACTTTTCAAAGATAGCCTCACCTTTGACAAAATTGACTCGCAAGGATGTAAAGTTTGTGTGGGGTCGAGAACAGGAGGATGCTTTCGAGGAATTGAAAACGAGACTGACACAAGCTCCTGTCTTGACATTGCCCGAGGGAAATGAAGACTTAGTGGTCTATTCGGATGCATCTTATTCTGGGCTAGGTTGTGTGTTGATGCAACGTGGAAAAGTGATCGCATATGCATCTCGACAACTGAAGATCCACGAAGCCAACTATCCCACACACGATCTAGAATTAGCTGCGGTGGTTTTTGCGTTGAAGATATGGCGGCACTATCTATACGGGACGAAGTGCACTATCTTCACGGACCACAAAAGCTTGAAGTACTTCTTCGAGCAGAAGGACCTAAACATGAGGCAGAGGAGGTGGTTGGAGCTGATAAAGGATTATGATTGTGAGATCCATTACCACCCGGGCAAAGCCAATGTGGTGGCTGATGCCCTTAGCCGAAAAGAAAGGCCTGAGCCGATCCGGGTGAAGGCTTATCAGTTGATCATGACCCCCGACGTGATGACACAGGTTAAGGAGTTTCAAGACGAGGCTTTGAAAGAAGATCGTCTTAACTCCGAAAGGATGAGAGGTCTAGTGGAGGAGTTGGGTGAGAACACTCTAGGTGTTAAGACCCGATGTGGGCGAATGTGGATTCCTCGATACGGGGATCTACGTGAAAAGATTATGGACGAGGCCCATAAGACCCGATACTCCATTCACCCCGGTGCTACCAAAATGTACCACGATATGAAGAAAGACAATTGGTGGCCGGGTATGAAACGCGACGTAGTGGAGTACGTAAGTAAGTGCTTGACTTGCTTACAAGTGAAGGCGGAACACCAGAAGCCCTACGGGAAGATCCAACCGTTGGATATACCCGAGTGGAAGTGGGAACACATCACCATGGATTTCATCACAAAGTTACCACGTACCCCTAAGGGGTATGATGCTATATGGGTGATAGTTGACCGCTTGACAAAGAGTGCCCACTTCCTACCGATCCGCGAAACGTACTCATCTGAAAGATTGGCGGATCTGTTCATCAAAGAAATTGTAGCTCGTCATGGTGTACCGGTGTCTATTGTGTCTGATCGTGACACCCGGTTTACCTCTAAGTTTTGGAAGAGATTTCACGATGCAATGGGGACGAGACTACACATTAGTACAGCATATCACCCTCAGACAGACGGTCAGTCTGAGAGGACGATCCAAACACTCGAGGACATGCTTCGGGCGTGCGTGATCGATTTTGGAGGAAGTTGGGACGACCACCTGCCGTTAGCAGAATTCTCGTACAACAATAGCTATCATGCCAGTATTGGCATGCCACCCTACGAGATGCTATACGGTAGGAGATGTAGGACGCCCGTATGTTGGGGAGACATTGGGCAGAAAGAGTTAGGAGGTGTTGAGGTGGTCGAAGCTACGACTGAGAAGTTAGAAAAGATCAAAGCCTTCATGAAGGCGGCGAAAGATAGGCAAAAGTCGTATGCTGACAAGAGGCGAAGACCGATAGAGTTCAAGGTTGGTGACCGAGTTATGTTGAAGGTCTCACCTTGGAAAGGAATCATTAGATTCAGGAAACGAGGTAAGCTAAGCCCGAGATACATAGGACCTTTCCGGATTGTCGCACGGGTAGGAGAGGTGGCCTATCGACTTGAGCTGCCAGATGAGTTAAGTGGAATTCATCCCACATTCCATGTATCTCATCTGAGGAAGTGCTTAGCTGATGAAGATATGATTGTTCCTCTGGAGGATATTGAAGTAGACGAACGGCTCAACTACGTAGAGCAACCAGTGGCAATCATTGATCGTAAGGAGAAGAGGTTAAGGAATAAAGTGGTTCCTCTTGTACGTGTACAGTGGAAGCACAGGAAGGGATCCGAGTCTATGTGGGAGACTGAAGAAGAAATGAGGCAGCACTACCCACATCTGTTTGAGGAATAACAGGTTTCGGGGACGAAACCTATATAAGGGGGGTGGACTTGTAACACCCGTATTTTTAGCAAGAAATAAAAGAAAAAGGAAGAAAAGAATAGAAAATAAAAGTCAACCTCAAGTTGAGGGACCAAAAGTGTAAAATGATAAAAAAATCTTATAAAGTTGGTAAAAAGGTGGCATGGCCGCCCATTACCTTCTGCATAACATCTATCATTCAACTTTTAGAGAGAGAGAGAAAGAAGAAGAAGCCTCGGGTTGAGAAGGGATTCAAGCAGGATTCGAATTCAAGGTAAGAATTCGTGAAATTGAGTTGTTCTTGGCAACCTTAGCCTCGGTTAAATGCTTATTTGTGTTTTTATGTGTTCCAAATGTGTGTTTAGAAGGTTTCCAGGTGTTAGAATCGATTAAAGGAGCTCGGGTGAAGAGTCTTAAGATTTGAAACAACTAAGGTGAGTTCTAGACCCCTTTTTACTGGTTTTTAAATGTTTTGGGGCTGGAAAATGCATGCAAGTATGTTTTTGTAAAATTTGGGTTGGTACCCGTATGAAATGAATGTATGTATGTTTATGTTTATGTTAGATTTATGCCTAGAATCATATGTATATGTTTAGAACTAGGCATTATGATGTTTGGGACTTGGACTATGAATTATACACATGAACAGGTTGCTAATATGTCTGAAATTGGGACTTAGAATAAATAAGCACAAGTTGATGAGTCCCTCAGTGCTCATACGACCAACAGTGTGGTCGTATGACCAGGATTTTTCTAAGTGTTAAAGCCCAATAGGACTCATACGACCAACAGTGTGGTCGTATGACCAGGTGATGCATTTTTCTAAATGTTGAAAAGTCTAACAGGACTCATACGACCAACAGTGTGGTCGTATGACCAAGTAATTTTTCTAAGTGTTGAGTCCAATAGGACTCATACGACCAACAGTATGGTCGTATGACCAAGTGATATTTTTCTAAGTATGATGATGAGTCCACTAGTGGTTATACGACCAACAGTGTGGTCGTATGATCAGAACATATTTCTAAGTCTAGGGAATGGTACGACCAATAGTGCTCATACGACCAACAGTGTGGTCGTATGACCAGATAATTCTAAGTATAAGATGAAAAGTCCAGCAAGTGCTCTTACGCCTAACAGGGCTCATACGCCCAGAGGGCTTATACGCCCAACAGGGCTAAAACGCCCAGAATACTTAGAATTTTACAGAAATTTCCTGTAAGTCCGAAGTTCGAGGTTTTGACCAGGGTTGACTAGGGTTAATTAAATGATGATGTTTCATGCATGTAATGATGAGTATGATTAACCCTTATCATTACTGATATTATTATCAGTGTATTATTATTGTTAACAATATTATTAATAAAATATTGTTAAGTAAGGTATGATGCTATGAATGATGATAAATGTATGATGATGAATGTATGATAATGAATGTATGATGAGTGTGTTCCTTATAATTGTGTATGCTAAACTTTCTGAAACTTTACGAATAACGAGAATGAACTAATGAAGTATTATGTATCGTAAAGTGAAAGATAATGAAAGAGGAACATGATGATGAATGCATGTATTAACGAATGAACGAAAAGAAGAATGATGATGAATACATGCATTAGTAAATGAATGAACGAAAGTCTTGCATGGTCTAAGGGGCACGAGATGGATTTGACGGTTAAGAAGTCTTGGAAATGGTGCTTGGTTCTAGTAACTAGGCCTATTACGAGCCTTATGGTAGATTATGGACAGTGAGCCATAGTTGCCTTAAGAACAACGGGGCAGTGTCTTTGTGACCTGTCACGGGATAGTTGTTACAGCAGGAGTGGTGACGATCACTCATGGGGTTAACGTGACCCCGGATGAGACGTTGTCGGTCTATGGACAGAGAGCCATAGGGGCAACGAGGTTGTCGGTCTATGGACAGAGAGCCATAGGGGCAACCAGGTTGTCGGTCTATGGACAGAGAGCCATAGGGGCAACCAGGTGTCGGTCTATGGACTGAGAGCCATAGGGGCACCAGGTGTCGGTCTATGGACTGAGAGCCATAGGGGCACCAGACGGATACGATATGCTTTGTCGGCTCATGGGTTGGAACCATGGGGGCAGAGAAGAAAGGTGACCCTTAGAGTTTTGCATGCTTGACGAATGAAAGTTAAAGAACGTACGAATGAATGTAAAGAATGTATGTACGAACGTGAATGAGAACGATGAATGGTACACGAATGAAAACTAATGAACGAATGATGAAGATAATAATGAAATTACCTACGTGTACGTACGATGCGTGATCGCATATGCATAACGAATGTTTTGAAATGAGAAGTAAAGTATTTTAATTACAAAACTAGAACTCACTCAGCAACGCTGACTTTATGTATTTTCCAGTTGGCAGGTGACAGGTTGCTGAGGATGGCACACTGAGATGGCTATTCGGCAAGACAAGTCTGACATCCAAATTATGTTTTAACGATACTGTTGTTTTGTAATTCATTCGACTAATTTTTTTTTTTGTGACTTAGAAACTAGAATGTATTGCTTAACAACAGTATTTGAAATGAATGAAGGGTTTTGCCAACTTAATTCCGCAGCTTAAAATTATTTTATGTATGTTTTATGCTGTGAATGACCAACTGTGAGGTGCCCGGGAATGGGGCCTTACAATGGGTATGTAGATGTGTATGTATATGGGTATGTATATGGGTATGTATATGTGTATGTATAGGGCAATAATGTTATTTTTATCATTCAGCAAAATCAGTTAGATATTAAATCAAACAGTCAAGTTTCAGTCAGATGCAGACTCAGGGGCTGTTTGATAAAACTGACTGGGTAAGATCTGACTGAGTCAGAAGCTGACCCAGTTAGAAGTTCTGACTGGGTATGCGTCTGACTGAAACTTGGTTGTTTGATTTGGTATGCGTCTGACCAATTCAATTCATACCACCACCACCGCAATCCACCGAACCACCACCAAATCGATTCACACCACCACCACCACAATCCACCGAACAACCACCGTAATCCACCGAACCACCACCAAATCGATTCACACCACCTCCGACCAATCCCCAAATCATCTTCAATTAAAACTATCGATCGACCGATACCAAACCATCAACAATCATCCCCAGTCACTTGGGAACCAATAAACCACCACCATCGAACCGAACGACACCAGCAACCACCACTCCCGAACACCATCCCTGTCGATCGATCACTCACCTTCGATCTTCAATTTCGAACCATCTGCAGAAGCATCGACCGAAACATCAGACCTTCAATCAACCACTCCCGACCACCAATCATCAACCTTCAACACCATCAACGGACACCATAGCAACCCACAACCACCGCGACCATCAAATCAACAACCACCGAACTGAATCAACTTCGAATCTTGTTGTGTTCACCGAGAGAGAGGCAGAGAACCGAGAGAGGTGGCCGAGGGTCGCGCAGGGGCCGAGGGTCGCGCAGGGGCCGAGGCTCGCGCAGGTGGCCGAGAGTCGCGCAGGTGGCCGAGGGTCGCGCAGGGGCCGAGGGTCGCACAGGTGGCCGAGGGTCGCGCATGGGAGGGGGGATTGGCGCAGGGGTGGGGTGGGTCAGCATTTGTAAAATTCAGGTCCGGGTCAGATGTTTTGACCCGGTCAGCTTGGGTTTTATGTATATCAAACAGCCTGACCCGCTGACCGAGTCAGCCAGTCAGCCCGGTCAGCCGGGTCAGCCAAAATCAAACAACCCCTCAGTCAGAACCTCTTATTGGGTCAGCTTCTTACTCAGTCAGCTCAATCAAACAGCCCCTTAAATGATCTAGGTTTTAGTTTAAATGTGTTAAAATGAGCCAAACACACTTGACATACTTAAAAGCATTCTAATTTGAGATTAAACGGATCAAAATGACATGGGTGAATGTTAATAAACTTAAAGTTGGATGTGTTAAGTCAATTAAAGTTTATTTTATAACATTTTGACCCCTTTTAACTCAATTTATGATGTTTTTAAGTATATCAAGTGTGATTGGGTGATTTTAACCCATTTGAACTAAAATACACATAAATGATCAAGGTTTTAGTTTAAATTAGTCAAAATAAGTCAAGTACACTTGACATATACTTAAAAATATTTTAATTTGAGATTAAACGGGTCAAATGACATGGATGAAGGTTAATAGACTTAAAGTTGGATGTGTTAAGTCAATTAAAGTTTATTTATGACATTTTGACTCGTTTTAACTCAAATTATGATGTTTTTAAGTATAGCAAGTGCGTTTGGGTAATTTTGACCATTTTGAACTAAACTGCACTTAAATGATCTAGTTTTTAGTTAACTGGTCAAAATGAGCAGAAAACATTTGACATACTTAAAAACATTTTAATTTGTGTAAAACGGGTTAAAATGACTCAAATGAACTTTAATAGACTTAAGTTGAATGTGTTAAGTCTATTAAAGTTCATTTGTGATATTTTGCTCTGTTTTAACTCAAATTAGTATGTTTTTAAGTATATCAAGTGTGTTTTGGTATTTTGACTCGTTTGAACTAAAATACCCTTAATTGAACTAGGTTTTAGTCTAAATGGGTCAAAATATGCCGAATAGGGATATTCAAAAATATCCGAATCCGAAACCGAATCCGAAATATCCGAAAATCCGGAATTCGGATATCCGAAACTTCGGATATCCAAACTTCGGATATCCAAAATTTCGGATTCGGATTCGGATAGTGATTTTCAGAATTTTTGGATATTATCCGAAATATCCAAATATTTTTATAAAAATTTAAAAATATTAAATATTAATTAAATATTTTGGATATTTTTAGATATTTAGGACATTTTAATAAAAAACTTCGAATATCTGATAAAAAACTTCAATAAAAATTATTATATTTTTATTAAATTTATTAAATTATACAAATTTTCTTTGAATTCGGGTATCCGAACGGATATCCGAATCCGAATCCGAATCCGAATCCGAATCCAAAATTTTGGATATCCGAAATTCAGATATCCGAAATTTGGGATTCGGATAGTGAAATTCACTATCCGAAATTTTCGGATATCCTTCGAATTTGAACACCCCTAATGCCGAACACAATTGATATACTTAAAGTTGGATATGTTACCTTATAATATATACTTTGCCAAAATGCAATAACTTATATAATGTATACTTTCTTTTTAGGTGCAAATTGCAAATTGCAAGTTTGTAACACAAGATTATTTTGAACTTTAATTAACATTTGCTGCTTTAATAAGATCAATGAAACTTGGAAAGAAAAAGAACATTTATTTATAAACAATACTTACGTAACTTAGGTAAAAAAACAAAAATAGATAATATTAGTGTTGTTAAAATGAACACAATTTAGTGGGTAATTAATTAATAAAGAAAAAACTAGTGTTTACAACCTATGATAATAAAAAATAAAAATTTTGGAAGACCTATTATGATATCGCGAGTCATAGATTTTCACTATAAGAACTTGAGTCTATAGAGGCGATATCTATAGCGATGACAAAAGTCATGAGGCTGTAGCAACGACATGTCGCCTCTATATGCATGAGGTTTTTCTTTACCAAATTTTATTTTTTGCTTCGATTTGTCGTCGCAATGGAGTTTGGCATGGTGGAGGGAAATACACCTGCCCTCATGAAAATTTATTAGCGACGACATGTCGTCGCTAAAAGTATTATTTATTTGTTTTTATTTTTTATCCAATACTCTAGGAAAACTAAAAATAAAAACTCTATAGCGACGACTTTTGTTGGCTATAGCGGCGACATGTCTGTCTCGATCTATAGGCCTTTATATTTTTTAATCAGCAATTTAATTGGGCGACGTCGTTTTTGTTACCTATAGCGACGACTTTTGTTGGCTATAGCGGCGACTTGTCATCGCTATAGCTTGTAGTTAGGGCAAAAAGGATCGGCAACTCACATTGACGCCGTTTCACCCCCCAAAAACCAAAAGTTCGCCCCGGAGCTCAAAATCAGGCGATTTCCGACTCTCACCGGTCAAAATCTCAGACTACCACTCTCGTGTGACCCTTGTACCCTCCCATCGGCCATAGGTAAACGATTTTATCCAATTTTATCCCTACTTTGAATATTCTTGAAGTTATACCCTTTAAGTTTCAATTTTTGATGAAATTGTGTAGTTCTTAGGCTGTATGTTTGTGTGTGTATATGTTTATATGTATATGTAGCAATTATTGTGTTTACGGATATATGTGTTTGTAGGTGTATGCATATGTATGTGTAAGATTATATGTATATGTAGGTATAAATGTATGTAAATATATGTGTACGTGTACGTGTACGTGTACGTGTATAATGTGTGTATGTATTTATTTATGTCTATGTATATAGTGTATGTATGTATATATATGTACCTATATGTGTATTTACATATATTATGTTATAATTTATAAATTCGTTAGAAAGAATATTATCATTTTAACTTATTTTATTGTATTTTTAATATACGAGGATCTTGTTACGGTTAAGTAGTACGATTTCATTCATATATATGTCATCGATAAGATACGTGTTTTCACTTGCAAACTTTTATTTATGTATATATGCATCTATGTTTGTGTATGTGTAAGTGTATATGTGTTTAATTTATATAAAATTAATGTAATTGAAATATATTATTGTTCTTTTTTTCAATTATAATATGTAATTGGGTATCTTTGTTTTTACTAGTATATATGTATGTTTTTGTGTATATATCCCAATTTAATTATTAATAATGCAACAAGGATGATAATTGATAAGAGTTAGATTTACTTTCGATTTCAAAAATCTCCTGATTTCTTAAATGGACTACAAAACTTGATAGACATGTTCCTTTCTATTATAATAGTTGACAGGATGTTACTCATGAGTATAAAATATCTATAGTTACCACACTTCATGTAAGTATATTATTAGGTGTTTTGTTTGTATTTCAATTTCATATCTTTTAGTAGTTTTCTAATTGCTTCTTTCCATAGAACTATTTTGATTTGCAAAGTCTTCATAACATGGAGCACTGGGAAGGAATAAAGTTGGAGATCCAAATGGATTGCGCAAACCGATACAAGGATTGAAAAACCAAATTATAAAAATATTTTGATAAGTTTAGTGGTTATGAAGATCCTGATAACGCAAAGAGAAATCCCCCAGAGAGCATGGACTCGGATGCGTGTGCATATGAAAACTGCTTCGAGAAAAACAAAGCAAATAGAGAAAAAGAACTTTATGAAAGTTAACATGGGACTCAATCATATACTCAAAGGCGGCACACGAAGGTAAAAAATTAAAATTATATAAAGTTGTAATAGTTATTTGACATATGAATAATAATACTTTTGTTGTTTGTAAAAGAAACTGGATGGGCAAAACATGTGGAGGGTTGGAAAGCTATGTATTTTAAGCAAGGGTCGGGATGGGTTAATGAAAATGTAGAAAGACATTGGGTAAGTAGAAAACAATCATTTATATATCTATGATAACTAATAAAATGTATGTGTTCGATTGACTTTGACACTTTTAAACTTTTAGTTGGATTTATTATAACTATAATTAATGTTATTGTTACTAATGTAGCTAGGATTGTTTTTATAGTATATGTTAATTGAAATTCGGGAATTATTATCGTTTTTTTATATAGTTGAACATGTTAATTATTCATTATGTAGTAGTTATGCTGCCAAATTTTAGTAAAATATTTAATGTATGTTCATTTTATTTATTGTAGGGACAAATTCAAGATGAGATGAATAGATCATTGTTGAGCTCGGCGGGAGATGAGTCATCGGTTGATGAGGTTGAGGTTCTTGCACGTTCCTTGGGATCTACGTGTGGTCATATACGGGGAAGATACTATAAGGGATTAAGTTGTTTATTTGTGTTTGATCAAATGATTAAGTTGTTTGTTAAATTTTGGCATGTTTAAACAACTATTATGTATTTTGACATCTAAGTATTTGACTTTATATTATAATGTTGTGGAATTTGAACAGCCTGAACAATTAGGACTGGATTAAATATATACTATAAACCTGAAAAATTTTTAAAAAGAAAAAAATTAAATAAACCCTATAGAGACGACATGTTGCCTCTAAAGTCGCCGAACTATATTTTTTATTTTTTATTTTTGCTTTTCTAAATTTCATCTTCTTAGATTTTGATGACAACATTATAGGGGCGACTTGTCGTCGCTATAGGTGTACACTACAGCGACGATATTTTTTGCGACGACAAAGATGTGATTTAGCGATGCGTATATAGCGGCGACCTTTTAGCGACTAAGTGTTGTCGCTATACCCTATAACGACGACTTTTATAACCTATAGCGACGACTTTTGTCGCCTCTATAGCTACTGTTTCTTGTAGTGGAATTTACACCCTATAGCGATGATATACATGCGATCAACACATCATAGACTCTCGTTATCGCCATACGGTTAATTGATTTGTTGTAGGGTTCTTCAGAGACATTAAAACAACCGTTATGTAGAATTTAAAATGTGTACTGAAATATTTATAAAGAAAAGTATAATTGCATGCAAAGTGTGAATAGAATAAATATTGAAGGTTTAAAATAGCAAGAACATGTAGTAAAATCAGTATGCTGTTGAAAATTTTACCTTATTTCTTATGATTTCTTCTTTATTTGCCTTTGTTCTAGTACTATACACACATGCTGACATGCAACTCTTTCATATTAGCTTCTAATCTAATCTACTTTTGTTTACTAGCTTACAAGCCCGACCACACTACCCCTATATATCTAATCTCACAGTGCCATGTGGTTAAGTCATATTCAACATACAAAAAGTCACCACAGTGATATTGATATAATTTATAGGATAGATACTCGAATTTACTTCAGAGTAAAACAGAAGAGAAGGTGAAATCGAAAACATAATATTCTTTGAGTTTGCCCATTTTGACAGAATGCCAATGGATTAGAGATTTAGATGATTATTAAACAATTGATGACACCTTCACTGATCAGCCCTTCGATTTATGAATTATGGTTGTCTCTACAATTAGTAGATACCATGGATTAAAGAGATTAAGCTTAGCAAACTAAGAGTTCTAGTCGATGACTTGTAGCAACGTGTTTGTGAACTTCACAAGCTATGAGGGTTTAAACCAATGTTCTCAGAACCGGATCGGACGTCGAACCGGACGGCTTACTGGTTTGGTGGTCGGACCGGTCGGACCGGATGGACCGGATTTAACTATATTTTAATTATATTTATATATGTAATTAAATATAAGTAATTTATATATGATTTATACATATATTTTATAGTTATATATAAAACTTAACTATATTTGTATATACAAAGTACTAATTTATGGTTTAACACCCCGTTTTTACCCACTAAAATCAAAAAAAAAAAAAAAATTCAAAATCCGGTCGGAACCGGCCCGGTTCGCCGGTCCAACCGGCGACTCGGTTCGAACCGACCGGTTCAACTGCACAAAAACGATCCACTATGGACCGGACCGGACAGGGGGCCGAATCACGGTCCGACCGGATCGGACAGTCCGACCGGTCGGACCGGCCGGTCCGATCCGGTCCTAACAACATTGGTATAAACTATAAAACCTTTAAGCTGCTTTTCAAAAATTCTTCTTGATTTATGCATAAGTAGTAGAGCTGTAAACGAGTCAAGCCGAATCGAGCCAGAATGAACACAAGTTCAGCTCGTTTGAGAATCAAGCCAAGCCAAGCCGGCTTGTTTATCTTAACAAGTCTAAAATGTGAGCTCAGGCCGTTTATATACGAGCCGAGCTCAAGCAGGCACGCGAGGCAACTTGTACTTTTTTAATTTAATTTCGTTATTTTTTACAAACATTCATAGACATAATAACCAAATATTATTTCTTTTGTATTAAAAAATGATTTGAGATTTCTATTTTATAAACTATAACCATTATCTATATTTTTATACTTAATGTTTTTTTAGAAAATATCAATTTGTCCAATATGTTTATAATCTATTTAAATAATATGACATAAACTTGTTTGATAATTTATAAAAATCATGATTTAGTCTTTCATTTAAACGAGCCAACAAACGAGCTCACAGTGAGCTAGCCACAAGCCAAGCTTACCTTGCCTCGGGCTTGGCTCATTTATAAATCGATCCGAGCCGGCTCGGCCTGTTAACAAACCGAGCCGATTAAGAGCTAGTTATTTTCAAGCAAGCTATGAACTTCAAGCTTGTTGCACAGGCCAAATAAGTAGCAAAGGAACCTTTATGAACGGCTATATATTAGCATCGTATCTTTCTTGGTCTGGTTTCAACTTTTCTTCCAAATGTTAATTAAAACAAATCCGGTGTTTTCTCCTTGGTGATTCAAATTGCTCATTTGGAACCATATATATGAAATCGCAGAAAATGTCATTGTAGGTGATATAAACAGGTCAATTATGTATACCGCATATAAAATTAGAGAGTAAAATGTCATTTTCGTCCCTAACATTTTGTTGAATTTATCATTTCAATCCAAAAACTTTCTTTTTATATTTCAGTCACTGTAGTTTATCAAATGTTATCATTTGCATCCACTCCACTAACTCCATTAAGAACTCCGTTAAATGTAAGGGTTATTTAGTATTTTTCACCACCCTAATTATCCAATTAAAATAAAATAATCAATTAATATATAATTAAAACTAAAAAACATATGAAGCGACTAGTGAGACGGGCGCTTCGATTTAAAAGTTTCGATTAAATCTAACTCATGTTGTTCAATTGAGGTCTGCTGTGTGATTTCAGTTGATATTCATGCTTTGTGCGAAATGCACCATTGTTCGATTGAAATCTATTGTTGTCACATTTTTTTGATTGAGGTCTGTTGTTATCATGTAGCGTGACAATAGTAGAACTCAATCAACCAAAGCATGACAACAATCCCATAGTAGACATAAATCGAATAAATGTACATGTTAGAACAAAATATGAATATTAATTGAAATCTCAAAGCAGACCTAAATCGAACAACATGAGTTACAGTTAATTGAAGATTTTAAATCGAAGCGCCCGATCTCACTATTCGCTTCATATGTTTTTTAGTTTTAATTGAATATTAATTAATTAATTTGTTTTAATTAGCATATTGAAAAAAACAAAAATACCCTCATATTTAACGGAGATTTAATATAGTTAGTGGAGTGGATGAAAATGATAGCATTTGGTAAACTACAATGACTGAAATAATAAAAAAAAATTTTAAATTGAAATGAAAAATTAAACAAAACCTCATGGACGAAAATAACGTTTTACTCAAAATTAAATATGAATAGTTGTAAATGGTCATCTCGATATTCCCCCAACTGCAACAGTCTTTTTACTATATAATAGCAATTTGACCCTTGTAGGCACCACCGTTAGTGATGACATTAGCGGTTAGCGCTATTATTAAAACGGTCATTATAAGTGTTTTCAAATAGCCATTTGAAAGCGCTGAGAGATTAGATTGTATATAAGCGGTGTGCAAATAGCACCCCATTGATGAAATATTCTAGATCGTGCATATTTGTTTGGGTTTCTATTAATCTTGAATGTCTATTTGGGATTAATTAAGGTTTGTTGTAGGCTTAAGGCCCTCGATTGAAGAATGTTTTTTTGAGTGTTTTTCAATTAGGGAGGGTTTCGATTCAAGAGTTAAGGCATGTGACTTAGGGTTTTGACATTAATGGAAACCTTGATCAATCATCATCGTTATAAAACATTTTCACCACATATTCTCATAGGGAGAAGAGGTTCATATGGATGCCAAATTATCTCGTCAATGTTAACGACCCATGATTGAATTTTTTAACATGTTGTACTTCAAGGAAAATACTGAAGTCGCAGAGTTGTACCATCATTATCTTGTTTGAATATTAGTAGTTTAACCTTTGGGGACAGACCTTGAACAATGGTAAACTTGTTTCAAGTAAACGCGCATACAAGAGCCTCTTGAACTAGATTTGCTCAAGTTCAATGTTTTCAAAACCGGACCGGAAAGCGAACCGGACGGCCTAGAGGTTCATTGGTCGGACCGGTCGGACCGGATTACGAACCGGATGACGTCATAAATATTTAAAAAAATATAAAAAAATTCCAAATATTTATATTAACGAACCGGTGTTCCTTAATCCAAAACAACATCTAAAATACATACCATTCAAGTAAACATAGTCCAAATTAACGAACCTGTGTTCCTTAATCCATATCCAATAATATTTTTCTATTAAAATTAAAAAAAAATCCAAAAACCGGTTCAACCCGGTTCGCCGGTTCCGGTCGGACCGGTCGACAGCACGAACCGGTCGGTTCAACCGAAAACGGTCCAAAACCACCGAACCGAACCGGCTTCATCACCGGTTCCCGGTCGAACCGGTCGGACCGGCCGGTCCGGTCCGGTTTCGAAATCATTGCTCAAGTTTCACTCTTTCGATATTTCATTTGCTAAACAAAAAAGCAACCATTTTTGCCTTAGATATGAAGATACTTTCCAAATACCCACGGTTTTGCCCATAATATTACCAGATTATATCATAAAAGTAGTGGGAAAAAACGTGGGTATTTTGGATAATTAACAACTCTTAAACACACACACAAAAAAAAAAAATACAAAAACAAGAAAAAATATATGTGGAAAGACCTAACAGTTTTTAATTATGGAGAGCATCAGGGCAACTGGGTACTTGTCTTTTGTTTTCTTGAAAGCCTTTGCCCTTCGAACCAGTTGTCGCGACAATGGTTCGAGTGAATCCGCCATTGAAGAACTTTCTGTAAAGATCCGATCTTGTAATCTTGTGTGAATCTTTACTAGAAGATGATGATGATGATGATGATGATGATGATGATGCTGATGATGATGATATCCTTATTGCTCTTACACTGCAGCAATGACTGCTCAAAAGCCATATTTGAAGCAATGAGAAGAAGATCAAAAGCAGCACAATCGAGTACATTGTTGATCTCCGGCTTCTACCGGAAAATGACATCTCCGGTGATAAACTACATAAAGTAGTTGACGAGGTGACACTGATGATGATGATTGAGCTAATTATATTCTCACTCTTTCTAGCAATGTAACACACACACACATAAACACACAGTGGTTCTTAGTAAAACTAGGGTTAAATATGATTGTGTGATGAGTTTTCGTGCAATAATGGGACCCACTTGGTAGAATAGCAGAACATTGACGACTAAATATTATCGAGGTTAAGTGTTCCCACAGATTTGAGAGCTTGACTCCGTGACCTAAAATTCTCATGCTATTTAGGTTAAATTATAGAACATAAAGTCTCAAGATCTAACAAGTGTCAAAATGTGGTCCATCTTTACATGTAACTAGGTGGTGCTCTACATTGCAACGTGATGTTGACGTTATTAAGAAATTGAAATAGCTTGATTTGATTCTGATGTCAAAACGTAAAAACATGTCATGACGGTATATTTATGGAAAAAAAAACTATGTCACTCTAAAAATGAGCATTATAAATATGAAAACGCAAAAAAAAATTGTCATATTTGACCAGACTCGATCTTGAGTAAATTTACCTCAAAATTTATAGTAGCTCGTTTTGAATAATTTTTTACCGGAAAGTAGATAAAATTAAATATATCGTAAATGTGTGTCAATTAACATACTATTTTTAAATATTATGAGAAGAAAATAAAATTTGTGTAAAACTAATTATAAAGAACAACTAAAAAAGATTTAAACAATTTTAGAAGAAAATTGGGATGTGTATGTGTGAGCAAGTTAGAGAGAGGATCGGAGGGGGGGGGGGTGTGGAATCAAACAGTTGCATAACGATAACATCTTTCACCGTATATATATACTTATGGTTGTGAGTTTTTTGTTTATTGTTAGCTATCATAAATAAATATTTTACTTAATATTTAGCAATGAGAAATAGACAGTTTTGTATGTAGAAATTGATTAAAATAGGCATAATAATTAATTGATGATATGTTTATTCAGCTTTCTTAAACCGATCAACTTGAAAGTATTAACTACTGGACTCAAACAATACAAAATGTGTTGTATAAAGTGCAAGTTTATATGAAATCTCAAATTTAACTTCAACATTTAGTTTTAACTAATTAATCTGAAGTCTAGTTCGACATATATATACCACCTAAAAATACTTTCTACACTGCATCCAACACATAACGCTATGATTTCATCTTTCATTGACCCTTCAAGTTGCAGTTTTATCTTAATTAAGACGATATTGCAAACAAAAGAAGTGCTCATGCTCAAAATCTGAATACTCATATACAAAGGCCTTATACATGTATTGAGAAAGCATTTTAGGCGTGTTTTCTTGATTTTCAACAAATCACTAATGTTCTCAACTTATATAATCAAATAAGTTTTGAACCATAAATGTGGGTCGTCGATCTATAAAAGTTCTGTCTTTTTTACTGGCGTATTTACATTACTTCACTATCCCCTTATATAATATTTCAATGACATATATAGTTTCAACAAATCAGTAATGTTATAAACTTCAATTCTACTCTAATATCCTATAGTTAAAATTAATTTTCAAACTTATTAATTATTCATTGTTAATCATTTTACTTTGAAATGTATTAACTCATAGATTCATACCTGTATATTAAAATATGTATTATATATTTTTGCTTGCATGGCCCGAATTGAAGAGATTTAAAATTATTGTCGTGTTTTATAACATTTTAAAGTTATTTTAGGCTGCAAGGATCGGGCCACAGTACGAGTCCAAACAAATTGAATTTAACATCAAGCCTATAATATTCATACGAGCCAAGCTGACTCGAGTAGTTAAGCATGTCGAACTTGTGTTTAACTCGAGTTAGTTGCGACACAATGTTTTAGTATGCTCTTTCACCCTCATGTCCATTTATTAAAAGAGTAAATTACCATTTGCATCCCTGACATTTGCCTATTTTAACCACTTGCATCCCTGCAGTTTCAAATTGTCATCCGCCCCCTAACGTTTCGTGTTATCTTCATTTGAGTCTATACGTTTCATTTTTATCTCCATTTTAGTCCAGATGACTTAACACTGTTAGTTTTCCTGTTAAATTATTATTAAAAAGACGGAATTGCCCTTACAATTAAATAATAACATAAAATTGCTCGAATCGCTGCACAATCAGCTCCAATCGTCAAACGAGCAGAGCAAAACGCTCCACAACGCCAAATCCGTCAAGGACCTGCGATCGAAGATGGACAACGATGTCTCGATCGCGTTGAAGAAGGCGAAGTTCATCAAAGTCCGATTAGAAGCCCTAGATCGCTCCAACGCCGCGAACTGTAGCCTCCCTGGCTGCGGACTTGGTAGCTCATCGGATCGGACTCGGACCTCCGTCGTCAACGGCTTACGGAAAAAACTCTCCGATTCGATGAACTCGTTTAACGATCTACGATCCAGAATGTCGTCGGAGTATCGCGAGACGGTGCAGCGGCGCTATTTCACCGTCACCGGCGAGAATCCGGACGAATCGACGGTCGACACGTTGATCTCCACCGGACAAAGCGAAACGTTTCTCCAAAAGGCGATACAGGAGCAAGGTAGAGGACAAGTGATGGATACAATCCTCGAGATCCAGGAGCGTCATGACGCTGTGAAGGAGATCGAGAGGAACCTCAAGGAGCTGCATCAGGTGTTCATGGATATGGCGGTGTTGGTTAAGAGTCAAAGTGAGCAGCTCAATGATATCGAGAATCAGGTGAACCGTGCGAGCTCGTTTGTGAACCGTGGTGCGACGCACCTGCAGGTGGCTCGTAAGCACCAGAAGAACACTAGAAAGTGGGCTTGTTTTGGTATAATTCTACTCCTGATCGTTATTCTGTCATCGTTTTATCGATTAGACCGTGGGAGAACTCCGGTGGTGGTGGCGGTGGCGGTGGTGGTAATACACCTGCTGCGGCAGCACCGCCACCGCCGCCGCCGGCGGCGGCGAGGTAATACCTCCGCCTACCACTCCTCCGGAAGAATAGCGGGTGGTGATGGGTGACGGTGGTGTTTATGGTGGTGGGTGATGAAGAGATGAGAGTGTGTGTGTGTGTGTATGTGTTTGGGGTAGAGAGATGGGTGGTGCTACAAAGATTTTTAAAATATTTTATTATTAAGGGGCAATTTAGTCATTTCACACAGAGTTAACTGAATAATTTAACGGAGTTAGCCATTGGATTCAAACGAGGACAAAATTAAAACGTTAGGGGACGAATCAAGACTTTGAAACTATAGGGATGCAAGTGGTTAAAATGAAAAAACGTCAGGGATGCAAATGGTAATTTACTCTATTAAAATTTGATTTCATTAATGAATGAATATGTATTTATATATTAACAGAATAATATAGCGTTAAAATTTATTTTGATTTGACTTTGCATTTCTAAGTCGCATCAGTAGGAAAAAGATAAATAATAATACAAATATTAATAACAACAACAACAACAATAATAATAATAATAAAATAATAATAAAATAATAATAATAATAATAATAATAATAATAAATAATAATAATAATAATAATAATAATAATAATAATATAATAATAATAAAAATAATAATAATATAATAATAATAATAATAATAATAAAATAGTTAACATAGTACATACAAAAATCAATAACAATTAGTTTATATAGGTACCCTGATTTGGTAAAGAAATTATTAAAATAAGAATTGCATTGCATGTAACTACGAAAAAAGGAAACGTTTGAGGAGGATGCCGGGAATCCTGCTACGGTGTTAAGGAACCCTTTTGTTGTTTTTTGCCCTTTGAATATATGTAGAGAAAACTAACAATGAGAGATGGAGATTATAACAGAAAATTAAAGAGAATAAACAATGACAAAATCATCAACACTTTTTAGTCAATATTCATCATATATAACTTCTGCTTTCTAACGACTACAAATAAAGGATCTAACTAACTTTTTTCTTAGAAAAAACTCAACTCTTATAACTTTATATATGAAAAAACCAACAAGATTCGGTGACCAGGGATCACTAAAGCATCATAACCTCTCTGGTTTTGTCCCTGGATAACATAGCTACTATTCATTATATATTACCTCTCCACCTCATGTCCGTAACTCAAGTCCAATGTTTTGATCGTTTTTATTCATTCTTTTATCTTGCGCGGCGCATCATTATGTTTTCGACAACTAGATGAGGACTTCCCGTAAAATGACATGTGTGGTAAGATGGTACACCTTGTTCAACATGACATAATCTTTGTGATACTTCTCTTGCACAAACACGCTAAGGAAATCTTTGTGGTTGTGACCCCAAAACATGTCATGCCTGGTAATACGTACGATACGCCTCATATATCATGAAATCTTTTCTACCGCCACCAATGTGATATTCAACTAAAGTGTTACAAGTTAGTCATCGGAAAGAAAAAAAATCGACCCTATGAACAATATTATCGTAACTGTAGAAGACTATATAAGGCTCGGCAAAACAACGAACACTGAATGAAGATGTTGCTGATCAAGACGCGAAAGGAAGATGTCAAGCGAAAGAGAATGTCACGCGAGAAAGTGAGGTCGCGCGAAAAGCAGAACCGCGCGAAAGGATGAACCGTGCGAAAAGCCTTGTCACGCGAGAACTCTTGTGTTTAGTATAAATATGTATTTTTCGCTTTTGTAAAGTAATTCCGAAAGTTTTTCAGTTCAAACAGTTCTAATTTGCTTTGTAATCGTTCTGTGCAATTCGCACAAGATTGTAATCAATTTGATTATCAATTGAAGTCGTTTTGATCCATTATTTCTCTTCTTCCAATCTCAATTACATTCCGCATTCTTGAGATTGAGATCTTGGTTGTTATTCTTGGGAATTGACTGAGTTTTACAATTGGTATCAGAGCAAGGTGTTGCTCTTGATACAACGGATCATTATTCCGCGATCTTCCGTTCGAGGACGTAAAACAAGTTCAAAAGGTTAGTTAATTTTGTTGGAAGTCTATCCGGTTTCATCAAGGTTCAATCCGAAACCGAGACACACACACAAGTTCATCTTAATTCAATTCAGATTGTATGATTTGTTGAAGAAATTGAAGACTAATTCGGTTCAAATGAAATGGTTGAGGTGATGTATTGATACACACACCAAGTGTTGTGGAAATACTCAAGTGACAAAAAGATATCATAATCCAAGGGGGAGATTGTAAGGGACAAAACATTTGGATTACAATATCGTTGCAGGTCGCGTGACATCATTTCGCACAACAACATGCATGCGAAAATATGCATGTTGAGCAACAAAGTCACACGAAGTTGCATGCATGCATGTTTGCGAAAGGTAGAAGAATCGCATGCATAATGCGAAAAGTGGGCTGAAACCACATGCATGCGAAAAGAGGAATTCCATGCTTGTGACAACTTGTAGCGGAATAATATGCATGCGAAAAGTGGCTGGAAATATATGCATGCGACAAATATGGAAAAGCAAGTATATGTATGCATGTGTGTGCATGCACAGGGGGTGTGCCACATATTTTAAACGAGAACAAGTGTGCAAAGTGTGTGTGTGTTTTATTTTCGCTCAAATGACCATATCATGTTTGTGATTCTTCCTCCCTCGGGTGAGATCGATCTTGTATCGATTATCATTGTAATCATTCGACACATTATATACTTTTGAATTAAATGATTTTATGCTGAATACCTTGTTATCTCGGTTGATTCGATTAGCGTACGCACCCGTCTTCGCGTGTTATCAAGTGCAACTATCAAACGAAGTTCGATCGATCGGATTATGGACTTTACAAATACTTATCATGTTTATTTGTGTATTCGCAGATGACATAAATAATCTTTAATAAAATCATAATTGTGTGGCATATCTTGATGACATTCCACAGGGGAAGGAGTTGTTTATTTCTATGATTGAAGGCTTAAAGACTTCTCGGATTGTTTATGCTATTTCAGCAGACCCTAACATATATTCTGAGCTTATTGACGCTTTCTGGAATACTGCTGCACTAGAAAAAGATGAAGCGGGAAACACTATTATTACAGCTACAGTAAAGGAGAAGAGGGTGATTGTTTCCCAAGCTATTCTGAACAGAGTATTACTGTTTGATGACCAAGAGGATGCTCCTACAAGGTTGGAAGATGATGTTGTGATGGATTGTTTGACCCGAATGGGGTATGAGTACAGATATCCAAGCCTTGAGAAGAAATGGTTACCACCTTACTGGAAATACTTATTCCATGTGGTAATTCATTGTCTAAGTAATCTTAAGGCAGGAATGGATAGTCTGAGTGCGGTTTTTGGATCATTGCTGGTATCTCTTGTGGATGGTATTCCTTTCAGCATTTCTGGAGCTATCTTTCAGGAAATGCAGAAGAATGCTATTGCAAATCCTGGAAAGAAGTTCATCATATATCCATGATTTATCCAGTTGGTGATCAATGACGCTTATCCAGAGCTTGCTACACTTAGATCTCCTAAGTATGTTGTTCAGACTATTAAGAAGGAGATATTTACTCATCTGACTGGAGCACGAGGAAATAAGTGCTCAGGAGAAAGTTTTGCCAAGATAGGACGGTTTTCTGAGATTGATGACAGTATTGGAGATTTGGGAGGAGATGAACCCACTGAGGAGGCACAGACTGGTACTTCTACCTCTGCTGCTAGAGATGATATAGATGAGGAGATAAAGAGATTATTCGAGGATTAGCCAACTCAAGCTGAGATGTAGAAAGTGAAGTTCATTCAGCGTCCAGTTCAGATACTGTGAGTGACCAGATAGGGAATGTTCCCTATGTCCTTCAGACTGATCAGACTCCATCTACACCAACTTTCTCCAAGAAAAGATCTGTTGAAGAAAGAGATATGGATTATGTTTCTGATGTATCACCAAATACATCTTGAGGCTCAAAAGAATGGCTAAGAGGAAAGATTATTCAAAAGGTAAAAGAGGAAGAATAAGTGGTATTACTAAACGACCACGAACTCATGTGATCATCACAGAAGCTGAACAGACTACTTCTTCTAATATTCAGAGATCACCAGAAAAAGTGGTTACTGAGGAAGAAACACAAGTTGATACCACTACCACTGTTACTGAGACAGAAACTGTTCCTGTTTCTGGATCTGGTTTTTCGACTCCACCTCGACAAGAAAATTTGGAGTTTGATGTTGATACCTTCCTGATAACTCCTCCTGAGTTCAGAGGAAGAGAAGAAATTTCTAGTGCTCCTGAATCTTCTTCTATCACTATGGAAGAGAGGGTGAAGAATTGGAGAAAGAGAGTTTTGAGAATGTCAAGATTATAGCTGATCTAAGGAAGGAGAATGAAGAAAAGACTAAGATGATTTCTATGATTCACTTGGATTCAAGTATAAAGGATTCAAGGATTACATCTCTTGAGCTTCAAATGAAAAATATCTTTGATTATACTACAGATTTGGAGAGACAATTGCAAGAGATGAGAGAGTTTATCTCTCAAACATACTTCCATCAACCGTAGGTTGTACGGTCTACAACTGTGGTTGGTGTGACGAGCAGGCGTTCATCAAGTCCATCTCCTGCAGATGATATTCAAGAGGTTAAAAAGGTCACTGAAGCTCAAGCTACTGAGACACAACCAAGTGTTAGTGTCGCTGAAGATGTTCCAACTACATCTGAAGTACCTATCACTGAAGCTGTTACACCTACAGCTTTTGTTGAGCCTGAGCATATGATGCCTCTCGCTGTTGTTAATGAAGAAGAAGATGAGGATTTGATTGACTATGGTGATTCTGATAATGATTTAGATGGTGATGATGATGAAGATAATGATGATGATGGTGGAAATGATGGTGATAATAATGATGATGATAATGCTAATGATGATGATGATGATGGAGGTTATGTTGGAGGCTTATCATCTAATCCAACTGGTGATACTAGCACTGAAAATATCTTTGGACCAAGTGCTGGTGATCCAGAAGGATATGAACCACTGGATCCTGACACTGAAGATTTGTACGAGAAAGAATTATACTCATTTCAGCAATCGACTTCAACTGGAGCTACAGAAGAAGATTTTGGCTTCTTCGATGATGTAGATGAGCCAAATGAGTATACTGATATTTTTGGGAACAACTTACAGGACTTATTTAAAGATATTGATCTGGAAGAAGGAGAAATTTCTACAGAGTCTGTAAGTGATCCAACTCCTACTGGTACAACACAAAAGGATTCTACTGGACAAATTGCTTTATATACCAAAGGAGGATTACAGTTCCGAGCACCACCACCTCCTACAGAGACTACTTTTTATTTGTGTCTAAGCCTAAAGACAAATATGGTGAGATATCACATATGATTAGCTGGGCTTTTGATGGTGAGAAAAAATTATATGTGATAAAGAGAAGAAATGGAGAAATAGATTACTTGAAAAGCACTCAATACTTTCACACATTACGAGCTGCTGATCTGTATGCAATGGGTAAAGCTCCATTTTTCAATGAAAGTAATCATGGAGAAGCTGAACTGATGAGGTCAAAGATTAGAAGAGATATGAGAACTAATTTCAAAGACTTCAGAACTGCTAAGTCAAAGGTGATTGATGACTTTTCTAGAATTGATGAAAATACCAAAGCTCCAATGAAAATCAGAGTCTATCAACATCCTAAATAAATAAATAAAGTTCCAGTTCATGCTCCCGTTCCACCAAATTCTTTGAAGCAATTTATTTCTTGGAGTTGTGAAAAGGATTCAGGTCAGGCTGTGATCAAATGTATTGATAGATCATACAGAATCATTGATCCAGCTGACTTAATGAAGTTTGGCAAAGACGACTTGAATAAGCTGTTACATTGCCCTATCACAGCTGACGAGTCTGTTTACTTTTTATCTTGCCAATATGTTTGGATGACTGATCGGATCCTAAGAAATAAGTGGTACGCCTATTCTGGCACATACAAGAAACCTAACGTTGATTTTGACTAAGAGTGTTTCACCGAGCCTAGGAGGAGATTGTAGAAGACTATATAAGGCTCGGCAAAACAACGAACACTGAATGAAGATGTTGCTGATCAAGACGCGAAAGGGAGATGTCAAGCGAAAGAGAATGTCACGCGAGAAAGTGAGGTCGCGCGAAAAGCAGAACCGCGCGAAAGGATGAACCGCGTGAAAAGCCTTGTCACGCGAGAACTCTTGTGTTTAGTATAATATGTATTTTTCGCTTTTGTAAAGTAGTTCCGTAAGTTTTTCAGTTCAAACAGTTCTAATTTGCTTTGTAATCGTTCTGTGCAATTCGCACAAGATTGTAATCAATTTGATTATCAATTGAAGTCATTTTGATCCATTATTTCTATTCTTCCAATCTCAATTACATTCCGCATTTTTGAGATTGAGATCTTGATTGTTATTCTTGGGAATTGACCGAGTTTTACAGTAACCCATTATGAGATGTACGTAGTAAAAATGGCGGTTGACACAAAAGTCAAGTTCTTAGAACACATGTAATTAATGGTTAATGTCCGTTAAAATGCATTTTCTATCACATAAGCATCAACTTGTCATTACTGTTTTAGATAAAAAGATAAGTAATGGTTAATGCATTTTAATGCCTTAATATTCAATACATAATTATAATATTTAAAAAGTTATGTTGTTATAGTGCAAAAGTCATCTCCTATAACGCCTCTATAATGTCTACGGGGGTGGCGCAAATACGTTTTAAGATGCTATAACTTCCTTTAACTCCCCTTTAATGTCCCGTTACGTTTGTTATGTGGTATGTGATTAATGCAAATTACTATGTAGTTAGGTTAACTAATAATGAAGCATAAGAAGCATATAAGCATAGTACAAGGGGCATAGATAGTCGAAGTTTTTGTTAAGTTGGTTATTGGTTCTCTACACCCACACGCTTACTTACACGTGCATGGGAAGGTGTAGTGTACGGAACTATAGTACGCAAGGGGTAATTTTGGTAATAAAATGTCGTACAAGGTAACTGTTTGCCTGTGAACTCTGTTTTTAGCAAATTCATTATAATATGATTACCAAAAATAATTGTTTAGAAGACTTTAGGAAATACGACAAATAACAACATTTCAGCTGAACATTACTACATAAGTGTACTAAAATTTATAAATCCAAAAACTGAAATACCTAGACATAAATGTACTATAATTATCAAATTTGTAGTAGCTTATGAGCATCCATAATATAGGTATAATATTCTAGTTTGTGTTTTTACTCCCACACGGTTTTAGTCAGTACATTATTTGTTTTTAAATGTTGAATGGTTATGATTTAACCTTTGTAAATATTCGTTTATAAAAAAGTAGCCTTTTGATGATGATAAAATACATTGAACAATTTAAGACTTTTAAAAGAGAATTCCACAACTTAAACTATATATTTATACAAGTATGTATACATATATAGCATATATGTTCTTTTGTATATATGTATATACTAGTTTTAGTAAACTCGTGTAATACACGGGTTGAATATAAAAAACAATATAATTCATAAACGATATATATTTCATATGATTAAGTTACGTATTACTATAACAATGAAAAATAAAAAAAATATTTATAAATTATAAATATTCAAATACTTTTTTGAATAATATAATATTTAATTGACTTATTTAAAATTATAACCAGTTGTGTTAAAATCACAATAATCTAAAATAAATAAATATATCAATAAATGTTTTTTTTTTCTTTTTAGTTTTTTTATTGTATCTTATTTAGCTATAAAATAATGTATAGTTTAAAACAATATTATTAAGCAAATAAGTTGATAATATAAAAAATTAACTTTAAAACAAAATAAGTTATTACTATTAATTGAGTTTCTTAAAATAAAAAACTTGACTAAAATAATATATTAGTTTAGGCGGGAAATTTTTTTTGAGGAGTAACATGAGAATTTCATGTGGCATCCTAGTTACTCTTTTATTATATAATATAGATTATTTATTTAGAAATAACATTAATAAATAGATCTCTTTATTAATTTATAAATCAAAAAGTGTTAAATAGTATTATTAGTAATTAAGGTAATTTTTAATAGGAGAGAGAGACGGGAAAATTTTGGTGAGAGTGATTGTGGTGTTGACACGTGCCATCCCAGATACCCTTTATTAAAGTAGGAAGATTCGTATATAATCTAGTTGTAGAAACAAGGAATCATCAGGGCGATTCAGGCTTGATTCACCGCATGAGTAACAAGACTATCTTCTTCGAAGCTCTAAAATACATAGAACACTATTAGCTTATGAGAACATCCATAATAATGAAAGATACTATGCGAGAATGGTATCATAAAAATGATAACATCCATAATTAATGAAAGATACTATGCGAGAATGTATCATAAAAATGAATGTCCTTTGCTACTCTCCCTTTGGTTTTTTTATTTTTTTTTTATTTTTTAATAGATCAATGTTTCCTTGGCCTTGTTAGATATATAACTAAAAGAACGTGAGTGTGCAGTTGGTAAACGGCCTAAATTGATCCAGCTGGTTATGACGTGCGACCCATGCTTTCCCATCGGGCTACTCGGGGGTCAGAACTGAACTTGACCCGCACCTGTGTAAGTAATATGGGTCGTGACCTAACCTCTTCGATACTAGTTATAAATCTATTGATAGGAAAATATGATTTTTTTCAGACTCTAATTTATTAGTAGTGATTAATTGTTGTTTTATAACTTTATTATTACTCAACTTGTAAAACTAAATACTTAGCTAGCCAATATGAGTTTTATTTAAATGATCCTATTTATTAGTGGTTAACTTTTATTGTTAGTTAATTTTAATTAACTAAGGGCGGCTACATAAAAAATGCCAAAGACCATGGTCAATTTAACAAACTTTATGTAATATAAGTATTATTTTACGTAACATTTTGTTTCATTTCAATGTATACATTGAATACTCGCACCAAATATTTAAGAATACAAGGAGTTTATGCTTTATTAAATTAACCGAACTTCGTGTTTTTTTCAGCTGGAACATCATCAAGCTCTTAAATTCTGCTTGCATGCATCAAGTATAGATTCTTATAAATACTTTCGAGCGATTTGAACTCTTGAATCGAGCTCCAATATGCCTTGAGATGAGTTTTAGCCTACATCACGATTGCGTGTTTAGTCGTCAAGTTGCGTTCTTAGTTTCTTACTAAATCTATATAATCTATTGCTTGACCAAACATTAATTTTTAAGGAGTTTGTAAATGATCTTAATTATGAGCTTAAGGTTATTATCCTTAAAAGCATAAAAAGAACTATTTATAATTTTAACACACGAAAATAACAAACATAAACTTTTCAAGTACGTACAATCATACCTGCAAGGCGTTTTAAAAAAGAGTGTACAAACCAACTTGAGATAGAAAAACAAAAGCGGTCATGTCATTGTACAGTCACGAGACTTGTGTGGAAAAACATGAAAAACGTTAAATTATACTACAAAAATGTGGGTTTCATTTGGTACTTTGAACCTCCTAACACAAAATAGGACAAAGGAAATCTTTTCTCTATTATATCATTATAAAAAATGAAAATCACGTTAATCAAATGTTAATCTTTATTTTACTTACTACTTGATAGGAAATTAAACCCTTTAAACCCTTTTCCTTTATAATATAAAAATATCCAATGAGAGTATGCGTAAGCAAAACCGTTTAATTTTAATTCAGACCGCACGTATTGAAAAAAGCCGTTGGTTCATTGACCAAAGAACATATATTCATTGTGTAATGGGTTCTTACAAATTATAATTTCAAAAGGGTTTCCGTATTGTAAAACGCTAATAAAGTCATGCAACTTAAACACGACCCGTATAATGTAATTGTTTAATACAAGTCAAAAGGTCGACGTATCGTAAGCAAGTTATAAATGTGTTAAGTCTTAACTTAATTTATGAAAAGTATCAGTTTATTTATTAATATGTAGTTATTCATATTTATCAAACGAAAATAAAATAACTTAAATTTATTTTTATTAGTAAATATTTATTTTAATAACTTTTAATAAGTTTATATAGTTATTACTTTTACACTTTACAAGTTTTTTATATAAATAAAAGTTATAAAACTATAAATAAAAGTTAAGAGAAATAAATTAAGAAAAAAAAACTTAATGGGTCCAACGTTGTTGATCTTGAAAAGCCATTACACAAACTTTAACTTAAGGCGGAAGGCTGTTATCATCACACACATCACATCATACCACACCATATATCTATCAATCAAATTCTATTAGTCACACTACACCATGCTATATCGCAAACTCAAATTTGGTGACGACAGTGTTGCCCAGGGGCGAAGCTTCATGGGGGGCTCTTTTTTGCGTCAGTATTGTAAATTTTTGGCTCGATAGTATAAATTTTCGGTCCGGTAGTGGAATTTTTTTTAATAAATATAGAGTCCCCCCCCTAAAATAGTTTACTTTCGCCCCCGTCCCCCTAAGCTTTCGCTCAAGCTCCGCCACTAAGTTGCCACTCCACACCACACTACAAAAACATACCACATACACACATGACCTCACATTGAGTTCTCAACGTAAAAGAGGAAAAATCAACGCGTTGGGGTGCCGGCAGTGGTGTGTTGTGTGGCATGGGGTTCGGTGCGCCCTCATGGCGGGTGCGCCCCTCCTACCCTTAAGAACTATCCAATAACCCACTTATAATGTGTGATCCTTGGCCTCTTCGTTCATGAGTATCACATAGACATTATGAACCTCAAATTACAGACAATCATAGTTTAATAGTTAAATCCATACCAGTTTGCATGTGTGATATTGTTTTATTGGTTTTCATTTTTCTCATTTTATTTTTTAGGTATCGAAGAAGTATTAATATTAGAACATTAAAGTTTCGATTGCAAGACTATTACATTAAAACTAGTGGTAAACATGTTTTTAGTTTTTGTAAAGATTTAAATTGCCTATCATTACAAAATGCTTGATTTGTTCTTCACACAACCAACACCATTATTACATAGCCTCCTTGATAAGTAACAAGAAAGATATAATTGTTAGCATCTCTTGTAATAATTGTTAGCAATTTACCACTCATACAAACCCCTTAGATGAGTGACCATTGAGTCATTGACACGTATAAAGATCATCACAAATGATTAGCTGGTCCATAAGCCCAAAAGATATATCTGAATATAGTTATATGAGATGTGGGATGAGACATTTGAAATTTGAATTGTACAACACTACACTACACAACAAAAGTTCTTAAAATACCTTGTCGTGATACAAAAGTACAAAACATCAACATTGGGAGCATGTAGTATGCAATGGTTTCTCCATTGTGGTGTAACATCTTGATTTATGTGGGCAACTATGAACTTCGTATTTGCTTTTTCTAATCGACACAAACATCCATCATCATAAATGTTCGTCTCTCAATATTTGTATGATTAAGCATTAAGTATCATGTTGAGCTGATTATATCACTCGCAGTCAACCTCATCACTGAAAGTAGCTATCATCATTGTTGTCGTCATCATCATTATTATTTAATGAAAGCAAGAGTAACAACTTTCAAGTTGGCGTCGTATAACACTGTTAGTTTTAGTTGCACTTAAACTTCAAAACCTACCGCTTCATTACTATTCTTTTAAGATTTAACCTAAGATATCCAACTAGTTTAAGTATTAACATTAAAAAAAACCATTCTATATTCACAAAAGAAAGATATATTACATATACATTTATAGATCTCAGATAACACAAAGACATGCCTCTAAAGAACAAATCTACTATCAGCATTAAAACTTTGTACATAGTTTCTCTTCAAAAAAAGTCAAATCCAAGACTCCCAAACAAGAGAAACAAGTTACAAGCATCATCACCAGAAGGGTCTACCTCTTAAACTTCTCTTTTAGTTAATACCCTGATTACTTACAAACCTAGACCCTCTTTTCATACTTATATTCACACTAAGAGTACCAAAAAGTTTCAAATTTCCTCACCAAACACTGATATTTCTAACTTCAAAACTTACTTGATAGTTAATACCTTTGATATATATGGGTTAGATTCAGGCCAGGGTAGCGATGCAATCAAACCCCTCGATCCTTACAGCTGGTTTATCGCCAAAACTGCCACCAACAGCCCCTACTTTCTTTTCAGATGACATACCAGATGCAGGAATGGGACGTCCCGAGATGAGGATGCCACTTTTGCAGTCCCTGAATCGAGCGTCTTGTGTTAACGGGTTGGACACTCTGCTTGGTGGTGACCCACTGAAAAACGGTGTAGATGAACCAACGGGTGCCTTTTCAAAGATCATTTCCAGTAGCTCAAGGCCTGCTATAGATTCATGAGGTTCGGGTTGATAGCTGCAAAGTAGACAAATTTTTTTCCAAGTTTAGAGATTTAAACTTCATAACAGAACTAAAAAAAAACAAATTAAGTAGAGAACTTAAAAAACTACTCATATACTTATAGATGTTGCTTTAACAGGATTCATAAATTGGTTCTGTATCGAGTTAAGTGCAAATATTTATTTGGTTCTTACGAATCTCTACTTAAAATTAAATCTGTATTGAGCGCGAGCCTAAACAAGTAAAATAAAACTAAACTTGAAGAAAATTACTACTTACCACATATGCCATCTCAATGGCCTAACAGGCTCGTTGACAGGGGCGTCCACGAGGCTGAGCGCCTAGGTTTCGGACAAACCATATGCACGCCCCTGTCAAACGAACCAGAAACCGCATTCCTCATCTCTTCACAAGACGATGCAAATGTATTCTGCTGTTGCATCCCACAATAACTCATGTTCCTGTTCATAATGAGAATAACACCTTTCTTCAGAATCAACAAACCCTAGATCTAGAATAACCGAGAAGAATAAAGCAATTTGAACAACTTCAAAGGATTATGGTTCAATATAACAAGATCTGGCATAAAATATGTCGAAATGTTGATCTGGTCAAAGTGATTTGATAGATTAAAAATTTGAAGGCGTTAGACGGCAGCAAATTGAATAACAACTTTTGAAATACGATTTCGAATCAGTACAGAACAAAAATGACAAATATCAAAAACCAAAACGAAACAGATCCGTCGTGAAAGTCGAATGTCGATTAGCTCTTCATCAATCACAGGTCTATATACATACAAACGATCTACGTGTATAACAACACTATATGCAGATAGAGATGTTTCAATAACAAACAAAAATTTGTATCTGTATAAAATTATAAAATTAAAACAGCATTGAGATGCGTGATTGCTTCATGTATCGACAACGAGATTCTCCGATTTCAGATCATAATTTTTTTTCCTTTTTTAGATTTTTGCTTCAGAAACATAAATTTGAGTGGAAGATCTCTGAGATCTATAATCAAACAGCAGAAAACTACATTTGATCTTCTAACAACTCAGATCTGTAAATCGCTATACATGAAGGTGATGAATCGGTTTTATAAATGGATAACAGGTAAAATTGGCAAAATGAGCATGCATTACACGAAATGTAGATGAATGTGAAGATAATTAAGAAGAAATTTGAGTTGTTTTCTCACCTGCAAATCTGGAATTTGGTAAAGTAGATGAGAGATGCAAGCTTGAAGCGGAGCTTCAATGGAATCGAAGAAGAAAGGAGGAAAGATAAAATAAAGTGTTAAAAAGCATGTGCAAAGTGGTAAAAAAAGTAAAATAAAATTTAAATTTAGAGTAAATTACCATTTGCATCCATGACGTTTTTTCATTTTAACCGTTTGCATCCCTATAGTTTTAAAATTGTCATCTGCCCTTAAGGTTTTATGTTATCTTCATTTGAGTGTCTATCATTTTATTTTTGTTTCAATTTGACTCAGATAACTAATACAGTTAGTTTTTCTGTTAAATTATTGTTGAAACACTAAACTACCCCTTACATTAAATAAATAAAAAAACCTTGTGGGACCATCACCTTGAGGAATCAGAGAGAAGGGGCTGAGAATCACAGTCGCAGTTGCAGGTAGGGCAGGAGACGGCGGAGGAGGGGCGACGTACGACGGCGAATCCTTCAAGAAGATGCCAGTACAACGGTGGACCCACTAAATAACCCACCAAACCCCCCCCAATAATATTATTCCGACCTTCACGATGGCCGGATTACACGATTTCCACTGTTCAATGCCATCTGATCCTCTTTCTCGATCACATACACACTCTGTATATATATATATGTGTGTGTGTACTGAAGTGTGTTTGTATATGTGAAATTGCTATTGTGATGATGAAGGAGATGTGTGATGTTTTGTGTTGATCTTTGATAAGGAAAAATAGATGCAAATTGAGGGGAAAATTGGGGTGTCTTTTTAATCGATCACCGACAGAATAATATATGCCGTGATGATGAGAGAATTCGCGCATAAAGAGGGGGTGGCGGCAGTGATGCTGCTCGGCACCATGCCTTATCGTGGGATCACCAGCGCAACCACCCCATCACCACCACCGCGACCCCCATCACCACCACCGCAGCCCCGTCCCCACCATCGCAGCCCACCATCACCACCATCACGACCCCCATCACCACCACACGCGACCCTTCACCACCACCGCAGCCCCGTCACCACCATCGCAGCCCTCCCATCACCACCATCACGACCCCCATCATGACCATCGCGACCCTATCACCACCGTCGCGACCCCCATCACCACCAGCGCAACCACCCCATCACCACCATCGCGACCCCATCACCACCACCGCAGCCCCCATCAACACCATCGCAACCCGTCACCACATCGCACCCCCCATCACCACCATCATCACGACCCTCATCACCACCACCGCGACCCCTATCACCACCACCACAGCCCCGTCACCACCGTCGCAGTCCCCTCATCACACCATCATGACCCCCATCACCACCATCGCGACCCTATCACCACCGTCGCAACCCCATCACCACCAGCGCAACCACCCCACCCCATCACCACCATCGCGACCCCCATCACCACCACTACAGCCCCCATCAACACCATCGCAGCCCCCCATCACCATCGACTGAAGGGTATGTGGAGAAAAATAGAAAGAGAGAAAGAGAAACGGGAAAAAAGAGATAAGAAATGATAAGGGTGAAGGTGAGAATGAAGGGTATGTGAATTAATAATAAGGGTAATTTTGTCATTTTACAAAAGTTAATAGAAAAATCTAACGCCGTTAGTGTTTTGGACTCAAATGGAGATAAAAAGGAAACGTTAGGGGGCGAATCGAGACTTTGAAACTGCAGGGATACAAGTGGTTAAAATGGAAAACGTCAGGGATGCAAATGGTATTTACTCTTAATTATAACGGAAATTACCATAATCTTACTGCTATATTACGTGATATCTAAAATACTCGTCTGTCGAAATCGAATTTGGGTTACACAAAGAGACATTCTACCTCGTACAACTAGATAAAGCCTTAGTGGTAGAAAAAAAATAACGGTTCTTCAAGATAGTTGAACTGGTTCACAACAGATATTGAAACTGGTTTAAAATAAGAATATCTGTAGGGTGAAAATCGTCTATGTTAAATTTGGTTTGGGAGAAGTCAAACTCAAAGCAAACCAGATAAAGCCTTTATTTAAAACCCAAACAGGTTGATCAAAAGCCGTCATAGCCATCTTTGACCCGAAACAAACAGATTTCAACTAGAATTGTTTTGACACACACACCGATTTGTGCACCTCTGCTACCATCTCATTAAGATCACTTTTTATGTTTTCTTTAACATAGAAATCGATTTTAACCCATTTAATATGTAGGTGCTGAGCCCGGCCCAATCTGATTATCTTTACCAATATACATAGAAGCTTAAATACGGCCCATGTAGGTGTTCAGAAATCAGGATGATTCTCTTACCAATGGGCCAGAAACTTGATAAAGGCCCAGCTAAATTTGTGTGTATACAGGCATATAGTAAAATAACCTTATATTCTACTAAATATACTTGAAAACTCCTTTCATTGGTATTTATAAAAAAATAGATGTATTTAGGGAAATATAACATTACTCTTGCAACATCTTCCCGGATGCAAAATTGAAACGTAGTTTGAATTGGTTGTTTTCGTTGTGTATCTGACGAGTCTTCATAGATAAAACAGATAAACTAAACACAAAAAAGAAAACAAATTCAAACTTATATATTCCGACCACCGACTACACCACGTCCTAGATAAATGGGTTTCGAATTTCGATTTGGGTTTGGTACATGCTTATAGTTCTTAGTTCTACTATTTATATTATTAAAATCTGGCTTCTTTGTAAATATATATAATATATATAAGTATCATTACAGAACCACTTTTTATTTTCAAACTACAGAACCATTGATTTACATAAATGTATATAAGTCTGGTAATACTTGACCTGTCTTACATATGTGTATATCAGACATGAACAGTAAAATATAAAAAACAAGTAAATATCACTAAGTTTAACTTACATCTATGTAAATCATTGGTTTATAATTTATATTATGTAAAGCAATGGTTATTTGGTTCTGAAAATAAAAATGATTCTGTAATGATCCTGATCCTATATATATATATCATATAATATATATATATATTATATATATATAATATATATATTATATATATATATATATATATATATATATATATATATATATATATAAAATATATATATATATATAAATATATATATATATATATATATATATATATATATATATATTATTTATATAAATTATATATAAATATATATATATATATATATAATATATATATATATATATAATATAATATATATATATATATATATATATATTAGATATATTTTATATATATATATTATATATATATCTATATATATTTATATATATATATATATTTATATATATATATATATTTATATATATATTTATATATATATATATATATATATATATATATATATAGATAGATAGATAGATAGAGAGAGAGAGAGAAAGAGAGGGAGGTTCCCTTAAAAAATAATTTTTCCCTAAGAATACTAAGAATTAATCTTAGCCTTCTAATTATCTAATTAAGGGCTAAGATCAAAATGTAGGAAAATAAGTAATCAATGGTAGTTTGGGTATTTTATAATATTACCCAAAATTGTTGACTTTTTAAAATTTCCCCCCATTTTTTTAAATGCTAATAACTTTTCATACGACATTATTTTTTTAAATAAATTATACCATAAAATCAAGTATTTTTTCCCTTTAAATGAGTATAGTATTGCTATATTTTTTACAAAAAAAATCAAATTATATGAAATTATGTTACATTTTTAACGTTTTTATGCTGTATTTCATAAAACAGCACAAAGTTGTGCTGTATTTCATAAAACAGCACAAAGTTGTGTTGTATTTCATAAAACAGCATAAAGTTGTGCTGTATTTCATAAAACAGCACAAAGTTGTGCTGTATTACATAAAACAGCACAAAGTTGTGCTGTATTTCATAAAACAGCACAAAGTTGTGCTGTATTTCATAAAACAGCACAAAGTTGTGCTGTATTTCATAAAACAGCACAAAGTTGTGCTGTATTTCATAAAATAGCACAAAGTTGTTCTGTATTTCATAAAAACAGCATAATTTTGTGATGTATTGTATTTCATAAAAATAACACAATTTATGTTGTATTTCATAAAAATAGCGTAATTTTGTGTAGTTTTACGTCAAACAACACAGTTTGTGATGTATTTCATGAAAACAACACAAAATTATGTTATATTTCATGAAAACATCACAGATTTGTGCTATTTTCCGTTAAGCAACACAGTTTTGTGCTGTTTTTGTCAAATAGCACAGTTTTGTGTGGTTTTTAGTAACATGTTCTATGTTGTTTTACTTCAAAACAATAAGGTCTCATGTGTTGTTTTTGTGGTGCATTGTGCCAAAATATCAAACAACATATAAGCAACACTTTCTTTACTATTTAATGTTCACTATTTTACGTTAATATAACACGTTTTGGTTGTATTGCTTTAATACAACAATCTATGTATTGTTTCGTTCGTTTTAACAATGAAGACGTTGTGTGTTGTATTAACTCAATATTTGTATTTTCAAACATGTTGTTTTATGACAAAACAACATAAATTTGTTCATTTATCACACAATCTAGCTGTAAGGCCCCGATCCCGGGCACCTCACAGTTGGTTGTCATTACCCATAAAACATACATTTAATATAATTTAATAAAAACCATGCAGCGGAAACTTGAAAATTTACTATAAATGCTTTTGCAAAGTAATACAACAACTGTTACAAAATATCATTTGTTTGCATTACAATACAAAAACATAAACAAAAGAATGCCATCCCAAAAGAGCTGAGTATCCGCCTCGTGCCATCCTCAGCAACACTACCTGCCAACTGGAAAATACATAAAAGTCAGCGTTGCTGAGTGAGTTCTAGTTTTGTATTAAAACATATTTTTACTTATTTAAAAGTATCCTTTCGTTCATGCGATCATACATAATACGTACACATAGATAATATTTATTATTATCTTCATCATTCGTTATTAATCATCATCTTTAACTTCTCGTATGGATTCTGTCAGACTTTTCCCACTTCATAGCACTCGGCTATGATTACTGTGGTCGAATGACAAGAATCCCGTTCATACTTACTTGCACGCATTGAAAGGTTAATTGTACCAATACCATATGCTACACCCCAATCAGTCTTAGCTACCGGGCCGTAATCAACATATGACGGGAGCGTATGCCGGTACTAGATCCGTCTTAGCTACCGGGCCGTAGTCAACATATGACGGGAGCGTATGCCCGGTACTAGAGGTAAGCGGTAGAGGTACCATGACCATGGTCAATCACATAGAAGGACCAATCGCGTTATTCAATGCTTGCAAGACATAATTCGTTCGTTCATTAATGCATGTATTCATCATCATTCTTCATTTCGTTCATTCGTTAATACATGCATTCGTCATCATGTTCCTCTTTCATTATCTTTCACTTTACGATACATAATACTTCATTAATTCATTTCTCGTTATTCGTAAAGTTTCAGAAAGATAAGCATACACGATTATCAGGAACACACATCATACATACTCATCATACGTTCATCATCATGCATTCATCATCATACATTCATCATCATGCATTCATTATCATACATAGCATCATACCTTTCTTAACAATATTTTAATAATATTGTTAACAGTAATATACTAATAATAATATTAGTAACAATTAGGATTAATCATACTCATCATTATATGCATGAGACATCATCATTTATTAACCCCAGTCAACCCTGGTCAAACCTCGAACTTCGAACTTTACTGGAAATTCCTGAAAAATGCTAAGTGTTCTAGGCGTTTTAGCCCTGTTGGGCGTATAAGCCTCTAGGCGTATGAGCACTATTAGTCGTATGAGCACTGCTGGACTTTTCACTTAACACTTAGAATTATCAACTGGTCATACGACCACATTGTTGGTCGTATGACCACTGCTGGTCGTACCACCCCTGGACTTAGAATCATATTTGGATCATACGACCACTGTTGGTCGTATGAGTCCACACTTAGAAAATTTCCACATGATCATACGACCACTGTTGGTCGTATGAGTCCTGTGGGCCTCAGACTTAGAAAATTTCACATATTCATGACCACTGTTGGTCGTATGAGTCCTGTTAGACTCATCAACACTTAGAAAAAATCCTGATCATACGACCACTGTTGGTCGTATGAGCACTGGTGGACACATCAACTTTTCTTATTTATTCTAAGTCAAACTTCAGACTTATTTGCAACCTGCTCATGTGTCTAAACCATAATCCAAGTTCCAAACATCACAATGCCTAGTTCAAAACACATACATATGGTTCTAAGCATAGATCTAACATAAATATAAACATACATACAATCATTCATACGGGTTTCGACCCAAACTTTATAAAAATATATTTGCATGCATTTTCCAGCCCCAAACATTTAAAAACCAGTAAAAAGGGGTCTAGAACTCACCTTAGTCGTCTTCTTCGAATTTACACTCTTCAACCCGAACCTCTCAACTCGTTCTAACACCTGGAACACACACACCACACCACCCGAACACACAAGACACACTTATAAGCACCCATACGGTTCTAGAATTATCTAAAACTTCAAAAACTAGAGAATTCTTACCGAAAGCTTCCAAGTTTACAGATTCTTCTTCAAAAATCCCGAGAGTGTTCTGCTCCTGCTACTTTCTCTCTCTAAAAATATCGAATGAAGGGATGTGCAGACAACATGGGTGGCCATACCACCTTTTGTAAAGAATTAATAGAAAGTTTGCCCACTTGGCACTTTTGGCCCTTCAACAAAAGTAACTTTTGTTTTCTTCTTTTTTTCTTTCTATTTTGTTTCTTTTAGATTCTTTACTAAAAATTTACGGGTGTTACAAGTCCACCCCCCTTATATAGGTTTCGTCCCCGAAACCTGTTATTCCTCAAACAGATGTGGGTAGTGTTGTCTCATCTCTTCTTCAGTCTCCCACGTAGATTCGGATCCCTTCCTGTGCTTCCACTGTACACGCACAAGAGGAACCACTTTATTCCTCAACCTCTTTTCTTTACGATCAATGATTGCCACTGGTTGCTCCACGTAGTTGAGCCGTTCATCTACTTCAATATCCTCCAGTGGTACAACCATGTCTTCATCAGCTAAGCACTTCCTCAGATGAGATACATGGAATGTGGGATGAATTCCACTTAACTCATCTGGCAGTTCAAGTCGATAGGCCACCTCTCCTACTCGTGCGATAATTCGGAAAGGTCCTATGTATCTCGGGCTTAGCTTACCTCGTTTCCTGAATCTAATGATTCCTTTCCAAGGTGAGACCTTCAACATAACTCGGTCACCAACCTTGAACTCTATCGGCCTCCGCCTCTTGTCAGCATTCGACTTTTGCCTATCTTTCGCCGCCTTCATGAAGGCTTTGATCTTTTCTAATTTCTCAGTCGTAGCTTCGATCACCTCAACACCTCCTAACTCTTTCTGCCCAATGTCTCCCCAGCACACGGGCGTCCTACATCTCCTACCGTATAGCATCTCGTAAGGTGGCATGCCAATGCTGGCGTGATAACTATTATTGTACGAGAATTCTGCTAACGGCAGGTGATCGTCCCAACTTCCCCAAAGTCGATCACGCACGCCCGAAGCATGTCTTCGAGTGTTTGGATCGTCCTCTCAGACTGACCGTCTGTCTGAGGGTGATATGCTGTACTAATGTGTAGCCTCGTCCCCATCGCATCATGAAATCTCTTCCAAAACTTAGAGGTAAACCGGGTGTCACGATCGGACACAATAGACACCGGCACACCATGACGAGCTACAATCTCCTTGATGAACAGATCCGCCAATCTCTCCGATGAGTACGTTTCGCGGATCGGTAGGAAGTGGGCACTCTTTGTCAAACGGTCCACTATCACCCATATGGCATCATTCCCTTTAGGGGTACGTGGTAACTTCGTGATGAAGTCCATGGTGATGTGTTCCCACTTCCACTCGGGTATATCTAACGGTTAGATCTTCCCGTAGGGCTTCTGGTGTTCCGCCTTCACTTGTAAGCAAGTTAAGCACTTACTTACGTACTCCACTACGTCGCGTTTCATGCCCGACCACCAATAGTCTTTCTTCATATCGTGGTACATTTTGGTAGCACCGGGGTGAATGGAGTATCGTGTCTTATGGGCCTCATCCATAATTCTACTACGTAGATCCCCGTATCGAGGAATCCACATTCGCCCAAATCGGGTCTTAACACCTAGAGTGTTCTCACCCAATTCTGTAACTAGACCTCTCATCCTTTCAGAGTTAAGACGATCTTCTTTCAAAGCCTCGTCTTGAAACTCCTTAACCTGTGTCATCACATCGGGGGTCATGATCAACTGATAAGCCTTCACCCGAATCGGTTCAGGTCGTTCTTTTCGACTAAGGGCATCGGCCACCACGTTGGCCTTGCCCGGGTGGTAATGGATCTCACAATCATAATCCTTTATCAGCTCCAACCACCGCCTCTGCCTCATGTTTAGATCCTTCTGCTCGAAGAAGTACTTCAAGCTTTTGTGGTCAGTGAAGATAGTGCACTTCGTCCCGTATAGATAGTGCCGCCATATCTTCAATGCAAAAACCACCGCGGCTAATTCTAGATCGTGCGTGGGATAGTTGACTTCGTGGGTTTTCAGTTGTCGAGATGCGTAGGCTATCACCTTTCCACGTTGCATCAACACACAACCTAGCCCAGAATAAGATGCATCTGAATAGACCACTAAGTCTTCACTTCCCTCAGGTAAAGTCAAGACAGGAGCTTGTGTCAGTCTCGTCTTCAATTCCCCAAAAGCATCCTCCTGTTCTCGACCCCACACGAACTTTACATTCTTGCGAGTTAATTTTGTCAAAGGTGAGGCTATCTTGGAGAAGTCTTGAATAAATCTTCTATAATAGCCCGCCAATCCCAAGAAGCTACGAATCTCGGTTGGCGTCTTTGGTGACTTCCATTGCATCACAGCCTCAACCTTTGCTGGGTCCACTATTATTCCTTCTGCATTCACTACGTGACCCAGAAATTGCACCTCGCGTAACCAAAAGGCGCACTTGGAGAATTTGGCGTACAATTTCTCCCTTCTCAACGTTTCCAACACTTCCCGAATATGCCCGGCATGCTCTTTTCACTTCTTGAATAAATCAAAATATCATCGATGAATACAATTACTGATTTATCCAACATTGGTCGGCACACTCGGTTCATCAAATCCATAAAAGCAGCCGGCGCATTGGTCAACCCAAAAGACATGACAAGAAACTCGTAGTGACCATAGCGCGTACGAAAGGCTGTTTTAGGGATATCTTGTTCCTTCACCTTTAATTGATGGTAGCCAGATCGAAGATCTATCCTCGAGAACCAACTGGCACCCTGGAGCTGATCAAACAAGTCATCGATTCTTGGTAAGGGGTATCTGTTCTTCACCGTCAGCTTATTCAGCTCGCGGTAGTCGATGCACATCCGCATACTACCATCCTTCTTCTTTACGAACAGAACCGGAGCACCCCAAGGTGAGATACTCGGTCGAATAAACCCCTTATCCAGCAGCTCCTGCAACTGATCCATCAATTCTTTCATCTCCGTCGGAGCCAAGCGATACGGTGCTTTCGCGACAGGTTGGGCACCCGGTATCAGGTCGATCTGGAATTCGATCTCTCGGTCAGGTGGCAAACCCGATAAGTCTTCGGGAAACACATCTGGAAAGTCACACACCACTGGCACATCGCATAGCTGTGGTGCTGGCGTCTCTACGTTCTTTACATAACATAAGTAGGCGCTACATCCGCGCCTCATACACTTTCCCGCCACCGCCATCGAGATCACCTTCGGAATCGTCGTAACTCGATCGCCATAAATTGTCACCGGACTTCCGTCGGTCGCCGTCAGTCTAATCATCTTCCTTCGGCACACGATATTCGCTTCGTAGGTTGCTAACCAGTCCATCCCTAACACTACATCAAATCCTCCTAGGGCATCACATGTAACTTGGCAGCAAACCTATGGACCTCTAATTCCATGGTACAATCCTCTATCACATCAGTAACTCTAGTGGACTTACCAATGGCAGTTTCTACATAAAAAGGCTCACTAATGCATTTGCTACTAACAGGCAATTTAGCATAGAAAGTAGCAGAAATGAAACTCCTACTAGCACCAGAGTCAAATAACACAGAAGCAAGAGTTTGGTTTACTAGAAACGTACCTGACACCACATCGGGGTCCGTCCTAGCCTCTTCCTGCGTCATGGTGAAAGCCCTAGCCTTTGCCCTTGGTGCTTCTCCTCCCGTCTTCTTCTCTCCCGAGCCCTCAGCCCTCGGCTTCTTGCAGTCCTTGCTCATGTGGCCACTTTCTCCACAGTTAAAGCACTTGCCCGTCCGGCAATCTTTTGATATGTGCCCTGTCCTTCCGCACTTAAAGCAGAGATTAGATCCCCACTTACACTCCCCTGAGTGCTCCCTTCCGCACTTACCACACTTCCTCACCCCAGCTCCAGACACGACCACTCGGCGGTCATCCACCCTTGCTTTCTTGTTGTTTGTCGAAGTATCACCCCGACCAAATCTCTTCCCCTGCCAGTTCTTCTCCCACTTCCTTCTTGCTTCCCTCAGCCTTCACCAAGGCAGCACGTTCATCGAATAACCTTCCCGCCAAGTCCACTGCCGACCTGAAAGTGCTTGGTCGAGCAGAAATCAAGTGCCAACGAATTTCAGCTGGCAGCCCCTGAATATACCGGTTGATCTTACGAGACACCGGCGTCACCTGCTCCGGTACCAACAGCGCCAACTCATTAAACTTGGTGGTATATTGTTGGTGGGTCATGGTCCCCGCCTCTAGCTGCAGGAACTCCCTTTCTATCCTATCCATTTCCCGACGAGGACTGAATTCCTCGATCACCAGCCTCTTCAACTCAGCCCACTTCATCTTCCCTATAGCCCTGCTACCCTCGGCTTGGACTATATTCTTCCACCAGCATAAGGCCGACCCAGTAAAAGAGTGGGTAGCAAACTTCACCTTCTTGTCCTCCTGGCAATCACTAATATCGAGGACAGCTTCCATTTCCATCACCCATTGGTGAGCATCAGTAGCAGTACCAGACCCATCGAAAGTTGGGGGTTTGCACCTCATGAATGCCCCGTAGTTACAACCCCGGGTGGTCTCCCGTAACTGTTCTTCTTCCTCTTCATCATCAGATAGTACCGTTTCTGTTTCCTCCTGTTGTTGTCTACCTGAGGACCGATTCCTTCCTCGTCTATCGTCCTCTCGTACTGCCTTTAACACTTCTGTCATTACAGACGGTAGGATCGTCTGCATAACCTGGTGCACCTCCTCAACAACTGCCTCTTTCACCGAGGCCCTAAAATCATCACTCTCATCCACTCCCCCCGAGGGAGTAGTATTAGGTCGTTCGGGAACCTTCTTCTCTTGTCTAGGCCTACCTCTTGTGGCTCGTGGTTCCGTACCACTTCCGCCACTGCCTCCACCAATTGGGGCTTTAGATGATCTACCACCGACCATCTTCTATCACACTGAAAGATTTAAACACCAACACGGTCATTCAAGGAAATAGCTCAGTTTATGTTAAGAATAGTAAGTCCCTAATTACAGTGGCCAGTTGTGATTAGCCACTTACTCTACTCTTCACACCCCGAGCATTACCTGTCCTGACTACATTAGTATCTAAGTCTAACAGTACACATAAACACATAACATGCACACGTAACACTGATTAACTTTCAAGAAAATACCTGATGGCACGCAGCTACTCAGATGGCATTCCCATTTCCCCCTGTCCCATTCTCAGTTTAAGTCTTAGGTTTATTCTAAAAATTTTACCCATTTCACTTAAACTTTGGCTCTGATACCAACTTGTAAGGCCCCGATCCCGGGCACCTCACAGTTGGTTGTCATTACCCATAAACATACATTTAATATAATTTAATAAAAACCATGCAGCGGAAACTCGAAATTTACTATAAATGCTTTTGCAAAGTAATACAACAACTGTTACAAAATATCATTTGTTTGCATTACAATACAAAAACATAAACAAAAGAATGTCATCCTAAAAGAGCTGAGTAGCCGCCTCGTGCCATCCTCAGCAACACTACCTGCCAACTGGAAAATACATAAAAGTCAGCGTTGCTGAGTGAGTTCTAGTTTTGTATTAAAACATACTTTTACTTATTTAAAAGTATCCTTTCGTTCATGCGATCATACATAATACGTACACATAGATAATATTTATTATTATCTTCATCATTCGTTATTAATCATCATCTTTAACTTCTCGTATGGATTCTGTCAGACTTTTCCCACTTCATAGCACTCGGCTATGATTACTGTGGTCGAATGACAAGAATCCCGTTCATACTTACTTGCACGCATTGAAAGGTTAATTGTACCAATACCATATGCTACACCCCAATCAGTCTTAGCTACCGGGCCGTAATCAACATATGACGGGAGCGTATGCCCGGTACTAGATCCGTCTTAGCTACCGGGCCGTAGTCAACATATGACGGGAGCGTATGCCCGGTACTAGAGGTAAGCGGTAGAGGTACCATGACCATGGTCAATCACATTGAAGGACCAATCGCGTTATTCAATGCTTGCAAGACATAATTCGTTCGTTCATTAATGCATGTATTCATCATCATTCTTCATTTCGTTCATTCGTTAATACATGCATTCGTCATCATGTTCCTCTTTCATTATCTTTCACTTTACGATACATAATACTTCATTAATTCATTTCTCGTTATTCGTAAAGTTTCAGAAAGATAAGCATACACGATTATCAGGAACACACATCATACATACTCATCATACGTTCATCATCATGCATTCATCATCATACATTCATCATCATGCATTCATTATCATACATAGCATCATACCTTTCTTAACAATATTTTAATAATATTGTTAACAGTAATATACTAATAATAATATTAGTAACAATTAGGGTTAATCATACTCATCATTATATGCATGAGACATCATCATTTATTAACCCCAGTCAACCCTGGTCAAACCTCGAACTTCGAACTTTACTGGAAATTCCTGAAAAATGCTAAGTGTTCTAGGCGTTTTAGCCCTGTTGGGCGTATAAGCCTCTAGGCGTATGAGCACTATTAGTCGTATGAGCACTGCTGGACTTTTCACTTAACACTTAGAATTATCAACTGGTCATACGACCACACTGTTGGTCGTATGACCACTGCTGGTCGTACCACCCCTGGACTTAGAATCATATTTGGATCATACGACCACTGTTGGTCGTATGAGTCCACACTTAGAAAATTTCCACATGATCATACGACCACTGTTGGTCGTATGAGTCCTGTGGGCCTCAGACTTAGAAAATTTCACATATTCATATGACCACTGTTGGTCGTATGAGTCCTGTTAGACTCATCAACACTTAGAAAAAATCCTGATCATACGACCACTGTTGGTCGTATGAGCACTGGTGGACACATCAACTTTTCTTATTTATTCTAAGTCAAACTTCAGACTTATTTGCAACCTGCTCATGTGTCTAAACCATAATCCAAGTTCCAAACATCACAATGCCTAGTTCAAAACACATACATATGGTTCTAAGCATAGATCTAACATAAATATAAACATACATACAATCATTCATACGGGTTTCGACCCAAACTTTATAAAAATATATTTGCATGCATTTTCCAGCCCCAAACATTTAAAAACCAGTAAAAAGGGGTCTAGAACTCACCTTAGTCGTCTTCTTCGAATTTACACTCTTCAACCCGAACCACTCAACTCGTTCTAACACCTGGAACACACACACCACACCACCCGAACACACAAGACACACTTATAAGCACCCATACGGTTCTAGATTTATCTAAAACTTCAAAAACTAGAGAATTCTTACCGAAAGCTTCCAAATTTACAGATTCTTCTTCAAAAATCCCGAGAGTGTTCTGCTCCTGCTACTTTCTCTCTCTAAAAATATCGAATGAAGGGATGTGCAGACAACATGGGTGGCCATACCACCTTTTGTATAAAGAATTAATAGAAAGTTTGCCCACTTGGCACTTTTGGCCCTTCAACAAAAGTAACTTTTGTTTTCTTCTTTTTTTTCTTTCTATTTTGTTTCTTTTAGATTCTTTACTAAAAATTTACGGGTGTTACACTAGCACTTCAAAAAATTCGACACAATCCAACATTTAAAATAATTAAGCACAATCTAGCACATTAAAAAATATAGCACAATATAACATATCAAAAATTTAGTACATTACATTCGAATTTGTGTTGCATTTTGATAAAATATAAAAGGGACTAATGATTGTGTGTTTTAGGACCATAATACCCTTTAATCCTAATTTGAAGAGTGCCACATGTAATCTCCTTATTCCTTCTTAGCCAACTTAGGGAAAACTTATTTTTTATTTGAACCTCTACATATATATATATATATATATATATATATATATATATATATATATATATATCAATACTATATTAATAAGCATTTGGGGAGGGCAACATTGTCTTTTCATCAGAAACTCTTAAAATTAAGAGATGTACAACCTTTGAAGCACCATGTACAAGTCTTGAAAGCAAATTTAGGCATTTAGGTCACGTAGATCTTTAGCTGGGTGGGAATTTACCTTTTGAAATCGATTCATACACACATATTTGGTCATTTAGGGTTAAAAACAACACAAGAGAGAGGGGTGGTGGTGGGAACCGGGAAGTGGAGGCAGTGAGAGAGATCCGGTGGTGGTGGGAGTCGGCCACGATGGCGGCGATAGTGAGATAGAAAGAAGGAACAATGATGTCTCAATCATCTTCATTTGGGATATTAAGTTTCTAGAATAAGAAATCAGGATGTTTTGGAGTTTTGAACACATCATCTTCATTCAGTCTCCGGTCGTCAATCAGGTACCCCTACAAAATCATCTCGAACCCCTTTTGATTTTGGTTTTGGGACACAACACAGCAGATAGGGTTTTGTTGGATGCCCCTTGCAGTGATACCGGGGTAAGATTTAGAATGTTTGTTAGATGCTCCTTGTGCCTGGTCCTTGCTTTTCATTTTGATAATAATAATTTTAAATTTGCAGGTTATATCTAAAGACGAGTCTGTGAAAACTTCAAAGAGTGCTATTGATGTACAGAGCTGTTCACGTCTACAAGAGGTACCAGCTTTTTTCTATCTATCAAATTTGGAAAATGTATTGGATTAGTGAAAGGAACTTGCTCTTTTTGACTTTGGACTAATTGATATTGTATTTGTATTTGATCTATTTAGAATGTAAGTTTTTTAAGAGTGGCTCTGTTATAATAAGGCTCCATTTTGGATTTCTTAATACTGATTATTGCAGCAATTGACATGGTGGATGCAAACTCCAAATCAGGGGGTTATGTGGTTTACTCCACATGCTCTATGATGGTTATTAAGGTATATGATGCTTGTATATTCACACATCAATTCTATGCCAGATTTGTTGACCACCTTTATTATTGTTTTTATCATTAATTAATTCTATTATTATTGTTCTTATCTTTTATATTTTAATTGGGTGCTGTTGCAGAATGAAGATGTTATAGACTATGCGCTCAAGAAAATGGATGTGAAACTTGTGCCATGCGGATTAGACTTTGGGCGCCCAGGGTACTTGTGTGATTTTTTTTGTAGTTAAAAACTTCTATGAATGGTTTATATATTTATCCTAAAAAACTAGCTTTTTTGTGCTCTATTTTATGCACATAAATGGTGTGGTAACATGTGGGACTAAGTATTGGTGCTTTTCTCCCTTTTAGGCAAAGCAGCAACAACCACTTTGTTTTTAACATCTTAACTGTCAATTGCATAGTTTAGGGTTTAAAAAAGTGGTTGAACATGAGATTTTGTTGATTTGTGGGGTTTATAGGGGAAAATGGTACAAGGTTATAGGTTAAAATTTTTGTGGGATTTGAAGAAAATGGGGGCAATAGGTGGGGAAGAATTGATGAATTGGGAGAAAATGGAAGGTGTTGGCAGTGGAAGAGAGGAAAAGATTCTTGTGTTGGTGAGGTTGAGGCCTTTGAATGAGAAAGAAATTGCAAAAATGATGTTTCTGACTGGGAATGCATCAATGATACTACTGTTCTATTGAGGAATACTTTGCAGGAAAGATCTATGTTCCCTACTGCTTATTCATTTGGTAAGTGAAATTCTTTCTTATTTTTTGGGTTAATTTATTTCTGCATTCAATTAATTTGATCTTTTCTAGGGTTCTTGGTTAAACCTGAGATACCATTTGAGGTTTTGAATCCAATTGGTTTTGATCTACCGTGTAGATTCATGGTAGCTCGGTAAATTGAATCCCTAAATAGAACAGTAGGTAGGAAGATTGTTGTACGTGGGTGTGATCATCATTTCCTACTATTGAGAGAATAAAACAATCTCCAAACAGGGCATAATAATATAAGTGCAATTTCATTTGTGTTTCAATAAATATAGCCCAACCTATTCCTTTTTTGTTACTGGAATCTACAATAGGTTTAGAATACATATGTTAGTTATGTTTTATACAAAATGAATGGTACTTAACTACTTATTACTTAGTTTGTTAGATGAGTTTTTATCTGGGTTTGAAATCATAATTTCCAAAGCGTGTTGTATGGTATAATCAAGGCCAACTGCTATCTACTATGTTATATGCAATATTTATAATTGTTTTGAAGAGCTTTTAACATATAGGGTTCGGATTTTTGCAATGTTCATGACGTAGCTAATAATTTACGAAGCAATACAAGGTACGACAACCTCTTTCTCCTTTTCGTTTCAATTGCACAACACACAAACTAGGCCTTTCATTAGATCACACGACAACAAGGTTGTGTGCCTTCAAAAAGTTTATTTGTTTCTATTCTTGAGATTCTTCAAGAGAGTAATTTGCAATTTCTATTATTTTACATTTTCAAGGTTAGGGGAACTTGAAACAAAAGAGAGCAACAAATGAAAATGTAAGTTGCAATTTCTATTATTTTACATGTTATAGTTTCTTATTTTCTTAGCCTTCGATCAATGATCCTCCATATGCAATTTTTATTTTGATACATGTATGTACATGTATTATCTTCTTTGTGTATATTACCTCCTGTGTGGTGTAGGTTGATGATTGGATATTGTTGCAGCTGAAGAGGTGCTCACAAGATGAAAACTAACAGCATAGCAAGAGGTTGCAGTAGGCAAAGCAATTGAACAATGTTATGCAGCACATGTATGCTCATAGTTAAATTCTGTTGTAATACGTTCATGTTTGTTTGTTTTTTATTAATATTATGAGATGTGTATATTTCATACTAATTTTTCACAAATTTAATATCCATACACAATTAGTCTACTTTTCTTTAAAACTTATATTTCCAAAACGTTAAACTTGCATACATGACGACTTTATTATTTGCTATTAGTAATCTGCATCGTATTGATTTTTTGATATCCATGATTCAAGTGCTGCATATTATTAAATTTGATATAGACTCTGTTTGTCCTTATCTTCTAAGTTAAAGTAATTAAATAGGCGTAAAATGGTCATAAGATTATTCTCAATAGAGATATGTTCTTAAAAGTCTTTTTAGGCAATTTTCGTTCAAAAGATTATCAGCTCAAAGGTTGTAAATTATTCGCTAAACTAGATTGGTTACTTTTTGTTATTCAAGTTTCATGACATGTGTGGTTTCGCAAAAAATAAATATAAGAAGACAGATGTGCGTGAGTTACCTTAGACTCAATCAAGTTGAGTTTTATACAACTTCATTTATACTACCCATAAGAAAAGTAACAGATGTATAAAACGACATATCATGAGAGGATTGATAAACTAACAACAAAACGAGTAACACATATGAATTATTGTCGTTGCCGCATCGCGCGGGTCCATACTAGTATATATATATATATATATATATATATATATATATATATATATATATATATATATATATATATATATATATATATATATATATATATATATTATATATATATATATATATATATATATATATATATATATATTATATATATATATATATATATATATATATATATATATATATATATATATATATATAGGGGAGGGTTCTAGAGAAAACCATCTTTTACTAGAAAACTAAAAAAAACCATTAATCCACCATTGATTTGTGTAATCAATGGTTAAGATCATATAATGACAAGATTGTAAATAAATAGTGTTTAAATGTTTTAATTAAAAGCTAATAAGGGCATAATAGGCAAAACAAATATTTAAATTATATGCAAACTCTCATTTAATTAGTTGGATCCCTAAAATCACTCACTCTCTCCTCTCTCTCAATTTAAATCAAAATCTCTAACTCTCTATATCACTAACATGTTTATAACAAATTTAACATTATAACATTTTTGTATATTAGAATATTTGAATACAAATGGAGTAAGAATTCAAAAGAATGAACACCACTGAGTTATGCATATAATCACGTAAACAACTATATATATCAATATTTAAAATTGTGATACGTATATGTAAAACTGATCTACACACTTATGAATCACTATGTTACGTGTACGTAACCCAATCAAGTTTAAACGCCGCAATCAAATCGAATATTAAATCTTTTAAATAACTAATCCATGTTGATAAATCTTGCTATGTATATACAACCGTTGTCATTTACGTATATGTTACTATAACACATATAACAAGTGCAAAAGATTTTATTACACTTGAAAATTTTCACAAATGTAGAGTTGAATACGTATATGTAACTTGATTTATATGTATACAAAGTTATGTGTAACTTGATAATTACATATACATATCACTAAAAAGAACACTTGAATCTAAAGAAATTTTACAACATAGATTTGAAGCTCTATGTAAACCAACTTACATATATGTAAGCACTATGAAAATCTGCTTACGTCTATGTAACTCAACGAAAATGAAGATGAACAAAAAAAATCGTAATATAAGAAAAAACATGATGCATCATCATCTTATATGTCTTTACATCTTTATTTTCAGTCAATATACTAGAATTATACCTCATTTTCACTTCAACGATATCAAGCATAAATCATTGGCTACTCCTTCGTCATGCCACTATCTTCAATGTCAATAACCCTAATTTTTAAACATATTTCCATTGACCTGACTCAGAAACTATAGCCGATGATAACCCCTGTTTTGGTGGTGGTTTGCGAGTGGATATGTTGTGTCTCTTATTGGCGCTTTTAAGGATGAAGATGTGCTAAATCCCATAAAATCATGTTGTTCATCGAGTTCACAATCACTAATCAACTGTTGGATATTGGTCATCAAGTCCATTGAATACTCATCGGCTACGTATATGTAACATCGTCATTCCGCCATCATCTTCATCTTCATCAATGGTTTTACTTTGACCGATAACATCGTCTTCAAGATTTCAAAATCCAGATATGTTGGTGTTATTTTCCAAACCAATTGGTCCACTACTGCATGTTGTTAGATAGATTTGTCAAGAAAAAAACAATAAACATTGTATGTACAACATCAAGATTAATTAAAAAAAACAAAATATTTTAGGTAGGGTAGTCTATGAAATTACTAATCTGTATACTTTTATATATAATTGAATGAAAAATAGAAGTCAACAAAAAGAGAGTAAATCAAAGAATTTAAAATAAATGATATAACTACCAAAATTAAGCAGGTGTCAATTTACAAAACTAACCTTTAAACAATAAGAAAAAATATTTTATAAATTATATGATTGGTTAATTTTAGTTTTCTTGGTTTTCTATAAAATAAGTGGTTTTCTTAGGATCGCTCCCCTATATATATATACACACACAAATACTTATGATTCTAGAATGTTTTTAAATTTGTCTAATATTTTAATCTAATAACCCGTCAAGAAAACGTTAGTCATCAAACCAGAATTAAAATTATAGTTATGGACTTATGGTAGAAATTTCATAAAGTTTGACTGACTACTAATAAGAACTACAATATAAGAACTTAAAAACAGTAATTTCAACATAGGTTATCAATTCAAATGCTTATACCGTTGTCCCATTTAATTGAGTGGTAGTTTTATGATTTTTTAAGAAGAGATCGTAGGTTGAAGTCTCGCTTGAGAGAAAAAAATATGGGTTAATAAAGATATAATTTTGAAAGAACCCAATAATTTAAAATTTATGAAATTTGCACGTTTGGACCCAAAAATAAACAAATTATAATTTGTGCGATAAGCTACATACAACTTTGAATGACCACTGTTTACGGAGGTCAACCTAGGTGGCCTGCATTAATTGGGTGTTTGACCATCTGCTAAAGAATATTGATTTTTTTAACGGCTGCTTGAAAATATTTATAGACTTATAAATTTATAAATATATTTTTATGCAGTTTTTGTTTTTTTAAGGAGCTAATCCGAATTATTTGCTGGATTAGCGTACCAATAAACATGGGACATTAAACGTACATCATCTTCTTTGTCCTAAAAAGTATTTTAAAATAATTATTTAATATATAACCTCTTTTTGGGTTAAAGTACATGACAATTATTAATTATACATGGCAAAAATGTTGTTTTCTCAAAGTGATGTCAAACCCCCTTAGTGGTGCTTAACTATAATAACTTTTACAACAATAAGAGGAATTACAACTTACAATAGGTTGGTAATTGGTTGAGATTACATAGGGTGGGGCATAAAGATTGATAACAATCAAGCAGTAAAAAATTTACAAAAATAAATTGCAAATGTACGATGCTACTGCGCATTATATGTGTTATCTTAACCAAGCTTTTCATAGCCGAACAAACATATTAATAAGTCAACTATTTTCCTAACCAAAAACAAAGATTTTCATAGCCGAACAAACATATTAACATAAGTATCATATATTCGTAGTTTGGTGGAAGACAGGCAAATTAAGTTGGGATCGGCTAATAATCAAGAACAGACAACAAGCATTTACAAAAAAGTATTTGGATTTGAACAGTTTAGCTACTTATATGTCATACTAGAAGTTACACTGATTTGAATTTGTAAAACCTTGAAATCTCCCAGAAAAGCAATAAACTCACGATCTCAATCTTGTGAATACGGAATGTAAACAAGATTGGAGTTAAAGAAGATTGAATTGATCACAAATTCATTCGTTGACTGAATAACACAACCTATGAAAGGTTTTGTGCGATTTCGCACAGTACAGATCTGAAAAATGAACAAAAGCTCTATTACAAAACGAAAACTAAGCTATTTATACAAAGCACTAAGGTTCTCGCGCGACAAGGTTTTCGCGTGGATCATTCTGTCGCGTGGCTAAGACTTTCGCGTGGAGGCTTCTTCTCGCGTGGAATCATCTTCTCGCGTGACAGCTTCATCTCGCGTGGAATCGGCTTTCGCACATGCTGTTTTGTTTAGACTTCGTCTTCATTTGGTCTTCAAATGTTTTACCGAGCCTTGATTAGTCTTCTACAATCTCCCCTTAGGCTCGGTGAAATATAATCAATCAAAGTCAACGTTTGCCTTCTTGTACGAGCCTGCATATGCATACCATTTATTCCTAAGGATCCGGTCAATCATCCACACATACTGGCAAGATAGAAAATAAACGGACTCATCAGCTGAAATGGGGCAATGTAAAAGCTTGATTAAGTCGTCTTTGCCAAACTTCATCAAGTCTGCTGGATCAATGATTCGAAATGACCTGTCAGTACATCTGATCACAGCGTGACCGGAATCCTTCTCACATCTCCATGAGAGTAATTGCTTTAAAGTGTTGGGAGGAACTGGAGCATGCACAGGGACTTTCCTGATAAATTTAGGATGTTGATAGACTCGTATTTTCATTGGAGCTTTAGTCTTTTCATCTATTCTCGTTGAGTCATCAATCACCTTTGATTTGGCAGTCTTAAAGTCCTTGAAGTTTGTGCGCATCTCCCTTCGTATCATAGATCTCATCAGTTCAGCTTCACTGTAATTGCTTTCATTGAAGAATGGAGCTTTACCCATGGAGTAGAGATCAGCAGCACGTAGAGTATGGAAGTCTTGTGTGCTTTTCAGATAATCAATTTCTCCATTCTTTCTTTTTATTACATACAGCCTTTTCTCGCCATCATAACCCCAACTGATCACCTGAGACATTTCACCGTACTTCTGCTTAGGCTTAGAAATGAATAGAAAATGAGCTTCAGTAGGTGGTGGTGGTGCTTTGAACATTAATCCTCCTCAAGTGAATAAAGCAATCTGTCCAGTAGAATCTTTCTTTGTAGCAACAGCAGGAGTTTCACCACTCACAGTCTTAGTAGGGATATCTCCTTCTTCAAGATTAATGTCTTTAAATAACTCTTGAAGGTTGTTCCCAAATATGTCAGTATATTCATTCTGATCATCCAAATCATCAAACACATCAAATTCTTCTTTGACAGCTCCTGATGAAGATTGTTGAAAAGAATACAATTCCTTTTCATACACACTCTCAGTGGCAGGGTCAAGTGGATCATATCCTTCCGGATCACTAACACTTGGTCGATCGACATTATCAGTATTAGTTTCACCAGTTGGACTCGATGATAATCCAGTCGCATCACCTCCATCATCATCATTGCCTCCATCATCATTACCATCATCATCTCCACCATTGTCTCCACCATCATCATCATCATTGTCATCATCGTCCTCATCATCATCATCCTCATCATCTGAATTAGCATAATCAATCAACTCTTCATCCTCCTCTTCATTAACAACAGGCAAAGTAATCATATGCTCAGGCTCAACGAAAGCTGTAGATGTGAAAGCTTCGGTGATAGGTACTTCAGATGAAATTGGAACATCTTCAGTCGCACTAACACATGGCTGTTCAGTAGTAGTTTGAGCTTCATTGACCACTTCTTTTTCTGGAACATTTTCAGTGGGAGGACGGCTTGGAGATCGCCTACTAGATTCACCAATCACGGTAGTAGACCGTATGACTGGCGGTTGATGAAAGTTAGTCTGTGAAATAAATTCTCTGAGCTCATTCAGTTGTCTCTCCAACCCAGAAGTATAATCAAACATGTTCTTCATCTGTTGTTCAAGAGAAGCTATCCTTGTATCTTTAATTGCAGAATCCAGATGAATCATGGTAATCTGACTCGACTTTTCTTCATTTCCTTCTTCAGCTCAGCAATCATCTTTACATTTTCAAAACTCTCTTTCTCCAAGTTTTTAACTCTTTCTTCTAGAGTTATAGAATGAGGAGTGCTAGATGATTCCTCTCTCCTTTGAAACTCTGGAGGAGTATTCAAAAATGAATCAACATCAAACTCTAAGTTTTCCTGTCTTGGAGGTGTAGAAAGCCAGATTCAGAAATATTGGCTGCTCCAGAAACAGGAACTGTTTCTGTCTCAGGAGCAGAAGAAGTCACATTAGCTGTCTGATCTTGCTCAGTCTCAGTGACAACCACATGTGTTCGTAGTCTCCTGGGTACAATTCCTCGACCTCTTTTTCTTGTTGGAAAATCTCTCCTTATAGCCATACGTTTTCTCCTTGAAGACGTACTAGGAGACTCCTCAGGAACATAATCAGTATCCCTGTCTTCATCATTCGGTCTTGAAGATGTTGGAGTAGTAGGAGCTCGATTTGTTTGAAGAACATAAGGAACATTACCAATTTGGTCACTATCAGTCTCTGAACTAGAAGCCGAGTGCACTTCACCTTCCACTCTCCCTTCATTGATTGGTTCCTCGTCAAACATTCTTTCTATCTCCTCATCAATATTGTCTCTAGCATCAGAGGCAGAAGTGCCAGTCTGAGCTTCATCTGTGTTTACTTCTCCTTCCCCATTACCTGTACTATCATCTATCTCAGAAAAACGACCAATTTTAGCAAAGCTTTCTCCTGAGCACTTGTTTCCACGTGATCCAGTGAGATGAGTAAAGATGTCTTTCTTGATGACCTGAACAACATACTTTGGAGACTTCAAAGTGGCAAACTCTGGATAAGCATCATTGATGACAAGTTGCACGAATCTCGGGTACATAATAAACTTTCTCTCTGGATTAGCTGTAGCGTTCTTCTGCATCTCTTGAAATATAACACCAGAAATACTGAATGGAATATCATCCACCAGAGAAACCAATAAAGATCCAAACACAGCACTTAGACTATCCATGCCAGCCTTCAAATTACTCAGACAGCGAATTACCATATGAAATAAATATTTCCAGTAAGGTGGTAACCATTTCTTCTCCAAACTTGGATATCTATACTCGTATCCCATCCGAGACAGACAATCCATAACTACATTATCATCCAGTCTTGTTGGTGCACCCTCTTGGTCATCGAACAGAAGAACTCTGTTCAGTATAGCTTGAGAAACTGTCACCCTTTTATCCTTTACAGTGGCTGTGATAATTTGATTTCCAACTTGGTCCTTTTCTAGAGCAGCAGTGCTCCAGAAAGAATCTATCAACTCGGAATAGATGGCTGGATCAGCAGAAATAGCATAAACAATCCTTGAATTCTTCAGCCCCTCAATCATAGAATTGAACAGCTCTTTTCCTTCAGGAACCTCATCTAAGTAAGCTATACAGTTGTGACTAGCTTTGAACATCATATTAGCCATCTGCATTGTAAAACAAACTCAAGATTAGAACACTTTTAATATAACTTAATTATCCCAAAGAATACATTATTTACACTTAGTGAATTTTTAGCAACAAAATTCTCATTCGCTTGAATTTGAAACTTAGAAATTTTAGCAATAAAATTTTAATAATCAAGACTAAGTGCATGCTATAAGTTCATTTGTGAGAAATTGAAAAGCAACACTTAGAAAAATTGCAAGTTAGTTTCTGTCAAGTGAAAGAGAACACTTCATGCGAAAAACTCATGTCGTGCGAAATGTACATGTCATGCGACAGTTTAAGTTTGTGCGAGTTTGATTATCATGCGAAGGTAAATTTCATGCGAAAGTCAAAGATCTCGCGAAAACTAGTTTTTACGCGAAATATCATGTTTCAAGTGAAATCTAGAATCACGCGGAAAACAGTAATCACGCGAAACCTCCCTTTCGCGTCTGTTCCTTCCTTGTGCGATTCGCACAACCCAAATTTCAAATTAACAGTTCAAAACTCGATTTTAATCCATGAAACCGAGTCCATCACTGTCGCCTAAGTCCTTTTTGTCGATTTCATCTTTCAATTTCATATTTTAAGTCCATTTACTAAGATTTTAATTTCAAGATGTTAGGTTCCCCTTGGCATTGTATCGCTACAGTAACCAAATCAAACTAGTTATACCTTTAAAATCACACTCTGATTGTAATGAGGACAAGATAGGAATCGGAATAATCAAAAAGAAATGAAATGCTCTCAGAATTTTGATTTCAGAAGGTAAGCGAAAATCGTTTTCGGATGCGAAGCGACAAGGGTTTTCGGTTGTGGTTTGAGCGAAAAGTGATTTCGTCTCGAACAATGTGATATTTAACCCCTGATGATTCACGCGACAGAAACTTTCGCATGACCTATTCTTTCGCGTGACTTTCCCTTTCGCGCGAGTTGAGGAATTTTTCAAATTTTTCAAATTTTTCAAAGTGTTTCTTATTTTTCAAACCTTTCAATCCTTTTGTTCTCAATGAAGTATGTCAACATGAACTTTTATTTACCAAGTGATCAGTTAATTTAATGAATCTTCAATGTTCAAAATTTATATTGTTATTTAATTGTCTTAAAACATAAAACAACACAAAAGTGAAATTGAAAACACTTACATACAAAATAACGAAACAAAAGAATAAAAACAATTAAGGAATCAAGATCGGATTTGTTTGTTTTTATAAGAATTTTCATATGAGATCATATAGTCCTTTTTCAAGTTAAGACTCTGTCCGGCTTTATTTAAAATAACTGGTTAAGTTGATTGTCAATATATTTCGTCCCTTTAAACTTATACTTCAGGTTTTACTTAGAAACATAATGAGTGATATATATATCATGTTTGTGTTTATTTAATATGAGTCAGTGGATCCCACAATCAGAACTTCTATAAAGTAATTATTCTCCTTCAAGAAACTATCGAGATTTCAAGTCACCCCAATTTGACTTAAACCATGCATTGTTGATCAGTGATATCATTTATTGTATTCCTAAATATAACTATTTGAGCATAACTAGCCTGAGAAATATTTCTTAACCCGGAATATTAACAAGTTTAAGGACTTACTGACAGCCATCCGACTTACGTCTGCCCTCTCAAGATGTTTAGGACTTACAAGCCATTCGGACTTACATGCCCCATCTTTCGATTTTGCCTTCCAAGGTTAAAAAAATACTCTCAAAATAGAAAATATATACCATATAGTATGTATGTCTTTTAGACATATCTTTTGATTTGTTGTGCTTCTTGGCATCTTATATCCTATATGGCCTTTGTTGGCATCTTTTTGCTCAATTACTTTCTTTTTGTGTTTTTCTTTTTTATTTCTTTTTGTATTTTTGTCTTTTATATAGATATATGTATAATTATGATAATCACTGAATCAAACATATACAGCCTTGAGTATGACAAGATTATATCTCTCAGTCTGTGTTAGAATATTTTTGGCACATAATCCTGATATGTTCCCTACTAAATCATATCTCTTTAATCCAAGTGTAATCACTCAATTATGGCCTTTGTGTTTCTGAAAGCAAAGCCTATCGACACATCAAACATAATCCAAGTGTATTTGTATTTAAGCCTTTGAAAGTACTTAAACTCTTTAGAACTTTGTAATATCATCTCTCATTTAAGTATAAAAATTTCTTCTTTGTTTTTATTTTGACAATCCTTTGATCTTGACTCCCCCTAAGACCAAAAATATTTTTCAGAACTTGTTTTCTAATTTTCTCCCCCTAAAATTGTGATTGTTCTTTTTAAGAAAAAGAAACAATTGCAATTTTATTCTTTATTAAAAATGAAAAATCTTTTTGTGAAGATTCATTAAACCAATTTATCCAAAGTTAATCATCCCAATGATGCACAAGAAAATCAAATCGAGAATGATCAAATGCCTTGGTAAATAAATCAGCTATATTTTCAGTTGACGGCACTTGTTTTAAATGAATAAGTTTACGATCAAAACAGTCGCGGATGAAATGGATGCGGATGTCAATGTGTTTAGTTTTGGAGTGTTGAATGGGATTTTTCACGATGTTCAGAACTGCCGTGTTATCACACCAAATGGGTGTGTCATAAATGTTGAGACCATAATCGAGAAGTTGTTGTTGAATCCAGACAAGCTGGGAACAACACTCGATGCAGCCATATTCGGCTTCGGCAGTGGATGTGGAGACGGTGTTCTGCTTTTTACACTGCCAAGAAATGAGTCGGTTGCCCAAGAATTGACATCCTCCTGTGGTCGATTTCCTGTCTAAATTACAACCACCATAATCACTGTCAGTATAAGCAAATAAATTGAAATCGGAATTTCGAGGATACCAAAGACCAAGTTTAGGTTGACCCTTGAGATACTTGAAAATCCGCTTGACAGCTTTCATGTGTGATTCCTTTGGATCACTTTGATAGCGGGCACACTGATAAACAGGGAACATGACATCTGGCCTGCTTGCAGTGAGATACATGAGGGAACCAATCATCGATCTGTAAAGATTGATCAACTGATTCTCCAAAGGATCTGGAGTAAGAGTAGGACGAGAAGCCATTGGAGTTGGAGCTACTTTGGAATCTTGAAACTTGTATTTCTCAAGAATATTCTGAACATACTTTTCTTGATGGATGAGAATACCAGTCTCAGATTGAGTAACTTGAAGACCTAGGAAAAATGAAATTTCTCCAAGGGAACTCATCTCAAATTTCTTTTCATCACCTCTTCGAACTCCGTGCACATACTATCATTTGTAGATCCAAAAATGATATCATCGACATAGATTTGAACCAAAATGATATCATCGCCTGATTTTCGTATGAATAAGGTTTGATCAATTGCGCCTCGTGAATAACCATTTGCAAGCAAATGTTCAGTCAGAGTTGCATACCAAGCACGAGGTGCTTGATGTAAACCATATAATGCCTTATCCAACTTGTAAACATAATCAGGATGATCGGGATCTTCAAATCCTGGAGGCTGACAAACATATGTTTCTTCCTTCATTTCTCCGTATAAAAATGCAGTTTTAACATCCATCTGATACACCTTGAAGTTCATGTATAAAGCAAAGGCTAAGAATATACTTATTGCTTCTAGTCTTGCAACTGGAGCGTACACTTCTTCATAATCCAATCCTTCAACTTGATAGAATCCCTGCACAACAAGACGTGCTTTATTCCGAACTATAACACCCTTATCATCCGTCTTGTTTGAAATATCCACTTTGTTCCAATCTGAAGCTTATCTTTTGGAAGTTCAACAAGATGCCAAACATTGAGCTTCTTGAATTGCATCAACTCTTCTTGCATTGCTTCTATCCAGCTGTTTTCTTTGAGTTCCATTTCACATTCTTGGGCACTATTTGTGATAGAAAGCAAGCATAAAGACATGTGTTGATTGCTCCAGATCGACTTCTGGTAATTACACCTCATGTAATGGACCAATGATTGCTTCAGTTGGATGAGTTTTATGTATTCTTAATTGAGTAATATCATCTGCAACCATTCCATCTTCCAAATTTGTAATGTGTTCAACATTATCAAGAACTTCTTCAGATTGTCGAGATTGATACACAATATTCTCTTCAGGTGTGTCATTTGAAATAGGATTTTCAGAATCAGTAGACACATTTGGAGATTCTTCAAATGGAACTTGAATGACTTCGATCGGTGTATCCATAGTTTCTGAAGAAGATGCAGATGAGGGTGAACTTGATGATTCTTCCTGCTCCTGGTTAGAAATTTGTTCTGAAGGAACATCTAAGGACTCAGAACATTCAAATACTTGTACAGAGGCTGTAGGAGTATCTTTGGATGATGAAGCAACAGCAAATCATCAGATGTCAAAGATGGAAGTTCCTCAATGATTTTGTTTTCCAAAGAGAGTGCTTGAGAATTAGAATCTGCAGATGAAGGTTTAGAAATTTTAAAATTTATGAACAAAGATTCATAATCATAAACCCATGAAGGAGCTGAACCTGCATCAGTTGTGTTAAGTTCATGCCAATCAATGTTAAATGACTCAATTATTTGTTTAGTCCTTTATTATAAACTCGATATGCAACCTTATTAGCAGCATATCCCACAAAGTAACATTCATCAACCTTTTCAGAAAATTTTGAAGATGATTCAGTTGTATGCAACAAAGTGCAACAACAACCAAAGGCTTTAAAATATTTAACTTTGGGTTTGTGTTTATAAAATATTTCATATGGAGTCTTATTTAATCTTTTGTTGATTAAAACACGATTCTGAACATAACATGCAGTATTTACTGCTTCAGCCCAAAAGAACAAAGGTAATTTGGCAGCAGATATCATTGTTCTAGCAGCTTCAATCAATGTTCTATTCCTTCTTTCTGCAACCCCATTCTGTTGTGGTGTGCCAGCAGCACTAAATTGTCTAGCAATCCCCTTTGATTCACAAAACTCATTCAGAGTTAGATTGCAAAACTCTGTTCCATTGTCACTTCGGATGCATTTTACCTTTTTCTCTGTCTGATTTCCACCAAAGTAATAAACTTGATCAAAAGGTGTGGAGTTTCATCCTTAGATGCTAAGAAAAACACCCAAGTAAATCTAGAAAAGTCATCAGTAACAACCAGACAGTAAGATCTTCGACCCAAACTTAAAACACTCACTGGACTAAAAAGATCCATGTGCAAGAGTTGTAAGATTGATTCGACTGAGTTGTGTGCAATTGGTTTGTGAGGAAGTTTATGTTGTTTACCTTTTGAACATGACAAACAATGTTTATTTAATTGAAATTCTTTTTCAGGTAAACCAATGACATGATTTCCACGTACAAGTTTATTCATGTTTTTAAGATTGACATGTCCTAACCGACGATGCCATATCATGGAATCATTTCCGAGGCTTTGGATAATAAGCATGAAGCTGTTACCAAAGAATTAGAACAATGCATATCAAGAAGATATGTGTCATTGTCTCTCGGAGTCCTCATCAAAATCCATTCATCTAGAATAATAAAATCCGGTTTTAAGATTAAGCATTCTTTGTTAGTAAAGTGTGTAGAATAATGTTTGTCACAGATTTGAGACACACTTAACAGGTTATGTTTTAATTCCTCAACAAAGTTAGCATTCTCAAAACTAAGGACACCATTAGTAACTGTACCACGCTTGGTTATACGTCCTCCTTTGTCACCTGCAAAAATCACTCTTCCTCCATTGTATGATTGAACATCTTGTAGCAATGATAAATTCCCAGTCATGTGTCTTGAACAACCGCTATCTACATGCCAAAGACTTTCAATAGTCTTTTGCGGTTGTCCCTGCATACGTAACAAAATTACTTAGCTTTTGGTACCCAGGTCAAGCATGACTTGAGCACATTATGTGTTGCAGCAAGACAAAATGATTTAAGATTATTATATTTGATTAGCATATCAGTCTTTTCATTTACATTTTTCACATTGACATTTTTGTTTAAATCATTATTCAAACTCTTATTCCTTTCGATATTAAAATCATTAGTAACTTTTGATTTTATATGAGTTGAAAATTTTCCGCGAGTGAAAAACAATTTTCTATTGTGAGCTATAGAATTATGAAATCTTTGTTTGCTTAACGATTTTTGTCGAAAAGGACAATTGTTTGCCAAATGATTTATGTTTCCACACTGATAGCATTTTCTTTGTTGTGTGTGGATAACAAACTGTGGATGACAATTATGAAAATTGTCATAAAAACCAAAGTCAGATTGACTAGGTTTAATAATCTGCACAGTCTCTCGAATCTTTGCCTCATTTGATAATTGTATGTTCATCTTTTGCAGATTCGAGGAAATGGTTGATGTATGACCACTTTTGAATTGAGAATTGCCAGTTGTGACTTTTGGAATTGATGGTGCTGGAATAGGACCAGTCTTAGATACTGCTGGAGTAAGACCAGATTTTGAATTTACGGGAGGTGGACCAGGCTTAGATATACGAATTGGTGCTGGAGAAGGACCAGGCTTTTGAATTTTCAGATTAAATGTAGAAGAATCATTCACTTGTAAATCTGGGCTACAAATATCTTGATTCACAAGGTTAGCATTATAAAGAAGTTTATTTTTAAAGAATCGAGAATTCGTTTCTTTAAAAATAGGTTCTTCATTTTCAATTAGACCTTTAGAAACAAATCTACTTTTGAAATCCTTTTCAATTCTTTCTTTCTGATTTGCCCTTTGATATGCATTCAAATTATATTTACAATTTGATTCAATCTCATTCAAATCAACAACTTTTTCATTTTCAGACAAAGTTTGTTTACAAGCAGATTGCAAAACATTTACATTCTTATTTTTCAAACTTTCACTCTCATTTTCTCCCTCACTTTCACTCTCCCATTCTTCAACCAACCCATCCACCTTCAATTTATCTGCACAAAAATTTTCAGTTGATTGTTTAGGTTTGGTTATTATAATAGGATCAACAGATAGATTTACTTTGACTGTAAGTTTTAAGTCTTGAGATGGAGATAAACCAATCCATAAACCATATCAGAATCAGAAATGACATCAGATGAAGGTAAACATGAATAATCATGATTAATTGGAGGAGCAATGTTTGAAAATCCAACACCGCATTTTCCTCCTTTAATCTTCTGTGTCATTTGTGACTTGATTATTCCCTCAACCATTGTTGATGAAAGTTCAAATTTCTCAACAGTCAATTTAGCCGTGGCTAGTTCACTGTTAAGTCTATTAATTTCCAAAGCGAGTTCATTGTTTCTATTTGTCAAATCATTTTTTGTACATTCTTTATCATGAAGATTTAATTGTAATTATATACTGTATTATTTAAACCTTCAAGTTTTTCTTTAAAAATCTTTCATTTGATTTGTGTTTTGAGCTTGATACTGAAGTTTTTCAACTTCCATTATCAAGTTCTCATTATGAACTCTATATCTTTGAACTTTCTCAACACATAAATTTGTGCATAAACTATCATATACCTTGGGTTCAGGACTTTCTCCTTCCGTCTCATCAACCTTCTTGACCATGAATGCTTTCATAGCAGCAACTTTTTCTTCCACTGGAGCAACATCAACAGTCTTTGGATCAATACATTGGCATTTGACTGGAGGCTCGACGGTATATTCTTCAATCATAATCCTCTCCTCAGCAACTTTCTCAACAAGATGTTTCTTCACAACTTTCTCTTTCTCTTCTTTAACATTCTCCTTTACTTCTTTTCTTTTAGCAAACAAACCTTCCATCAAGTCTTCAGAAATGAACTCAGCAAATAGATTTTCTTCTTCTGGTTCAGGAACAATCTTTGCAATGAGTGCAGTAGACAATGTTAGATCAAGTGCTTCCATTTGGTCTGACCAGTCATATTCAGCATTAGTTTGAGATACCAATGCTTTAGTACCAACCGAAGTGCTAACTTTATCTTTCTTTGTCTCAATCTCCACAGTCACCATCTTCTTGGGGCCGTCAGTTTGACCTGTCTTTGGTTCAGTACATTCTCTGGCGAAATGACCTGGTTTGTCACAGTTGTAACACCTCAGGTTAGACTTGTCGAAACCGATTTTGCTAGAGTTGTTAACACCAAACATTTTTCTCCCAGTTCATCTAGCAAAATTTTTGCCCTGTAAACTACCATGGCCATTTGATACTTGATGTCATTTTCTTCAACATCATCAGGATTGACTTGTTGAAGATCATCAACCAATACATTTGGAGCAGTGAGTCTTCCAGCCATAAAAGCTTTATAACTTGACATGAAAGTGGTGAAAAGGGCAAGATGCTCCTCAGCAATCTTGACAGTCTGCTTTGATGGATTAGTGGTAGCAACATAAGCATGTTGACCACTATGAGAATCTTGAGATTGAAGGACTTGTTGATGGATGATGGGGGAATAGTGTTGAGCAGCTGGAACATGAACTTGATGGTTTACTGCTGGTTGTATATAAGAAGATGCTGCACCTCCAGATTGTTGTTTCTGACACATTTGGGTATAACTGACATAGTAATTCGGATTACTAGCCATCTTTGCATAGAGAGCAGTTCCTTCAGCACCCAGAGAACTGAGATGATTAGCAGCTCGCTGCTTGTCGTCCATCTCATAAGACTTGATAGTTGAAATAAGATCAGTCAACTGAAGAGTATACAAGTCTTTGGTTCTCTTGATCAGTGTAGTTGTTATTCCAACTGTATGGAAGTGAATTTAGCAGCTTCTTGTTCACAGTGATGGGTTCCAGAGTAATACCAGCACTCTTCATTTTTGTTACCAGTCTAACAAACCTGGCAATCTGAGCTTCCAACTCTTCACCAACAATATGATTGAACATGTTGAATTCTTGATTCAACATATCCTTTTTGCTTTCCCTCATATCTTCGTTTCCCATAATCTGAGTTTCCAGAGCATCCCATAACACCTTAGCACCTCTGAACTCTTTGAACTTTTGAGAAATCTCAGTAGTCAATGCCATAGTGATGGCAGCATAAGCTTTATCATCCAGTTCCAACCTCTTTATGTCATCCTCATCCCATAGATGTTCTGGTTTCTTGACCAGCTCCCCTTGGTCATTCTTATACATGGGAATGTACGGACCATACTGAATAGACCTCCACATCTTAGGTTCCGTGTAGATAACATGATTCTCAAATCGGTAAGCCCAGTCTGCATAATCGTCTTCACAGAGAAGTCTCGGTGGCTTGTTACCAGTACCAATTTCCGTGTCTAGATGGAGTGAAGCAGTAAGGTACTTTAGATTCGGAGTTGTTGAAGCCATATTGATCAGAACGTCAAAAATCAGAAATTTCGTGCGAGAGAGATTATGTGCGAGAACTGTTTTCGCGCGGCACACTTTTCGCGCGAGAATAGATTTTCGGGCGAAAATTCGATTACCTTTTCACGCGAAATCGCGTAAAAAGTGAAATACCTTTTTGTGCAGAAATCGCGCAAAAGTGAACTAACTTTTTGTGCGAAAACTGTTACTTTTCACGCGAAATCTGATACTTTTGCACGCGAAAACTCCCAGTTCAAGCGAAAATCTTCCAATTTCATGCAGAAACAAATCTCCAAATCATTGAGTATGTCTGATTATACTGATTATACTAATTTTGATCCAATTTTAATTAATTTAGTTCAATTTTAAGCTTAATTATGTTAAAATCAACCAAAGTCCACTAATTCAGTCCAAATCAGTCTAAATTATCAAGATTCGAGCAGCATAACATCATCATATCTGAATCTCAAGAAATCAATGATGAATATCTTTAAAATGAGTAGAAAACAATCCAAATCTTCTCCAAATCGTGGTTTTAGAGCCTATAGCTCTGATACCAATTGTAAAACCTTGAAATCTCCCAGAAAAGCAATAAACACACGATCTCAATCTTGTGAATGCGGAATGTAAACAAGATTGGAGTTAAAGAAGATTGAATTGATCACAAATTCATTCGTTGACTGAATAACACAACCTATGAAAGGTCTTGTGCGATTTCGCACAGTACAGATCTGAAAAATGAATAAAAGCTCCTATTACAAAACGAAAACTAAGCTATTTATACAAAGCACTAAGGTTCTCGCGCGACAAGGTTTCGCGTGGATCATTCTATCGCGTGTCTAAGACTTTCGCGTGGAGGCTTCTTCTCGCGTGGAATCATCTTCTCGCGTGACAGCTTCATCTCGCGTGGAATCGGCTTCGCACATGCTGTTTTGTTTAGACTTCGTCTTCATTTGGTCTTCAAATGTTTTACCGAGCCTTGATTAGTCTTCTACAGAATTATGTGAATATATATTAAGGTAATTCCGGTATTGCCATGCTTGGAAGGAATGTGACATATCTACATGGGAATTTACAAAGGTATGTTAGTTATTTACGTGTTCAGTATACACGTTTTTTTTTTCTTTCTTAATTATGCTTGTAATCGTCTAGTATTTTTTACTTGAATGTGATCGGTATTCGGTATCACAGTCAAATTGTACGTGTGTTAATTGTTTAACATTTAATCTGAACCAACACTTAGCATCATGAGATAGTAAACAAATTTTGCTAACGAGATATATACAAATATATAATAATAAATGTTTGAAGAATACTAAAAGAAATTAGAGTTAAATATTAAATAATTGGGCAGCCATCTCAAGGGCAAATTGGTCAAAACCATTAAACATAATAGTCATTTTTTCAATTCAAAGAATATTCATAAAAAGAAATTAGCGCCAACACATGCAAACCCTAATACATCAAACACACCCCAAAGGCTAATTTCGTCATTTCCGTTACATCAAACATGTATAATTGTATAAATACCCTAATTACAAACCCAAATTAACCAAACGCCTGAAATAAACATGTCTTCTTACATCACTTTCACTCTTTTAGCTTTGATATGTAGGATAATTTTACAAGTATGAGCTAATTAATTAAAGTTTTTAATGAAGTTCAATTATGTTGTTGTATGTCTATAAATTGTTTAGAAAATGTAAGACAACATATTTCATATTTTTCTTCAAAACTCAACATCCACTACAAGAAAAATAACTTTTAGCAACAAAATTCTATAGCAAGGACATAATGTCCTTACTATAGCACACTAAAAGACAAAAAGTAGAGTCAGTTGATTTTCTAGTTTGACCAGACCTTTAGCAAGGACAATATTCTCGCAGTACAGTTTTCAGATTTTTTTTTGTTTTTTAATTAATTTTATTGACTGTGAAAATGTATAAAAGGGCGGGACTTTTTTGACTAGATCTATAGCAAGAACAATGTCCTCGCTATAGATAAATACGTATTTTTTTAATTTTCAATTCCCACCAAACTTAAAAAATATCGCGTAAATACGTATTTTCGATTCCCTCCAAAACTAAAAAAATCCCGAGTCACATATTGTGAGGACATTGTCCTCGCTGAAAGTATTTTGAATTTTAATTTATTTTTAAATCGAAATAAAAAATATTGTATTTAAATATATTTTCAGTTTTCGTAAATGAAAGAAAAATCCGCTCAGAATTGCAATAGGTATGTGTGTATGTATATATATGTGTGTGTGTATGTATGTATGTTGTGTCTTTTTGTATGTATATATGCATGACACTGTGAATCCAAGGATCGCGATTCAGGAATTACCAGTATTAAAATAAATCAATTTAATGATCGCGGAATTATCACCAATTGACGTTAATTGTTTGTAATGATTAATGATGAACACAACCTCAGAAACACAATAAATACGAAATCAATAATAATTCAAATGTAGTTCATTAACTATACTGTAATGATTACAAAAGAATAATAATGAATGACTATGAACAATCGAATTCTGTGAATCGAATAATGTTGATGTTGATGTGACGGCAGCTAGGGTTGCACAATGAACTCTTAACAGCCGTGATATTGATTGATTGTGTTCTCCGAGATGTGAAACCTAGGACTCATATTTATAGATGGTTTGAGTCGGTTAAGGAAACACCGGATCTCTCGGAATTTGTTATTGAGTGTGTTGACTGTTTGACTTCTTGATAGTTGCAATCGCACAAGTATAATGATCTTCCGCAGAAGCTTTGTCGTCCGCAGAACTTTTGTTCTTCCGTAGATGATTTTCTCTTCCGTAGGAGTTGTTCTTCCGTAGGAAATTCTTCTTCCGTAGGAGTCTTCACTTCATGGTCCTTGATCATCCGCAGGAACATTCACTTGGTCATGTGGTCTTGTAAGAAACATATCTACGGATTAACAATAATGCTCATCCGTAGATGTTTCCTACACTTGGTCAATTTCAGGAAACCATCCAAGTATATTGTTTTTCCCTGTCAAGTCACAAATCAACACACACATATATATGGGTTATCCTATAGATTCAAAGCACATATATATATATATATATTTTGACTGTTACAAGTATTAACTACAAGACTTGATTTTCAAGTACTAAGCCTATACAAAATTGATCTAGCCCTATACAATCTAGACCTAACAGACACGTACTTATTACATGTATGTGTGTATGGTGTATGTATATATCGTGTATGTATGTATGTATGTATGTATGTATGTATGTATGTATGTATGTATGTATGTATGTATGTATGTATGTATGTATGTATGTATGTATGTATGTATGTATGTATGTATGTATGTATGTATGTATGTATGTATGTATGTATGTATGTATGTATGTATGTATGTATGTAGTGTCTTTTGGTATGTATATATGCATGACACGTATTTATTACATGTATTTGTGTGGTGTATGTATATATCGTGTTTGTATGTATAATATGTAAGACATGTTTGTATTTACTTATCACATATATAATGTACAATGTATTTGTGTATGTACATCGACATGTTTGATACATCGACGGATTCAACATTAACAATTTGTAGCGCCCTAATTTGTTCATCTCGCTCGATTGCTCTCTCTCTCGCCCCCCACCGGCGAATCACTTCGATTGCCTCAATCATCGCTCACCGATTCACCGTTACGCCCTAATTTGTTCATCTCGCCGGTGCCCTAATTGTTGCTGAATTGCAGGTGAGGAATTGAAACGGTTGTTGATTGTTGATATCGCCGGTGCCCTAACCGTTCCGCCATAATTTGTTCTGCTCTCTCTCGATCTGCTCTCTCTCTCGCCCACCACCGGCGACCTTCGCCCACCGGCGACCACCAAAGCTCGGCTTATCACCTGTCGATTTGTTACTGGAGTTCTGGTTGGGAACTGCTTGTCGATTTGTTACTGGAGTTCTGGTTGGGAACTGCTTATCACCTGTCGATTTGTTACTGGAGTTCTGGTTGGGAACTGCTTATCACCAAAGCTCGGCTTATCACCTGTCGATTTCTTACTGGCGACCACCAAAGCTCGGCTTATCACCTAAAGAACTGCTTGTTGGGAACTGCTTTATCACCGATCTGCTTTATCTTACGATTTGCTAAAGAACCCTAACTTATCGATCTAGCTTATCGATCTAGCTTATCGATCTCGTGTGACTTGTAACCCTAGAAGGTTGTGAATTACTTGAGATCTGGAAGGAGAACCCTAACTTGGGAAAACCCCGCTGTGAGGATATTCTTTCTCCCTTATTTCCTGCTGTTTTTGGTCCATAGTCTAATAGGTCTGTTTTGACTGGGTTAGGAGTACCAGTAACTGTGTTCTCTGTTTTCTATAGTTCTGTCTCATAAATTGGTGTGTTTTCATCCGTTAGTATATTACATTCTGTTGTCCTTTGATTATTAGTGGTGCATCATTTGACTGATATTTCTTGTGTGCGTGCATTTCACAATCTGGATTAATTTTGGGTGCTTCTGTTGATTCTATTTCGCTATTACCTGTGTTTGTTCCGTTTAAAGCATTGTTTGGCTTGTGTTTGTTCACCTTCTGTTTTGTGGCCCTGTCTTTAGCGGTTGTTTAAGGTGTTAGTGCGGTAATATAGACAGCAGGTGTCATTATGCTGCTCCAAGATCATGTTCGGTGACGAGAGGTGCGAATACAAGGAAAAAGGATTTTAGATTAAGAGTGGCATCGTGGAATGTAGGAACCCTAACTAGTAAGTTATTAGAGTTAATTGATGTGCTAAGTAAACGTAGGGTCCAGATAGCGTGTCTCCAAGAGACTAGATGGAGGGGTGGGAGAGCAACAGAGTACAATAGTTACAAACTATGGTATTCAGGGTCGGACGGAACGAAAAATGGAGTAGGGTTTCTAGTTGCTAAGGAACTCCAAGATAATGTAGTGGAGGTAAGAAGATACGATGATAGAATTATGCTGTTAAGAATAGTAATAGGGGATGAAGTAGTGGCAGTAGTTAGTGCGTATGCCCCACATGTTGGACTAGGAGAAACAGAAAGAAAAAAGTTCTGGGAGAGTTTAGATCACGTTATGGGTGACATACCTAGAGACGAGAAAATATACATAGGAGGAGATTTTAATGGGCACATCGGTAAGGACAATGACCACTTCCAGTTGGTGCATGGAGGCTTCGGGTATGGCCTTAGGAATGAAGGCGGCAAGGAGCTTCTTGACTTTACGGTAGCGCATGACTTAGGAATCATAAATTCGTTTTTTAAGAAAAGAGAATCGCATCTAATCACGTTTAGCAGCGGCGGGAGACACACGCAGATAGACTATTTGCTGACGAGGAGGGAAGATCGTAACTCGTGGAAGGACTGTAAGACAATCCCAGGAGAGAAAGTTGTGACACAACATCATATGTTAGTGGCGGATATACGTGTGAAGAGACCAATTGTACAACAAAACAAGAGAATTAGACATACGATAAAATGGAGCCGGCTCAAGGACGAAAACATTACCATTTTTAGAGATAAGGTCATACCAATGAAACATCCTGGACCACAGGAAGACGCAAACCAAAAGTGGGAGGCCATGGCAAATACGCTCATCCAAGCAGCTAAAGAAACACTTGGAGTTACAACAAAGAGGACAGTCGACCATAAGGAATCTTGGTGTTGGAACGAAAATGTACAGGAGAAATTACGAATAAAACAACAAAGTTTCAGAGAGCTTATACGCTGTAACAATGAGGAAGAACGCCCAGAGCTAAAAGATAAATACAAGGAGGCTAAGAGAGAGGCGAAGAAATCGGTGTCAGAGGCAAAGAACGCGGCGTATGAGATGATGTATAAACGACTAGAGACGAAAGAAGGAGAGCATGACATGTTTAAGTTAGCCAAAGCAAGAGACAGCAGAAGACAAGACCTCAGAATTGTGAAGTTTATAAAGGCTGCGGATGGAAAAGTCTTGGTGAACGACAAGGACATCAAGGGGAGATGGAAAACTTACTTCGATAACCTTTACAACATAAAGAACCCAAATCATCAAGCGGAGATAGATAATACAACCCAAACAACACAACAAAACAATTGCTATTGTAGAAGCATCACAGTAGACGAAGTTATGAGAGCTATGAAGAAAATGGGAAGGGCTAAAGCGGTGGGGCCAGACAACATACCGATTGAAGTGTGGAAATGCCTGGGAGATGAGGGGCTCAAATGGCTAACAGATTTATTCAACACTATCTTTACGACAGGGAAGATGCCGGACCAGTGGAGAACCAGTGTTATAGTCCCCATATATAAGAAAAAAGGAGATGCACAAAGTTGCGAAAATTACAGGGGAATAAAGCTATTGAGTCACACGATGAAATTATGGGAAAGAGTTATTGACACGAGAATTAGACGAGAAACGCAGATAGCGTCAAACCAATTTGGATTTATGCCAGGACGCTCTACGACAGAAGCAATACACGCCATTAGGAGGATAATGGAGAAATACAGAGAAAAGAAAAGGGACCTCCATATGGTATTCATCGACCTAGAAAAGGCCTATGACAGCATTCCGCGTCAACTAATTTGGGAAAGTCTACGACTTAGAAGGGTACCAGAGAGGTATATCAAAATAATCAAGGATATGTATGATGGGGCAAAAACGTGTGTGCGAGCCCCGATCGGAGACACAGACTCATTCACAGTGGAAGTGGGACTCCACCAAGGATCGGCACTGAGCCCATTTCTCTTCACAGTAGTGTTGGATGAGATGACCAAGTCTATACAGCAGCCAGCTCCGTGGTGCATGCTCTTTGCGGATGATATTGTCTTAATATCGGAGTCTAAAAGGGTGCTTAACGACAAGCTAGAACAGTGGAGAGCAGCACTAGAGCGCAAAGGTTTAAGGATAAGCCGCTCAAAGACAGAATACATGCATTGTAACTTTAGTGGCGAGGCGGAAGAGGACATCCAAATCACTATTCAGGGTATGGCGGTCCCACAAATGTCTAGGTTCAAATACCTGGGCTCGTACTTGCAGGAGGACGGAGAGATACACAGCGATGTAGCACACCGTGTTCAAGCTGGATGGTGCAAGTGGAGAGCAGCAGCAGGGATCCTATGTGATAAGAGGTTTCCAGCAAAACTAAAGGGAAAGCTATATCGAGTGGCAGTACGTCCAGCTATGTTATATGGAACAGACTGTTGGGCCATAAAGAAATCGCACGAGAAACAAATAGAGGTAGCGGAAATGCGAATGCTGAGGTGGATGTGCGGTCACACAAGACTTGACCGGATAAGAAACGAAGTGTATCGACAGAAGCTAGAAGTGGCCTGTATCACAGATAAAATACGAGAGGGAAGATTAAGATGGTTTGGGCATGTCAAGAGGAGACCAATGGCGGCACCAGTTAGAGCAGTAGAGAACATCATCTTAGAGGGTAGGAGGAGTAGAGGAAGACCTAGATTGACTTGGGATGAGGTAATTAGGCGAGATATGATACACCTGCACCTCTCTGAGCATATGATCGAGGATAGGACTGAGTGGAGGCGTAGAATTAAAATTAAGGACTTCTAGTGTGACTATAGGCATGAAGGGTATTTGACATCTAGTTTCGGGGCCTAAGTAGCCCATATCTGCCCTTTAACGGTGATTCTACATGCACCTAGGATTATGTATGCTAGGTGTTGTATGATTTATTGTGTACTGTAGGATATGTGTTGTTTGATTTATGGTATGATGTCCTGCTGCCGATATGGCTTTTTGTATACTGTATGCTATGTGCTGTATGTTTTATTGTATGTTATCTTGCTAAACAGTATGACTTTTGCTATCGAGTCGGGGGTCTCATTGAAGCGGTCTCTCTACCTAACAAGATAGAGGAAAGACTCGCTTACACCTACCCTCCCCAGACCCTGCTCTTGAGTGGGATATACTGGGTTTGTTTGTTTGTTTGTTTGTTTGTATTTGTGTATGTACATACGTGTATGTATGCATGCCATGTATGCATATGCGTGTCACATGTATCTATGTATGGATATATTGTGTATGTATGGCATGTATGATGTACAATGTATGTATCTATGTATTGATATACTGTGTATGTATGTATGACATGTATACATATACGTATCACATGTATAATGTACAATGTATTTATGTATGTATTACTTGTATATATGCATTGTATGTATGACATGTATGTATGTATGACATGTATGTATGTATGACATGTATGTATGTATGTACGTATCACATGTATCTATGTGGATATACTGTGTATGTATGTATGGCATGTATGATGACAATGTATGTATCTATGTATGGATATACTATGTATGTATGTATGTATGACATGTATGCATATACATATCACATGTATAATGTACTATGTATGTATGTATTACTTGTATATATGCACTGTATGTATGACATGTATGTATGTAAGTAGCACATGTATCTATGTATGGATATACTGTGTATGCATGTAAAATATGTATGGCATGTATGATGTACAATGTATGTATCTATGTATGGATATATTATGTATGTATGTATGACATGTATGCATATACGTATCACATGTATAATGTACAATGTATGTATGTATTACTTGTATATATGCACTGTATGTATGACGTGTGTGTATGTATGTACGTATCATATGTATCTATGTATGGATATACTGTGTATGTATATATAATATGTATGGCACTGCATGTATGACATGTATGTATGTATATACGTATCACTTGTATATATTTAATGTAATAACAACTTTTAAATTATCATTAAAACACAAATGTGCATATTAACATCTAAAACTTATTGTTAAAAGAGCAACTATTTCACTTTTTAAAACTTTTTTTATAATATATGAAACTTATTGTTAAAAGAGGAACAAACAAGCCCTAACCCTAATTTCGCCTCCAATTCCTCTGTTCTTCCCCAAAAATTCTCTCAAATCACCCCTTGGTAACTCCATTTGTGAATGGTGGAAATCTTTATCAATTGGTGGATCATCTTCCCCCTTCCCTTGAGGGGGATCTCTTCTCTTTCCACCACATTCTCCTTCGGATCCTGCAAACAAGGCTGGTACCACCACTGCATCGGCGTCGACCCGTGAAATCACAATCCGCTAACTTTCATCAACAATCATCACCGTTGTAATCAGTTTTGTTGCTGTTTAATTCGATTTCGTTGATTGATTCCTTGTTTCGATTGTTTAAAGGATCTAAAAGAGGAGAATAAGCATCGATTGTTCGGAGAAGATGTTGCTCACGAAGAATAAACGGAATCAGGCCTCGAAATCCGCCGGAAATCGGCTGTTGATCAATGTTACCGTCGTCGGAAGCGCTGGACCTATACGCTTCGTTGTGAATGAAAGAGAACTTGTGGCTTCGGTTGTTGATACAGCGCTTAAATCCTACGCTCGTGAAGGTCGTCTTCCGGTGCTCGGATCTAACTTCAGTGATTTCGTTCTCTATTGCTCCGTCGTCGGAACCGAAGGTATGATTTCACTAAGCCTTTTTATGAACTTGGTATGTTCGTTTAGGTAGCAAATCTCACCATGCATTGCATTAGGTATGAACTTTGGTGCTTGGGAATGATGGATATGAATTGCCCTAAGATCTTACATGTATGTTGTAATGCTTTATGACTTCTTTCGATAGCAAAGGGAATTATGGTGTCATTAATATCAGTAAAGTTTGCAGGCTGCATCGCCAACGAGCCATATTAACCAGTGTAGGGCAAACCCATAAGAGAACTGGACAATGAGTTGATCTTATACTTTACAGTAATGTTCCTCCATCTTAGCTTCTTTGACTGTTAAGCTCTGGCCGGATTACTTGTTACAAAACAAGTCACCGAAAAATAGTGACCCCACTAGGAAAAATTCCTGGTTCCGCCACTGATTAAGATACACATTTGATATGGAATGTATAGTTTGCAAATAGACTTGATCTTGTGATTTGAATATGTATATAAATTAAGGTTTAATTTAAGGTTTAATTTAAGGTTTATGAAAAAAAGTATTTGAATATGGGGTACGATCGAAGAACTTGAACGTCATATACACTCAAAGGGTTTTTGTCAAGGTTACAAGGTATGGATACATCATGGTGAACGATATGTACAAGCGCGAGCAACAGTACAACACATACCTCAAACGACATGTCAGATGCGTGATGCCCTCAACGATGTTATTTAGGAGAATACTAGCACTCAACACCACTCTGATAACGAAGAGAATAGTAATGAGCCAACAGAGGGTTCGAGTTCTAAAAATGATGATCTTGATGAGTTATTTAACCTTGCTGACACCCCGCTATACCCTGGTTGTGACTGGATGTCTTCGTTAGACTTTTTGGCCAAGATTTCACACATGAAAGCCATGAATCATTGGACTGATAATTCATTTGACCAACTTCTAGAACTTCTTAGATTTGCATTTCCAAAAGACAACACACTACCTAAGTCACATTATGAAGCTAAAAATTAATGAAAAAAGTTGGGTTAGGATACAAGTCGATCCATGCTTGTAAGAATGACTGTTGTCTGTTTGGAAGGAAAACAAAAAAAAGGAAAGATGTCCAGTTTGCAACGAGAGTAGATGGAAAGATAATGAGACCAATGGGAAAAAAGTTGCTAACAAGGTGTTACGTTACTTTCCTTTGACTCCCAGATTAAAGCGCATGTACAGTTGCAAAGACACTACAAAGTATATGACTAAGAGAAGAAATAGCTGTACAGAAGGCCAAGGAGACAGAACTTAATAAAACTGTTCATGTTACAGAGGTAATGATGAGAGCAAAACAAATGCTAGCAACCATGTCACACGAGATGAGATCTCCATTATCAGGGGTCGTTAGCATAGCAGAAATTCTATCAACAACAAAACTTAATAAAGATCAGAAACAACTTTTGAGTCCACAATGATGGTTAAGAATATTATTAAAACGTCACAAGCGTTGCCGGAGACGAGAAGTTGTTTCTGATCTTTATTAAGTTTTGTTGTTGATAGAATTTCTGCTATGCTAACGACCCCTGATAATGGAATGAGATGGTCAATTCCTACTGCAGCGAAGACAATGTTCGCCGCTCGGCGGTGAACAAAAGTAATAGATCCCGTCACCGCTACCAAAGTTACCATGGGACCAAGTCTATTGTATCGATCAGACATGACCGTGTAAGTCACTTTTAAAGCAAATATATATATATTATATATATATTATATAAAATTGTAATGTAAGTTTGGTAGTATGTAGTATAGGTTTTGTGCATTTTTGTTTAATTGTTATTAACTATACATATTCACTTATTTCATGTGTTACGTACAGCGTCAGATTGATGGAAATATCCGAGTCTAATCGAGAATTTCAAGGAGAGGTGCTCTAAAAATGGGAAAATCCCATTACCACAACTTGCTCAACAACAATATGTAAGTAATCAGTTAGTTATTTGGCTATTTTTAGTTTTAGGTACTTTCTTTGGTTAATTTGCATAAATGATTAGATTTATATAACATTGATTATTTATTATTTTGTAACTATACAGGATGAAATGAATGACCTACTGAGCCGACAAGAAGGTGCAGCTAACCCGTTGACAGAGAAGCAGATCATGGATCAGGTATTGGGTACACGTCGTGGGTTTAACAGGGGTCGTGGACATGTTGTACCCGGTTTGGCCGATACACTTCATCATCTTCTAGTCCAGGACCATCTACCCCACCACCACCTGTCTACACCCAAGAACAAGTCAATGAAAAGCTGGCATCATCAAAGAAAAAATATACGCGCCTTGCTACTAAATTGGAAAATGTTGTAAAAGGTTTGGCAGAACACAATATTGTGATTGAATTTGACTCTGATTGCGAGAGCGACAACTCTGACTAGGTTATCCTAATGTTTCTTATGAACTTAGATCTTGGTATTAAATTATGTACCGAATTTATCATTTGAACTTAGATCTTGATATTAGATTATGTAACCGATTATGGTATGATGATATTTTGGTTGTATGATTGATTATATCATTGGTGTTTGATGGAAATCTGGAAAACAGAACAGGTATTGACCCAGAAACATTCTGGGCGGGAAGCTGCATTTACAGCAAAAATGGCAGTGAAATTCCCAGTCATTCAGCAAGGACAAAGTCCTCTCTAAAGTCTTTAGCAATGACAAAATAAAATACTACAAAAAGTCCTCTCTAAAAGACAGCAAGGACTTTGTCCTTGCTGTAGGGTATTTAATAAATGCACACAAATACGTTTATAATACATTTATACATGTATAATGTATAAATATAAATGTTATATGTATTTTTATAATTATTTAAAGTAAATTTTTTAGTGAGGACAAAGTCCTTGCTGTAGGGTATTTAATTACTTTTTCAAAAATCAGAGATGTCCTCGCTGTATTCGTTGACTATCCTCGCTGTAGACCTGTAGCCACGGGGCTTTTGCGAGAAGATTCCAGCGAGGACATTCCAGCGAGGACATGTTCTCGCTATACATCTTCAGTGAGGACATTCTAACATTTAGTGAGGACTTTTGTCCTTGCTAAATGTCATTTTTCTTGTAGTGATCGTTTTATTTCCACTTCATTGTAATTATTTAACATATTCAAAACAATTAATAAAAGTCACAGACTCTGTATTCTAGATTTTAGGCACCTTAATTTTAGAAATTAACAAGGTTGAATAATATACATCGTCGAGAAACAATATAATGTGGTCACGTTGATGACGTTGTTCTTTGCGACTGGTGGTGACAAAACGAAAGACAGTTTGGAAATTGGGGTGTATCTTCGAGGTTAAGTCATCATCGATATAACTAAGTAAACACAAAAGAAAAGAGTGTAATGATAACGTGTTAGAAACTATAAAACACATAGAAATCAATTTTCAAGTCATTCAACTATAACATATTATCAAATAACACATAGCATCATATATTTATATTCTATTATAATACACATGAGGATGACAGAATTTTCTTTTTATATTAACATTTAAGAGTTTAAGGATATAGTTTTTCTTTTATGAATTTAGCAATATTTAATAGTTTATAAACAAACATGGTATTAGAGCATTTACGGTGGAGTCTTAAAAATATATGAGTGTTTCCTATATCATATGTAATGGTTTTAAGTGGTTGTGAGTCAAGTACAGGGAAAATGTTACTGTTAATCGGTATATTTAGGGAATCATTGTTCAATTCCTATAAATTTTTTAATATTTTTGAAAGTGATTAATTGTTAGTGGAGTAAAGAGAAAAAAGTAATGATAAGGTTATAAAATATAATATTTAATTAAAAAGAGAGAAAAAATATTGATTTTTAGTTTTTTTTTTTAGAATATCAATTCAACTTGAATTTTTTAGCAAAATATATTTGTCAAGTTACATCAAAATAGAAGGTAGACGGGCAACAAGCTGCGCCGTCACCTCTTTCTGAATTCCAAATCCTAACCTTCCAAAAACAAATCCTTGCCTCCCCGGGGTTGAGCAATGGTTGTCTATGACCCGTTGGACCCTGGTCAAAAAGTTGATAGCTTCTGGTGCTAGGGAGCCAAATGTATCAGAGCCAAATGTATCAAATCCTTGCCACCCCTTTCTGATTTTTAGTGTAATTATATGAAAAAAAAGATGAGAAATCAACTGTAAATGCTCTTATATGATTAACTATAAAACAATAACCGAGTAATACTGATTAAATACCATCATCTAGTTAGACTGCATCTTTAGTTGTGTAGTTATTGAAATTAGTAACGTAATTTCTTTAAAAATCTAATTATATGTAAACATTTTATTTTTTGTTCATCAATTCTTAAAACGTTACATGACTTCATATTTATTTTCCAAACACTTTTATTATCTTTAAAATCATATGATATATATTTTGCTATTTACCCGTAACTATATATGTTACATGTATCGTGTTTTGCGTCGTATTACACGGACCCCCTTTGGTCATATAAACAAATGGTAACTATAACATGAAAATGACTGAATAAAAAATAAGAGATATGATTATACGTAACGTTACACATGAATTATTAATATAAACGTAGCCAACAATAACAAGTTGCAAATACTTTATTAATTCCAAGTACGTCAAAATTTCACACTCTAGTTAGATTCATTCAATTCATCGTTGATCTTCTTCAAAAGATATGGAACGGAGGTTGAGCAAAAGCCCCATCAAGAAACAACCTTGATAACACCCTATTGAACCCTTCCGTCAAATGTAACCCGTCCCAACTCATATATCGCGACGGATCGTCGCACGAGCTCGTGCCCGGGGCACCACACGTGCTCAACGGGCTCGGGACGAAGTTGTAAGCTCCACCTCCCGTCCCGCAACATGTCCTAAACCGCTCAACAAAACCATACTTTGTAGCGTTCTCGTATACCTCACGGTAGGCATGCCAGTCATCACCATACACTATCACCGCATGCGGAAACTCCTTACGGAGATCATCTAGTTTCTCTTGTAGTAGCATGTTATGGTCGTAGCTTTCTTTGTTCTTTTCCGCCACACATCCGATTCGGTCTAGTTCGGTCGGAGGGGCGACGAGTGAGAACGACAACGGGAAACACCCCGTCGTCGGTAACCCTTGCACGACGACGTACTTTGCGCCCATTTTTAGAAGTTGTTTTAAAACTCGTGTTTCGTACCTTATGGCTAGCTTTTGAATAGTTTTGCTAGTGATGTTGGTTCCAAAAATGTTGGTGTAGTCATTAGCACCGATTTGACCGATCCACACCAATGCATCGTCGAAAACCGCCTTGCATTCGGCTGGAGTCGAACCGGAGTGTTTACACCCTGAGCCCTTGATGAACTCTTTGAACCATGTGAGTTGTGTTGGGAGTGCCTCAGGGATGGTGGCTAAAGTGGCGTTGTTTTTGATGTAGAACGAAAGGGGAATGGCGGTGCAGCCGCCGAAGGCGAAGTTGACGCCGTGGGTGGTGTCCGCGGACTTGTTGAGGTACGGTGGGAAGTATGGTAGGTTGAGCGATTCGGCTATGAAGTCGATGAAGAGGCGGCCGTCGGAGTATCTGTGGGTCGAACGGTTGAAGAATGTGCGGCCGTAGGGGAGGCTGGAGACGGGCGGTAGATGGCCGGTCCGGTCGTGTCGTTCGTGTTGCCGGTGTCGGTGTAAGAGTCCCCGAACACGTAGACTTTTTTAAACGAACGGTGGTCGGACGCGGCGGAAAAAATAGGAGAAAGGAGAATGATGCAAAGGGAAAGTGTAACAAGACCAAAAGTATGTAAAGAAGACATTTTTTTGTGTGTGTGTGTGTGTGTGTGTTTTTTTCAACTTGGTTATATCATCTTGGGGTTTTATACATGGAGGTTGTGTGGTGAAATTACAAATTTGTCCTAGAGATAGTCAGAGCTTCTAGTTTTTTTAAAAGAATTAAGGTTATCATCTGGCGGCTCTTTCATTTGACTGTTTATCTATTTTAACGAATAGTCTTAGGATATTTTAACTAAAAGGACAAATGTTAATAGTTTAGGTTTACTGCTCTTGACAAATTTGGCCTACGAGATAGAAAAAATATCTTATTAAGGTGATGTATCTATATAAATATGAAATTTTAATGTTTTCAAGTCTTACTTTTATTAAAATATTAGAGTTGAGTCAAGAAGTTTTTCTAGTAGTAAGTTTTTCTTTGAGGGGATTGAGGATGCGGTCCCAGTTAAAAAATAAATAGTCGAGCCCGATTAAAATAACACATATCCTATAAAACAAAGTCAAACGTTTACCGTTTAAAAGAAAAAGATGAATGATTTCCAATATAATATTTTTAAATCATTTATTTAATTATTAAGATTCATTTGCGAAATAGGTCCAAACTTTTTAAGATCGTTACTGTATAACAGGGACGTGACGTTTATAACAAAACTATTAAAAATAACTAGGTTGATTCCCCGACGCGCGTTGCGCCGGGCTTTTGTGTTACAACTTTATACTCCTATACGAACAGTACCATTGTAAAATAGACCAATAAAATAGAATCATCAAAACACACAAATTCAGAGAATAGTTGATGGTCCTTTCTTTACCCAACTCTGCATTGATTTGTATCTCTGGATACACATGATAGTTTCGTACGATCCAAAACTTGAAGTAAAGTAAAATCACAAAACATATAAAGCAAACCTGAGTCTCTGTAATTGAAATAGCTCAAATAAGGATTGAATCTTGAATAACCTGCAACAAAACGTATCAAAATTCAAAACAGAGCAGTTTATACAAATCATAAATAGGCTATCATGAACTGATCAATCGATATGTAGATGACGGGACGACCCGCCAACAGTCAATGATAGTGAATCTCGGAGAGATATTTCTATACCAAAAGCAATTTTGATCTTTAGACCTTAATCAACCAAAATAATTGTAGTCTTTAAATACATATCATATCAAAAAGCTCATTTCCATTTTTTTTTAACTGCCAATTAGACAATAGCACTAACAATTATAAAAGAGTTTCATGGAACAGAACAACAGTAAACCAGTCAACTTCAAGAAATCAAACAGTGGACATGGAATAGGTGGAAATGCATGCTCTTACAAATCACCCAAGTATAGGATTACATACACTTAAGCTAAAAAGAGGTGAACTACTATCATATCTACATAATTTTAGTGCTCAATCTTCAGACAGAACCTTTTCAGGGAAGACTTAGTTGACACGAAGTTGGACGCTAATAGTTCATCACTTTCTATGTCTATTACTCTTAACTTTCCATCTTCACTGTAATATTCAGGGTTTAATACCTGATATATGTTAGTAGTTACATCTTTTGAATACCTCACTTCCTTTCCTGAAGTAATAAAACTGAGTCCCAACCACACCTCACTCATGACCAAGCTTTACCATGGCTTCCAACATCTTGGAGAATCAAACGTTTGTAACACCTGGTCAAATTAGCAAGGAGGGTTAGTGGGCAAGAAACTGGATAGAACGCTCCAAGCTGCATCAGGAACGCTCCAAACTGCATCAGGAACGCTCCAAGCTGCAGGAGGGGCGCTCCAAGCTGCAGGAGGGGCGCTCCAAGCGTCCAGAGGGGCGCTCCAACTGATCCGCCTTCCTTGTCTCCACCCCCTTCACCCCAATCCTCCTTAAAGCTACACACAAACACAAATCAAAGAATCAAAACTTGCAGACTTACAGTGTAGATGCATACTCATAACATCAGCGTACGCGTAAAAGTAACATATGAGAGGGGAAATGAAACGGCGATGTGTTCGCTGAAGGACCCCTATAGACCCCCGATCGATTGATCCTTGATCTGATCCTTGTTGATGACTTTAATGGCGACGCTTTCAATGGCGACGCTTTCGCCGGAGGGGTGGATCGGAGATGGTGGCGACGCTTTCGCGGAGGGGTGGATCGGAGATGGTGGCGACGCTTTCGCCGGAGGGGTGGATCGGAGATGGGTAATGGCGACGCTTTCAATGGCGACGCTTTCGCCGGAGGGGTGGATCGGAGATGGTGGCGAGGCTTTCGCCGGAGGGGTGGATCGGAGATGGTGGTGACGCTTTCGCCGGAGGGGTGGATCGGAGATGGGTGGAGGTTTAGGGCTGGGAGAACTGTATCCTGTTCCCACCGACAAAAGCGAATAAATAGAATAGAAATACGTAAAGATGTGTGGGGTTTATCAATGCCAGAGTCGGAGGTCTTTTGCTTATTGTGTCACTATTTTTGGTCCTTTTTCGGGGCTGGTTGCGTCGGTTAGATACTTTCAGGTCAGACTTTTAAGAAGTTAATATTATAATTATTTAGTTTTGTTCGGTTGATTTAATTTTGTTTGTTGATTTTGAAAATGGCTTCAGTTAGGTTCATATGATTTTGAAGCTAATTGTAATTTGTAGTTTAAAACTTCCTTTTCATATTTTGTTTACTTAATGATAATTACTTGTTTTACTTCCCCGTTTGAATGTTCAAATGTGAAGTTAGTAAACTCAAATATTTTAGACAAAATTACAAAAAACGTCCTTTAAGTTTATATAAAATTACAGTTATCGTCCTTTATCTTTAAAGAGTACTCTAAACGTCCTTTATGTTACATTTTGTAACAGATATCGTCCTTTACACTAACTGCCGTTAAGTTTTTCCGTTAAGTCAAGGGCAATTTGGTCTTTTTGACTCTAAAGGACTATTAATGTATTTTTTCCAAACATAAAGGATGTGTTCTGTCACTTTTTTATCTTTTATTTAATTTATGTATTTTTATAAGAATACATATACATATGATTTTTATATAACGAATATATATATATACATATAATTAATTATTTTTATCCACATATTAATATAAATATAAATTATATAAATAATAAAATAATAAAACAGTGTTTAGAGTTAGATAAAATATATAATTTTATTTATATACGATAAATATATATTATTGTTTTGATCCATGTATTATATATACATATAAATTCATACATAATTAAATATATTAAATATTTCATGCACGTATAGCTAATTAATTATATTTACTCACGTCTTATATATATACACATTATTTTTTTATCCACGTATTTATAATATAAATAAATAAATAATATAAATTATACAATAGATATTTACAGATAATACGTGGATGAAAATAATTAAATAATATATATTATTTTATTTAAAAATAATATGTAGATGTATTATTGTAAAAATACATAATTATGTAAAATAAAAGAGTTGCAGAAAACGTCCTTTACGTTTGGAAAAGTCTACATTAATAGTCCTTTAAAGGTAAAAAGACCAAATTACTGTAACGACCCGAATTTCGTATTATGTAATTTAAAATACAATTAATGTATCATGTGTTAAAACCCAATATTGTAAAATATGTTAAGGGTTAAATATTTAAGACTTAACTAGAAAATTTGCTAGTTAGTTAATAGTGGTGGAAAAATGAAAAATGTTACTAGAGGGGTGGATCTTGCCATTGATGAAACCTAAGGATGGATATGTATGACTTGCCATACATTTGGTGAGCATTTTGCTCATTCACGTTCACACACACAAGAGAAGAAGAAGAAAAGGGTTTTGGTCATCTCTTTGCTCAAATTGTTGGTGATTCAAGTGCAAGATCCGAAATTGACCCTTAGAAATCATTCTTCACCTCATCAAGAGCTACAAGTAAGTGTTATTTGATGTTCTTGAGGTGGTAAAATCGTCACCCACATGATGGGTGTAGAAATTGGTGGTTTAAACATGAAATCCTAGTGTTATAGTGCTAGATGATCATGTGCATGTGTGTATATGGTAACTAGATGTGTAATTTCTCCTTAATTGAAGATTTACATGAACCATGGAAATGGGTTTAGTTACTAGAAGGTTAAACTAAGGATTCTTCATGTAAACTAGTTGCTAGTTGTAGAATCCATGTTCATTCTTGTAGAAATGTGATTATGTGCATAACATTTGGTTGAAATTGATGAATAACATGTGGGTTATGTGATTTGGGTGTAAAACTAGCTTATGATGTTTAAAAGCTAGTAAATAACCAATATGTTAAGTTATGCACATAAGGTGTTTGATGAAATGCCTAAATTAGATGAAAAACATGAATGAACTACTTAATTGCAAGAAATGTGCAATGTGAAAGCCTAGATTGTAGGTTAAAGGTGATAAATGGTCAAATAGACCATATGTGTGATTAAATGAATGTTATGTGTTAAATGGGTCCTTAAAATGGTAATAGGAAGTGGTGTGGCAAGCGGATCCAAGGAACCGGCAAGGAACACGTTTGATTGACCACTTAAACCTTCCGGACTCAAGGTAAGAATTCTTAATTGAGCATAACAAAGCAAAGGCATGAGTCACAATGTGTGTGACCATGTGCTCATAAGCTCAAACAAAATGAAAACCACGTTTAAAAAGGATAAATAGTTGACTTGCACCGTATGTGAGCTTCTATGACAAATGATTCACGACGTGCGTGAACATAAAGGAAAATAACACTCTAGTGTTATACCACATGGTTGTGGAACAGAACGAGTCACAACGTGTGTGACCGTCCCATGAAAATGGGAAGAAAGGACAACCCGGATTAAAGTGATTCACATCGTGTGTGAACACTAGGGTAAAGGGTTATCCCTACGATCTGCAACGTGTGTGGACGTTGGGTAACGCCAAGGAAAGCGGTCGTTCGTGAAAGAATGGCAAACCGCTCAATAAAATGGATTTGACCCTATAAGGGGCAAATTCGGTATAAAAAGGAAATTTGCGTTATGATAAGCAAATGGGATGGGTTGGGTCTAAGAACTCACCAAACATATGTAATATGTTATAATAGACCGGTTCCATGGTTGTCGGGACGGTCGGTAGCTCTAAAGAATAAATGAGCCACAATTGGGTTAATTAAGGAATTAAATACCAAACAATTAAAAAATTTTGGTATATTGCCAAGAGTCGGGTTAGACTCGTTGAAACTCCGTGGGAATCACATATATGATTAAATATGTTATTTCTAGGTGTTTGAAACAATCGGGATCGAAAGGGGGGCTCGGGAACGCGAAACGACCTTTAACGGGTCAAAAATATTGGTTTGGCTGCAGGTGCCACCGTAGCTTACGGTGGTACCGTAAGTTACGGTAGGTCCCTGGGCGGTTTACAGCTACCGTAAGCCAGAAAGTTACCACCGTAGCAAAATTGGGGCTACCGTAACTTACGGTACCCACCGTAAGTTACGGTAGGGCCCAGTTTCCAGTTTTTGTTGATTATCGTTTAAACGCGTTTCGAGTCCGTTTAAACCCCCGTAAAGACCCGAAATGAATGTTAAAGTACTGTACTACTTAGTTCCTATGAACTAATGGATGTCTAAACGTGTGTTTTCAGGTGTTACGGGACCGGAAGGCTAAAGTGATCGATAGGGCATACAAGGATCGAACGGGACTTGCATACACGTTTCTTTTGTAGAAACTAACGTGTTAACATTATTTTGAAACTTCCTATCACGTGTGTATGTAAATGGATTGTTAAACTTCATTTTTGAAGTGTCGGTTGACACGAAACACATATTTTGGGAGTTAATGTTAACGAAATTTTCTGGGTCCAAATTCCGCATGTTTTATTTAACTTAAACGGACTCTTTGGAGGTCCGGGTGTTACAAGTTGGTATCAGAGCCAACGGTTTGAGAGATTCAAGTGCGTCGCGAACACTTGGACTCAAACTTTTGAGCTCTAGATATGAGAAATGCAAACGTTCGATCCAAGAAGCCGATCACTGAGCCTAAGGTACAAGGTTAGTGTGCCGTTTATAAACGTAACAAGTTTGACACATGTATGATATATGTATGATATGTACCATGTGAATTGATTGAACTAGCTTCTTGACTTAAGTTTGGAATAAAGGAACTAAGAAGGCATCCGTGTGGTGAGCTTGTTGCTAGGCCTGGCCAGTCTAACAACAATCAAAGGCACGCGAATGGATTCTTAGGGATGTTGTTTTAAACTTAAGGATGGAAATGGGTATTGTGTGAATAGGGTTAGGCCCTAGTGATAGTAGAATCATAAGCATCGGTGTATATGCTATAGATTACGTACATGGTACTAACGCAAAGGTAAATTGTCACAGTCTTAGGTCATGGCTGGTGACGATCACGTGATCAATATAGAGAATCACGAGACCCATCCCGATGATGCAACACGGGAATTGGTCAAGGAGGAAGTTGGCAAGGCTTTTGAGGCTTTATTGCCGGGATACATCGAGGATGTACGCAGAGATCTACGGGATCTCATTCAACAAGAGTTTGTGGCGCTGAAGGCTGACAAAGAAACTGAAAGGCCAACAAAGAAAGTGACCTATAAGGAGTTGTTGCATGCAACCCTACAACGTTCAAGGGTGAGGTAGATCCACTACTTAGTCAAAGGTGGATCAAAGATATGGAAAGTGCCTTTGAAACCTCACACTGTGAAGAATCTGATGAAGTGAGGTTTGCTGCAAGCCAACTCCGGGAACGAGCTAAAGACTGGTGGGAATTGCAACGGGATGAGAAGGGGCGGGAAGGTATCAAAAGTTGACTTAGAGGGAAGTAAGAAGTTTTTGTTCACAAAGCGGTTTTGCCCACAAGCCGCTATCAACAGAATAGCAGAAGAATTCTTACAGTTACGACAAAAAGATGAAAGTATTGATACCATCACGGCCATCTTCTACGACAAAGCCAAGTTTTGCCCACAGTTGCTCCAGGATGAAAGGATGTGGATTAACCACTACTATGGCATGTTGAGTGCCAAGTATCGAGAGTTTCTTACACCGTCCAAATGTGAAACTCTAGCGGAGCTTATCGATTGTGCTAGGGATCGAGAAGCGGAATTGAAAAGGCAAGTTGATCGTGGGGAGAAGCGTGCGGTTGAAACGGAGACGGGTTCGTCTAAGAAAGCCAAGATTTCATCTTCATCAAACAAGTCTGGGAACGACAAAGACTCCAAACATTGCAAGATTTGTAAAAAAAAGCATGGGGAAGTTGTAGATACGGATCTAAAAATTGCTTCAAGTGTGGAAAGTCGGGTCATTCGACATCTCAATGCACAAGCCGTTAAGTGTGTGCTACAACTGTTACAAACCGGGCCACAAAAAGAGCGAATGTCCGGAACTAAAGAAGGATGGTACAAGTCAATCCTCGGTTGCTCAAGGTTCGGGAAAAAGGGTGATGGAGGAAAAGCTAAGGCGAGAACTTTCTTGATTACGGCTGAAGAAGCCAAATCTATAGCCGACGTTGTGACGGGTACCTTTCTCGTCAACTCACTACCTGCTTATGTGCTATTTGACTCGGGTGCTAATAGATCGTTTGTTTCGGTTAAATTTGCGAGTCATTTTTCCATGGTGTTAGACAACTTACCTAGTCCTTTAGAGATTGAGGTAGCGGATTCAAAAACGTTCTTAGCGTTCAACGTTTATCGAAATTGCATACTTACCATCGAAGGTGAGGATTATCGGTCGACTTAATACCCATGACACTCGGGGAGTTTGATGTAGTAATTGGTATGGATTGGCTTTCCATGTACCACGCCAATATAGTTTGCAATCGCAAGTGCATCCATTGATATCTCCGAGTGGTTATGAGGTAATAATCCAAGGTGCAAAACGCGGTGGCGTAGCTTTATGTTCTTTGGTCAAAGCAATGAAATACATGAGCCATGGGGGACAATCGTTCCTAGCCTATGTAATAGACACGGAAACGAAAGTTCAAGTGTTGGAAGATATTCCGGTTGTTCGGGATTTTCCAGATGTCTTTCCGGAGGATTTGCCGGGAGTCCCACCGGACGAGAGGTCGAGTTTCGAATCGACCTAACCCCGGAGCTAAACCCATTGCAAGGGCTCCCTATCGCTTGGCGCCATCGGAGCTCCAAGAGTTAATGACACAATTACAAGATCTTTTAGACAAGGGATTCATACGTCCGAGTACTTCGCCATGGGGAGCACCGGTTCTTTTCGTGAAAAAGAAGGATGGAAGTCTTCGGATGTGTATCGACTATAGAGAGTGACAGGTGACGGTTAAGAACCGTTACCCATTGCCTAGGATTGATGACCTATTCGATCAGTTGCAAGGTGCATCGTGGTTTTCAAAAATCGACTTACGGTCGGGTTATCATCAGTTGAAGGTAAGGGAGAAGACATCCCCAAGACGGCATTTCGTACTAGGTACGGGCATTATGAGTTCCTTGTGATGTCTTTCGGGTTGACAAACGCCCCGGCGGCATTCATGGATTTGATGAATAGGGTGTGCCGACCCATGTTAGACCGATCTGTCATCGTATTCATAGATGATATCCTTATTATTCTAAAAATGAAGGTGATCATGCTTGTCACTTGCGTGAAGTTCTCGAAACGCTTCGTCGGGAGAAATTGTTCGCAAAATTCTCCAAGTGTGCCTTTTGGTTGCGAGAGGTACAATTCTTGGGTCATGTGGTAAACTCGGAGGGTATACACGTAGACCCCACAAAGATTCACGCGGTGACCAATGGAGTCCACCCAAGACTCCCACGGAGATTAGAAGCTTTCTTGGGTTAGCCGGATATTATCGGAGATTCATTCAAGACTTTGCTAAGATTGCTTCCCTTTAACCAAGCTTACCAAGAAAGAGGTGAAGTTCCTATGGGGTGAAGAGCAAGAGAAAGCCTTTCAAGAGTTAAAGTCGAAATTGACTCAAGCTCCGTTTTGTCTTTACCCGAGGGAACCGACGATTTTGTGGTATACTCGGATGCTTCCTACTCCGGTTTGGGTTGTGTTCTAATGCAAAGGGGCAAGGTGATTGCTTATGCCTCGAGACAACTGAAAGTGCATGAAAGGAACTACCCAACCCATGATCTTGAACTAGCCGCAGTGGTGTTCGCGTTAAAGATTTGGAGGCATTATCTATATGGTGTAAAGTGTACGATTTACACGGACCATAAGAGTTTAAAGTACTTCTTTACGCAAAAGGAGTTAAACATGAGACAAAGGCGGTGGATGGAATTGCTAAAGGATTATGATTGTGAAATCCTATATCATCCGGGAAAGGCCAATGTCGTGGCTGACGCCTTGAGTCGAAAGGAGGATCATACTCCTATCAAAATAACCGCAATGAAGATAACCGTTATATCCGAAGTGGTTGAACGAATCAAGGAAGCACAAACTGAAGCGCTAAAGGAAAAAATTTGAAGAAAAATCGAATCAAAGGTCAAACTCAAAACTTGGAAGAGGATAGTCAGGATTGAAAACAAGATGGGGTCGGGTTTTGGATACCACCTACTTGTACCTTGAAGAATGATCTATTGGATGAAGCCCATAAATCCAAGTATTCAATTCACCCGGGAGCGACTAAGATGTATAGAGACCTTCGGGTTAACTATTGGTGGCCGGGCATGAAACGCGATATTGTCAAATACGTGGAGAAATGCTTAACTTGTTTGCAAGTGAAGGCGGAACATCAAAAACCTCATGGTGAATTGCAACCGTTGGATATTCCGGAATGGAAATGGGAAAAGTTAACAATGGATTTGATTACTAAACTTCCAAGAACGAAGAAAGGGTACGATGCGATATGGGTTGTTATCGACCGATTGACCAGAGCGCTCATTTCCTTCCTATTCGTGAGACTTACAATTCGGAGAAAATGGCGGAGGTTTACGTGAACGAAATAGTGTCACGACACGGGGTGCCCGTGTCGATTGTGTCCGATAGAGACACACGGTTTACTTCCAAGTTTTGGAGGAAATTTCAAGCGGAGATGGGGACAAAGCTATTGCTAAGCACGTCATACCATCCCCAAACCGACGGACAAAGTGAAAGAACCATTCAAACATTAGAAGATATGCTACGAGCGTGTGTTCTTGACTTTGGGGGTAGTTGGGATGAGTATTTGCCTTTGGCGGAATTTTCTTACAATAATAGCTACCACTCCACCATCGAGATGCCTCCGTATGAAGCTTTATATGGAAGAAAATGCCGAACTCCCATTTGTTGGGGAGAAATTGGTCCGCGGAAACTCGCGGCCACGATACGATAATGAATACGGATGAAAAGATTAAGCAAATCCGTGCTCGCATGAAGGCGGCGCAAGACCGTCAGAAAGCTTACGCGGATAAGCGTAGACGACCCATCGAGTTTGAGGTGGGAGATTCGGTTTTGTTAAAGGTTTCCCCATGGAAGGGTATTATACGATTCCGGAAACGGGGAAAGTTGAGTCCGAGGTTTATCGGGCCATTTAAAATCATCGCACGTGTAGGTAAAGTTGCTTATCGGCTGGAATTGCCGGAAGAGCTTCAAGGAATTCACAACACGTTCCATGTATCTTACTTGAGGAAGTGTTTGGCTGACGAGTCGGCCTATGTCCCGTACGAGGATTTGGAAGTTGATGACAGATTGAACTATATCGAGAAGCCGGTGGCTATCTTGGATAGAAAGGTCAAGCAACTGAGAAATAAGACACTCAATCAGGTGAAGGTGCAATGGAAGAATCGTAGGGATCCGATGCCACTTGGGAATCGGAAGATGAAATGAGGAAGTTTTATCCTCATCTATTTGATTAGTATGCATAGTTTCGGGGACGAAACTCTCTTAGAGGGGGAGACTTGTAACGACCCGAATTTCGTATTATGTAATTTAAAATACAATTAATGTATCATGTGTTAAAACCCAATATTGTAAAATATGTTAAGGGTTAAATATTTAAGACTTAACTAGAAAATTTGCTAGTTAGTTAATAGTGGTGGAAAATGAAAATGTTACTAGAGGGGTGGATCTTGCCAATTGATGAAACCTAAGGATGGATATGTATGACTTGCCATACATTTGGTGAGCATTTTTGCTCATTCACGTTCACACACAAGAGAAGAAGAAGAAAAGGGTTTTGGTCATCTCTTTGCTCAAATTGTTGGTGATTCAAGTGCAAGATCCGAAATTGACCCTTAGAAATCATTCTTCACCTCATCAAGAGCTACAAGTAAGTGTTATTTGATGTTCTTGAGGTGGTAAAATCGTCACCCACATGATGGGTGTAGAAATTGGTGGTTTAAACATGAAATCCTAGTGTTATAGTGCTAGATGATCATGTGCATGTGTGTATTATGGTAACTAGATGTGTAATTTCTCCTTAATTGAAGATTTACATGAACCATGGAAATGGGTTTAGTTACTAGAAGGTTAAACTAAGGATTCTTCATGTAAACTAGTTGCTAGTTGTAGAATCCATGTTCATTCTTGTAGAAATGTGATTATGTGCATAACATTTGGTTGAAATTGATGAATAACATGTGGGTTATGTGATTTGGGTGTAAAACTAGCTTGATGATGTTTAAAAGCTAGTAAATAACCAATATGTTAAGTTATGCACATAAGGTGTTTGATGAAATGCCTAAATTAGATGAAAAACATGAATGAACTACTTAATTGCAAGAAATGTGCAATGTGAAAGCCTAGATTGTAGGTTAAAGGTGATAAATGGTCAAATAGACCATATGTGTGATTAAATGAATGTTATGTGTTAAATGGGTCCTTAAAATGGTAATAGGAAGTGGTGTGGCAAGCGGATCCAAGGGAACCGGCAAGGAACACGTTTGATTGACCACTTAAACCTTCCGGACTCAAGGTAAGACATTCTTTAAATTGAGCATAACAAAGCAAAGGCATGAGTCACAATGTGTGTGACCATGTGCTCATAAGCTCAAACAAAATGAAAACCACGTTTAAAAAGGATAAATAGTTGACTTGCACCGTATGTGAGCTTCTATGACAAATGATTCACGACGTGCGTGAACATAAAGGAAAATAACACTCTAGTGTTATACCACATGGTTGTGGAACAGAACGAGTCACAACGTGTGTGACCGTCCCATGAAAATGGGAAGAAAGGACAAACCCGGATTAAAGTGATTCACATCGTGTGTGAACACTAGGGTAAAGGGTTATCCCTACGATCTGCAACGTGTGTGGACGTTGGGTAACGCCAAGGAAAGCGGTCGTTCGTGAAAGAATGGCAAACCGCTCAATAAAATGGATTTGACCCTATAAGGGGCAAATTCGGTATAAAAAGGAAATTTGCGTTATGATAAGCAAATGGGATGGGTTGGGTCTAAGAACTCACCAAACATATGTAATATGTTATAATAGACCGGTTCCATGGTTGTCGGGACGGTCGGTAGCTCTAAAGAATAAATGAGCCACAATTGGGTTAATTAAGGAATTAAATACCAAACAATTAAAAAATTTTGGTATATTGCCAAGAGTCGGGTTAGACTCGTTGAAACTCCGTGGGAATCACATATATGATTAATATGTTATTTCTAGGTGTTTGAAACAATCGGGATCGAAGGGGTGGCTCGGGAACGCGAAACGACCTTTAACGGGTCAAAATATTGGTTTGGCTGCAGGTGCCACCGTAGCTTACGGTGGTACCGTAAGTTACGGTAGGTCCCTGGGCGGTTACAGCTACCGTAAGCCAGAAAGTTACCACCGTAGCAAAATTGGGGCTACCGTAACTTACGGTACCCACCGTAAGTTACGGTAGGGCCCAGTTTCCAGTTTTTGTTGATTATCGTTTAAACGCGTTTCGAGTCCGTTTAAACCCCCGTAAAGACCCGAAATGAATGTTAGAATGTACTTACTTAGTTCCTATGAACTAATGGATGTCTAAACGTGTGTTTTCAGGTGTTACGGGACCGGAAGGCTAAAGTGATCGATAGGGCATACAAGGATCGAACGGGACTTGCATACACTTTTCTTTTGTAGAAACTAACGTGTTAACATTATTTTGAAACTTCCTATCACGTGTGTATGTAAATGGATTGTTAAACTTCATTTTTGAAGTGTCGGTTGACACGAAACACATATTTTGGGAGTTTAATGTTAACGAAATTTTCTGGGTCCAAATTCCGCATGTTTATTTAACTTAAACGGACTCTTTGGAGGTCCGGGTGTTACAATTACCCTTGACTTAACTGAAAAAGTTAACGACAGTTAGTCTAAAGGACGAATTCTGTTACAAAATGTTAACATAAAGGGTATTTAGAGTGCATTTTAAAGATAAAGGACGATACCTGTAACTTTATATAAACTTAAAGGACGTTTTCTGTAATTTTGTCAATATTTTATAACAATATATCAACATATACATATTACCAACTCTAGTAGAAGAAACTAAAGGCCTTTTTTTTGTAATTTTCATCAATTACACATAGTGCAAGCTCTCTAAAATAGTATACCTAAACCACAAGTCCGTTTTCTTTAAGAGCATTCAAACTAACTTTCTCATCCTCATTCACATCCTTATATTTTACACTAAAAGTATTATTTTTTTACTCTTCCTTTAATTAAATGATATTTTTTTATATCTTTATCGTTACTTTTTCCCCTCATCCACTCATAATCACTTTTAAAAATATTTAAAATTTAAGGGGGATGTATCGTGTTTCTCCAAATATAAGGAATCATTGTACAATCTCATAAATTTCCTTTACCATTTATTTACAATCACTCACAACTATCACTCATAATACAGGGCACACACTCATTTCAAAATAGAAAAACTACTCTGAATGCTCTGATATCCATAAACAAGCAACATCCACCTGATATCTCTGATTAAACATGATATAATATAAGTACCAAAATAAACAACGTACATGATATTCCACAGTAGTTTATTCTAATAACTGTCTCTTTTTGTTTTATTTGGTATGGTCTATATTTCAGCATATGTTCAAACCCCTAAACCAAGAAAACAAACTCTAGATAAGTTTTTGCTTGCCGAATGCTTTGGTGGTCCAAATTGATGGCCAAGTAGTCAAACCAAGAGATTCATGTTCGTAATTTATAGAATTATATATTGATCATTAATCTGTCAAGATTTGAGCCCGGGTGCACTCGTGGTAAGTTATACTATTCATGCAAGTTTATAATTGTTATATATTAAATATAGAGAACACCTACCCTTTCCAGACCCTGCTCTTGGAAGCGGTTTCTCTACCTATCTGTATAGAGGAAAGACTTGTCACCACCTACCTCTCCCAGACCCTGCTCTTGAGTGGGATATACTGGGTTTGTTGTTTGTTTGTTTTAAATCTAGAGAACAATGACATACGTAGGCTTTGACTTGATGGGGTAGCCGTCCCCCGTAAATTTTCTCTTCTATTGTGTTATATATATGTAAAAATCTCGAGTACCCCTTCTAAAATTATACAATCACTATGTTAATATCCGTGTATTACACGGGTTGAATAAAAAAATATTAAATAGTTATTAATAAAATTAATAAATTATAAAACAATCTTTTGATATAAGATATAATTGATGTTACATACAAGTGATAAAAGGACAATGTTGTTTTTAAACTTTTTTTTTTTTGTTTTTCTAAAAAAAGTTGGTTTTTAAATAAACTGTTTCAAAACAAACCGTTTTTAAAATATATTATGTTTTACTTATTTTTCTCACGTGAATTTTACTTATTTTTGTTTCAGAAGAATTTTATTTCTTAGAAAACATAGGTTTCAAAATATATTGTGTTTTTCAAAAGTTTGATATTTAAAAAAAAAATTATTTTATAAAAAAGTTATTTTATTTCTTTAGAAATTGTATTTGTAGAAAAATCTTTTTTTAATTTAATAAAAAATTTGGTATGAAAAATAATAAATAATATCATTAGTAATTAATGTGATATTTATTATGATATAGAAATAAAAAATAAAATTTAAAAGGACTAGAATTGTGTCATGTAGCTTTCAGAAAAGGGGCCTACTAAAGAGACGCCCTGTGGGATAAATGGACGCTCTCCTTACGGACCGTAAGGCCCTTCACGGGCCGTATGGGTCAAATCAGTCATTCAAAACGTAATTCAAGAAAGTAACGACCCGTGAATATGATCACGGTCGTATTAATCCATATCCCGTGAAGCCAGTAACGGCCCGTGTGTCATTCCAGATACGGGCCGTGAACGTCTTTACGGTCCTAGTATCACCTTTAATAATTTGACGAGATATATTATTCCTCGTTTTTCGTGTAATTTTGTATTTATTACGTTATTTGATATGACGTAATATTCCTCGATAGTCGTGTAATTTTGTATTTATAACATTATTTGATATGACGTAATATTCCTCGATATTCGTGTTAATTATGTGACGAGATGCAATATTCCATTTCAACTACTATATAAACGTTAGTTTATAAATTAATTTCATAATTCAAATTTCTACGATATAAATTCATTTCATTTCAACTACTACATAAACGCAATATTCCATTTCAAGTGCTATATTAACGTTAATATTTAACGTTACGATGTCTTTCTGGGATAGCAACTATTTATTCGGTTCGGAATCTAACTATTACCCTCAGGAGGGTTACGGTTACCCTCAGGAGGGTTACGGTTATTACGATGAGGCTGCTTCAAACTATCTAGGACAGTTCACGTCCAATTACGGCGGGAATGACGGCGGCGATGACGGGGGTGATAACGGTGGCGATAGCAGCGGGGATAATGACGGTTCTGGTTCCGGTAAAAAGGGTTTATACGACACGAATCAGGTTATAAGATATATCATATTTAATTTTACTTTTATTTTACTATCATTTAGTAATAACTAACTAAAAATATTAAATTGATTAGGTTTTCTCATCTCGTGAAGAATTAGTTGATTGGGCAACTAACGTGAGGCGAGAAAATGGGTTCGTTATTGTCACCAAACGTTCAAAAGAAATTCGAATGGTTTGGTGGTTAAAATTTGGTTGAAATGCGATCGGGGTGGTGTATATAAGGGAGCATCCACTCTAAGAAAAAGTGGCACGAAAAAACAAACTGTCAATTTGAATTGCAGGGTAAGTACCAGATGTAGAGAGATGGGTGGATTATAGTTGTTGTGGATGATACTCATAACCATGAACCTGCTGAACACCTGGAAGGACATGCATACGCAATGAGGCTCACCGAAAATGAGCTTTCTACTGTAAAGAATCTGACCGAGCAAAATATTGACCCTCGAAATATTCTAGGCACGTTGAGGGAACAAAATCCCAATAACGTGTCTGTGTTACGAACCATATACAACGCTCGGGCAAAAATAAAAAAGTCCACCAGAATTGGTGAAACCCCAATGCAGGTTTTTTTTCTATACTACAACAACATCAATATATTTACACCCCTCACATTGAGGAACTGACAAATACCGTCGACAGGGTTTTTTTATACATCCCACATCTCACACATTATGGCGTGCGTACCCACACGTGCTGATGATTGACACAACATACAAAACTAACTTGTATAAAATGCATTTTGTTCAAATGGTTGGTGTGAAATCCACCCTGTAATCTTTTTCTGTTGCTCACGCATTCATTGATTATGAGCGTGAAGCCAACTTCAGATGGGTGTTAGAGCAACTAAAAGCAACGCTGGAAGATAAGTGTATGGAGCCCCGTGTTATACTAACCGACCGAGACCTCGCTCTGATGAATGCGTCAGAAGAAGTTTTTCCGAGTGCTGTTCGATTACTTTGCAGATGACATATTTCGAAAAATATTGCTAAACATTGTAAGGCGAGTTTTTCAAATGAAGAGTGGGGTGCTTTTCAGCATGTGTGGTCGGTACTTATTAACTCTGAAACGGAGGACATATACGCTTATAATTACGACCGGCTTTATCGCAGATTGGTGTCCAACCATTCAAGCAAGTTTTCTAGTGTTATTCTTAAAAATATATGTATATTTACATAAAATAAGTACATTTTTTTAATAGGAGTGCTGATGTACCTCAAAAATAACTGGTTGGACCCCTACAAAGAGAGATTTGTGTCGGCGTGGATAAATAGAAGTTATAACTTCGGTCAGCACACGACGAACCGAGTTGAGAGCCAACATTCGTTGTTGAAAAGTTACCTGAAAGCAACAAATAGCACCCTGGATAGATTTATTCCTTTCATTAATAATATCTTAGCTACGCAGGAAATTGCTATAAAAGAAAGTTTTACCAAAAGCAAAATCATGCTTATGGTGCAACATAATCATGAAGTGCTTAAATTGCTGCGAGGTAACGTTTCTATTGCGGCTTTGGATATGTTAGTCGGTGAGATTAACAGGATAAATCATCTAATTATATCCAAAGAATCATGTGGCTGTCATCTTTTTATCAGCTTTGGTCTTCCGTGTGCTTGTAAATTGAACAACTACTTTCAAACAGGTGAATGTTCTTTTACGTTTTTTATTTTTTCATGAAAACTTTTATTATATTTTATTTAATATATTATTTTATAGGTCAATGTATCCCGCTCGATGCTATTGATGTTTTTTGGAGGAAGCTAGATTTTTCACCCGCGTATATTGTACGGGAGGTTCAAGTTGATGTACATAAAGAGATGGAGATGGTGACAAAACATTTACTTGTCCAACCCGAAAATGTGAAAAGATCTTTGATTAATATTTTCAAATCTTTCATTAATCCTTCAAAAACGGATAAAAAAACCTCCTAAAGTCCAAACACATACACGGGGTCGTCCAAAAAAAGATAAGCAAAAGAAACAATATTAGACGCCCCCAGACATAGTTCATATGTTCAACCGAGAGAAAATTTTGAAGGTCCGCCAACATATTCAAGTTCGGTGGTGAAGTCAAAACAAGGGCCTTTGCAGCGCAGTCAATCCATGTCTTCAAAATCAAGAGCCAAAGATGGATTATCTCAACAGAGTTCCAAGTTTTCATATATCCGGGGCGACGAAGATAAAAACAATTTTTTCCGGTTTAACCGCTGGATTCCATCATTCTTTTTCCCGTATATTTCAGGTGCGGATGATGTTTTAGCGGATGACAATTGTGGTTTTCGTGCTATAGCACTCGCATTGGGATATGGTGAAAATCACTGGCGTTTTATACGTACGGAACTTATATCTGAGTTGGATGAAAACAGACATAGGTACGCTGCGATGTTTCCTGATATAAACGAAATAAGGGAATCATTAAACTGGAACGGGTTAGGTGCGGCTCCACACAAAAATTGGATGACAGTACCACCTGCTACAATCCTTATTGCTAACAGGTTTCGAGTGGTTATAATTTTTATATCGATCGGCAACTCCGCTACTTTTTTCCCGTTCTGGTTATCTCCTCGTGATATCAGTGAACATCATATAATTTCAATTGCTTATGTTCAAGATTGCCATTTCATTAGAATTCGATTAGTGGGTGACTATCCAATGCCTGTTCCGAGCAAATATTGGCATTTGTACAAAACAGAAAGCGCCAATGATTGGGAGGCTATATACGAAAGTCGAATTCAAAAATATTGAACTAAGGCCCGTAGACCCGGTTGAACATGTAGATTTAGTATAGTTTACACATTTATCAATTCTTTCAATTCTTTATTTATTCAATTCTTTATTGTTATTGAATTATAAACATGTAATCTATTATTTATTCAATTCTTTATTGTTGTTGAATTATAAACATGTAATCAATTCTTTCGTTTCCAAAGAAAAATGCAATAAGAAGATTATCGAATTTTTCTTCAACCTTTGAATTTTGTTTATATGAGCTGGGCATTTGGTTAGCATAAAAGGTGTGTAGGAATGTTAATGATATGAGATGCATAATATATGTTGAGATTCAAGTATGTTTTTTAGTGCAACTTTTCCGACTGAGATTCAAGTATGTTTATATAATTGCAGAGCCTGGCGTCGGATTTTCTGAAGGATTATATATTTCTTTATGTGGGACGAGTAGGTTTAAGTACTGATTTTATTCTCCAAAAGGTTGATTTAATATTATTCGTACAAACCACTTCCTCCACAAGCACAACCAATTGTAAACATATAATTAAACATTTAAACGTCATCCAAAATAACTCATAATATATAAACATAATTTTTCAATTTTTTTACATGAAAGGTAAATAAAACAATAAAATCCTACTATCTATGCGTCATGACCACCACCAGCATCACCACCACCAGCATCCTCCGCATCACCACCACCAGCAGCCTCCTCGTCATCACCCGCAGGTCGTCTGACAAACTGAGGCAACTCCGGCCCAGGGGGGAGGTCGATACCCTGGCTAGCAGCAAAGGAGCTGTACGCATCCGCCATCCATACTAGCAAGGCGTGGGACTGGCGCGCCAAATGTAGTGCCTCCGCCATAAACTCCCCCGTCGGCGGAATCTGCCGAATGATGGTCCAGGGAACAGGCGGTGGGACGGGTGGTCTGGCGTGTGGCTGGGGATGCGGCTGCTGCTGCGGCGCCGGCGGCTCCTCCTCCTCACCAACGTCTGGCACCGGCTGCCAGATGGTCCGACCACCATCAGCGGACCATCGGAGGTCGTCGCCAAATTTGGCGGCAATCCCCATGGCCATGACGGTCTGTCGACCCAAAATCCGAGGCAGCGTGTCCGTAGTCTGCCTCGCAATTAGGGCGTCCGTAAACAACCCTAAGCGCGAGGCAATGACGGTGATGTACGAGCCGCAAACAATCGGGCTATCCATCTGCAAAACAATCAAACAATAGGCATAATTATGAATCGCATAATAGATAATACTTATTTATTAACAATTAGTAGAAATATTTTTTTACCTTGCCCTGAATGACGCTCAAAAAATAGGCGGCCATGCAGTGAGCTAGATTCACCCGTCTAGGTGAAAGCAAGGCCCTTAGAAAAAATAAGTCAAGGAGCGACACCTGCTCCATGCTCTGGTCTCTGCCGGCAATGGTGCCGGCAATGCACCGTGTAGATACCGGTGCAAAGGATCCCTAATGGAGGTCGCCCTAATGGCGCCCTCCCACGGCTGGTCGGAAATGGTCGGCCACTATCCGACCAAAGGAGCCGCCTCCGACTGGACCTCGTCAGAATAAAAACGAGGATCCTGCGTCTCCTCGTGGGTGTAAAACCCAAGAGTTACCGCCCACTGGGCGAGGGTGAACTCGTACCTACCGGTCCCCAGCATAAATCGAACCGCTATGTGCTCGCGGGGGTCCTGATCCTCAGAGGCGGGAGTGAACAGAAACGTACACAAAAACTGCAACGTCAGCTCCCGGTAGCCCCTCCTCGATCCCAAATCAAACATCCGCCTCCACGGCGTCTCTCCGTCCAGCCCGATGATATCCTGGGCACGTGCTATGTCTCCGACCTCCTCTAGCACGTCCCAGTCGATAGTGCGTGTCCCCTTCAAGGGACGTCCAATCAGCTTCCACAGCTTAAGCCGTGGCTGTGACTCCCTCGGAAAATGAAGATCAGTGTGTGGGTCCAGAAAGTACCCTGACCCTCGGGCTCAGTCTCCGGACGTGTACGTTTGCGGGGCGGCATAATCTGCAAAAAAAAAAATTTAAAATCACAAGAACAAAAAGGGTTACGGCCCGTGAAGCAGACTCACGGCCCGTAACCCTCCAAATTTTCAAAGGGTTACGGCCCGTGAAAGGGACTCACGGCCCGTAACCCTTTGAAAATTCAAACGGTTACGGCCCGTGACGCCTATTTACGGCCCGTATCCCCCAGCTTTTCAGAATTTTCAGAATTTTTAAATAAAATTTTAATATATTTAAACGATAAATACACAAAATAAATTACGAATTTGCATACGTACCGTAGTAATGAGTCGACGGTATGAAAATGATGAAAAACGGAGGTCGTGACAGATTAAATCGTATGTGTGTTTAGGGGGCGTAAATGAACAATGGGCCGTGAGGTCCTATATATTATCCCGCCTCATGGTCGTGACGGTCCTCACGGCCCGTTACATATTTTCCTCACGCCCGTAACATTCCTCACGGCCCGTGAGACTTTGTAAATTTTAAAAATCACCCGTTGACATTACACGACCCGTAATGTGGAGACGAAACGGCCCGTGAAGGGCCTCACGGGCCGTATACTAATTTTTTATGTCTATAAATTCAACCACTATCCACAATCAATTCACACAAATTTACTCAATACCCAAACGATGAGTGCTACAAGTGATCAAAATCCGTGGACGGATGAAGAGGAGGTCACTTTAGTAAGATCTTGTATGAAAATTCAGGGACTATCCCTCCAAATTCAATATTTTGAAACCGTGTTTCAACTCGTTTTCATCAAATTCTCGAACGTGAAGAATATCGCACCACTCGTGAACTTAGCAACAAGTGGTCTGACTTGAGAAGGAAGGTCACGACATTTCACCAGCTCTACAAAGACGTTTACAAAATCGAAATACGTTATGGAATGATACGGATATTATGACAAGAACTCAAGAAGATATCGGGAGAATTTTGGAATTTCTTTTAACCATTTTGCGGCTTGGATCTTTTATAAAGATCAAGAAGATTAAAAATTGTGTGTTTTATTATTGTGTGATAATAACGGTTTGTCGTTTTTAATAAAGTGTACTAATAAACGTTTATGTTTTAATAAAATATTTCATTACTGTTCTACATTACACGTCTACCATACAGTTCGTCTGCCATAAATCTTCGGAATCTAAAGCAAGCATCCTGTAAGCTAACCTCTTGCCACTCTAAAGATCTATTTTGAACCAACCTACGCAATAACATACAAATTACAACTCCCGAATCTCGACCAATATGACCGGCGTTAGGAGGCCAAACGGTTTCACCCGATACCACCAGTTCTTAGATTTGTTCTTGTCCGGAGTGCTGCCAATATTGTATACGTGACAGAAAATGTAAAAAGTACGATTCGAATTGTACGAAAATCGTTCGGGCATTACGATGAATGCACCATGAATCATCACACGTATTTGGTCGGCATTCGTATGGAGAATATATACGAACTTGTAGTGAGTCCATAGAAATCTTAAAAAGATACCAATTTTCTTCGTCATCAGTCATTGGTACGTAAACCTACAAAACAATTTAATTCACGGTTGTAAATTCATGATTTTTATTGTAAAACATGAAAACAGTATTACCGTATCAACTTCCCATAACGCGGGATATAGACAGTCACTCCCGTCTCCATATTCGTTACCATTAACGGACCCCGAGTATATTAAGTTAAACCACTCAAATGGGAGAATCGTCCAACGATCACTACCCGCAACTCTTCGGTTCTACGTATTTCTTCGTATCTCCATATTGTGAGTCTATTTGTCCACGCCCGAACATGCTATAAAATAACAGCTTTTTTAATTGTTAGAATTTTAAAATAAAATAAAATATGCAAAAAAACTTTAAATCATACATCTGTACCTAAAGACACGTGTCCGAGTAATTCACGCCAAAATTGTAACGGAATATCGGAATGACCCATGTAATACACTCTACATGTTTGGGAATCACCGTTACGTATAAAGTGAATAATATTCTGAGACCAGTTCCTCCCGTTCTGCCAATTATGGTTATCTATTGGATCAGGAATACTTTCCACAATATCTCGTGAGTTTGAAGAGAACTCATTTTGACGTCTTCTACTACCTCCACGAGAACACATTTTAACTGTTTCGTTTCTCACTAACCGTATATAACAAGTCATATATAACGGTTTATATAGAATCTTAAATCGAATCAAGGAATAATACGTCGCGTCACATAATTATAAAATTTAAAAGTGCACGCAAATCGAGGAAAGTAAATTCTCAGAAGGACAACTACGGCCCGTGACGTGACGGGCCTCACGGGCCGTTATGGATTTTGTTAACGGGCCGTGGGTGTGGACATTTACGGCCGTTTGTTCCTACACGGGCCGTGAGTTGATTTAGTTGTGAAAATTAAATTTCGAACGCCTCACGGCCCGTGAGGCCCTTCACGGGCCGTGAGAAAAGTCAAAGGGCGTCGGGAATCACCTGACAGGGCGTGTAATTAGCTTGGCCCTTCAGAAAATCTTATTTTATTAGTATAGATAAATTTCACTTTTGCTTATCATTAAAAAATTTTCTAGACCCGTTACTACCGGAAAAAATGAATATTACATTAAACTTACATCTGAAACTCTGAAACGTTTGCTTAAGTTAACATCCGATAGGTTCAAGCTTACTCCTCCAAACTAACAAAACAAACAACAAAGAATCCAAAGAAAATACATATTTTTGAAAGTTTTTCTTTATTCGCTCCGTTTACATCTTATATCGACAATGTGATTCATTTAATAAAGAATCCAACTCTCAGTTCCAATCATGAATTCAAACTATTAATATTTTTTTTTATATTTGTATTTTATTGACGGTATATAATCGTCGTTTTCAGTGGACACTGGATTAGGGATTGTTATTGTGACTAATTTCAAATCAATATTTTATTAGTTACAGTTTCTTTTTTTATATTTGTATTTTATTGACGGGATTTTTTATGTGACTAATTTCAAATCAATATTTTATTGACCAACAGATTTGTTTATTTAACGTTTATTTTTGTTCAAGCACGCCCAAACTCACATCGTTGAGTTTTGTTAGTTACATTTTCTTTTATTAATGGACTAGAGTGTGTGAACCTGCGTTTGTCACGGGTTGTTTATAACTCTTGATTTCGATTACTTGTATATTAGTATTTAATCTGTAGATACGGATAAAATTATATTGACAACTCTATTTTGGAAAAAAATAATGTCAAAACGTTGATATAATTTAGCATATCATAACAATAAATTTAGATTTATAAACTATCGTATTTTTATGATTATAAGATAAAAATGATATAAGATTCAGAATCTTAAAGCAGTTTTAGAGCTTGTATATTTTTTGTTTGATAGCTTGTATATTATTACACATTATTACTTATTACTAAAATTATTTCTTATTTTGTAAATAACTATTATAATAACTTTAACTACGATTATATATTATTATTATTATTATTATTATTATTATTATTATTATTATATTATTATTATTATTATTATTATTGTTATTATTATTATTATTATTATTATTATTATTATTATTATTATTATTATTATTATTATCAAATTCAATGGATTCATATGGATTAAAAATTTAATTAAAATCCACCATAATATTACCATACTAACCCTATAGATGTCTTAAGTTTAAGATAAAATTATTATTTTGACATCCTAAAATGCTTTATAAATAGTATAGATAATATAATATTTGTTATTGCTTTTCTATATGTTACGTATAATGAATTGGATCGAGTGATTCACGGATGCTACTGAGTCTCTTTTCCGACCAGCCTTAAATTCTGATTCTTATTATATTATTATTATTATTATTATTATTATTATTATTATTACTATTATTATTATTATTAGTATTATTATTATTATTATTGTTATTATTATTATTATTAGTATTATTATAACTATGTAAATATTTAATAAACAATATTTAGTTGATAATATAATACTTAATTTATATAGTAAAAATAAATAAAAAATATAAATAATATTAATTTAAATTATTATAAATAAAGAAATATTTAATATAGTGAATTTAATCATATGCATTAACTCATGCATTAATTATAACTAGTGGTTATCAAGTACCCGCGTTGCGCGATGTTTTGTTTTTAGATTAATTGCACATGGATACTTGCATGGCGCGATGTTTAATATATGTTTGAGATTTACATACAAAAGGGTAGGTTTGTGGTCCACATGTGTGCAACTGACATATGAAACTGTGTGGTTACATTCTTCATGAATGACAAAAGGTATTAACTGACTACTGCTTGTTGACACACACTTTCAAAAGTCCCCGAGGCCTACAAAAGAGTCAGAAGTGCTTTGACCTAGTTTATCTTTGATTTTTTGCCCGTGCTCATGTCCTGCACTGTAAGTGTTGATGTATTATTAGAGGTAGTTATTTGCTGTGTAAAGTTGGTATTTAATTTTCTTGTTACCTTCTGTTTCGAAAAGCGCACGTTTAACTGATGTTTCTGGCTGGGTTTTCTGCGGTAGTGATGGAGGGTTCAGTGTTTTTGGAGCTGGTGCGGAGGCCAACGTAGCATCTGTTTTAGGGACGTCGACTGAGTTTACTGTACAACATATGGCCCCTGTCCTAGTGTTTCTTTGAGGCTGGATGTGGAAGATTGCTTGTTTCCCATTGATTTCCTGCATTTTTGCATCTGCGTTTGGACTTGCAAGTAGTTCGGTGCATGATCATATTCCTAGCAACTTCTCTGATGGTTCGTTGAATATTGTCGCAGGAATGGTTGCAGTGCCGTCAGAAATTGTGGCTGTTAGACGATATCCGAACATTAATTAGCAATACATCAGATAAAAATAGAATCACAACTTTGTCCACCTATCTTCGTCTCTTACGGTATCTATTAGGAAACCGACCAGAAAGCAAATAATTAATATCTTGTGTCCTATTTATATTGGGAAGCCACATGTTACTAAGAATAAAATTAAGATGTATGTTTATTTATAGTAACAAGAATGGTTGTAGCAATATGTCATGGTAGCATATCAAATAAGATTATTGTTGGCGTTCAATCTTTTCATGTATGGAGATAAACGTTCAGTGTGCACTTACATTTCAGCAGGATGATCATAGTTGCCATGTTTGGAACAGAACCATTTATCTCCAACTTTTAAAAAGTCCTGGTCGCATTTTTTACAGCCTCTGTTGTGACACTCTTTATCAGGAGGTATGTATGCTACAGAACCCTTTACAGCGAAGGTTTTACCCTGCGTGAAATAGAAAAACAAATTTTAGGAAAGTATATGCATAAGGTTGTAAGCTGTGACACGTCGTATACCAGGAAATCTTCATTATTTTTTGCTAGAACCTCAGATAAGGTAAAGTTGGTGTGCACTCTTCCGGTGTTTTGGCTCTGAATATGCGCACCGACACTTGTATTGTCTCCCTCAATGTCTTGGTTCTGCAACCTATATACAAAATATGTTAATTTGGAATTTCAGGTTTTTTTTTATTTACTGTTAGTTGCGTTTAGAAACAAATTACAGGCCTAGCAGCATTCGTGCTTCCACTGTTGATGGGCTAAGATAAACATGAGTCGCGCTTGTAGACTGAAGTTGCATTTTTCCTGTCGTGAGAAAAAATAATGTCATCTTTTTTTAATATCTGCAGAGAGTGATATATAACAGGACATCTACCGTTGAAATCTGTGACCCTTAGTGCCGTAAAGGCGAGTATTACTGGATAGACTGATGATTCTATTGCAACTCTTGGAAACCTATTTGAGCATGTTGCTATTTCCTCCCACAACGCTATCTCTATCTCCTTGTTTCTGCATTGTTTAGAAGCATAATATTGTTGCAGGCACACCACACAAACATGGAATGTAGTCACATGATATTAAAAGAGTTTAATTTTTGTCTGTTGTTGAAATGAAGTTGGGTATAGTAATCGTAAATACAATTTTAAATTTATCTAAGAACCTATTCGGGGATATGGCTTGCGTTGCAACATTTAATCCTTAAGCAGCTTGGTGTGTTTTAATATGTTCAGGAAATGACTGTCCTCAACAAAATGTATTAAAAGTGCGTAAACAACACGAATGATTTTCATCATCTCAGCCATAATAGAAATTAAGGTAGTTGTTTATAAGACATTTAGTGTGAACTTGTCCTTCGAGTTGTTAAATGTTCAGATAACATTTAAATAATCAGACAACAGTACATGTAATCAATAACAAATTTAATACATATTAGACGTGTCATTATGTTATCGTTGAGTAACGGTGTAATTCAGTTATTCTTCGTCTGTCAACCTCATACTTTAAAAGGAATGAGATATGTTAGCTGATTTGGATTACATGTTTAGAATTGATGAAACGGTTTTATGTTAAACCTACATTGATATTAAGGATATGTTGGTATAGTGGAGCGAATACCTGATGTCTTTCAGTTTGATAATCACGAATGGATTTCCAGCTCTTGTATGTTTGTCTTTGATATCTTGAATTATGCCTATGTAATCTGCGCAATGAAAAAATATAGATTACATGTAGATACATATGTGCAGGTAGGAAAATTGAGTAAACTGTTTGTCGAAGTGGTCTTTACCCACAAGAAGCCTATTTTCGCTTTTTGGCATTTTTTTTTATTTTTTCGTGAATATATTCTACTCTTTCTCGATTTGTGAATTCAAAGTAGGCATTTGGAAATTCAGTTGTCTCATCAATTGGTGTGAACGCCGTCGCGGTTCCAATTCGCATATGGGCTGGGTGGCCCAAAGTTGATGTATACTTATCAGGCTCTGTGCACGCATAACCATTAATTCTATAGCAACGCTGCAGTTGAAGTTTTGAGGCAATTGCTCTTTGATCAGCACCCTTAACTACAGCTTGAATCCCGATGCCCTGAAGTAGGGAAGTGGTAAACATGATATCAGGCAGATGTTATATCAGAAACTTTCAAGAGGCAAAAATTTTTAAATCTCCTGCGTAGAAACTCAAATGTCTAGGCGTATTCAAAGTAAATTAATATGTAGTTGAATAAAGCTTTAACATCTACCTACAAACACAATTATTAAACTTTAAAAGAAACAGGAAAGGCCTCATAATAAGTTGGGTAGATATGAGAAGAAGCTATTGTTTCGTATCAGCAGGCACGCTTATACAAACGTGTTACATGTATAATAACACTGATTATAACCCCTGTTACTCGTTAGTATTTTTGTTTGTTGTAAATGAATTTACCTCTGTGTCTACAAACACATAACAGGTGTCATTATCATGAAAAGCTGGTTTCCACATAAGAACATAATTATTAAACTTTAAAAGAAACATGATATGCCTCATTATAAGTTGTCTAGATATGAGAAGAAGTTATTCTTCTGTAACCAACATGCATATTTATACACAGGTGTTAGACATATAATAACACTGAACTATAACCCTTGTTACTTGTTAGTATCTTTGTTTAATGTAAGTGAGTTTACCTCTTTGTCTACGAACACATAGCAGGTTTCATTATCACGAAAAGCTGGCTTCCACATACGAATAACTCGCACTTCTAATTCTGGAGCAGGGCCCCTGGCTTAAGAACTGATATACCCGTGTCTTCCATCAGCTGATGCCTGTTTTAAAACAAATAATCGGAAAGTTAAACCAGCTATAAACATGGTAATCTGACATGATGATGTAGGACAGTTCTATCAGTATTCCTAATTATAAATAAGGATATAACCGACATTCCTCATATCTGAAATAGGAATATAAAGGAAATAAACATGCTCGGTGTTTAGGTCATCTAATAATTCTGTGTACACAATATTTAATGTTTTGTTATTACTATTTTCAACACTTCTTTTAGTTAGTATTTTCACAGAGTTAGGTGATGTGGCTCGTGACAGAGCGACATATAACTGGCCATGACCGAAAATTGGCTCTGGTAAATAATACCTATTTTTTAATGATTGACCCTGGCTTTTATTTATAGTCATAGCATAACATGGTTTCACAGGGAATTGTCTCCTAGTAAATACAAAAGGAAGTTCTTTAGAGTTGTAAACAAAGTTAATACGTGGAATATATACTCTATGACCTACAGATGTCCCTGTTATTATGTGAACCTCTATAACGCGTGGTAACAACTGCGATACTAATAGTCTTGTGCCATTGCACATACCATTTTTTGGTCTATATTACGAATTAACATAATTGGAGTGTTTTTTTCTGTTTTATACAATGTTTAGGGAGTCCGGGAAAGTCAAGCATGTTAAGATATTCCACTGGATACATGGCATCAATATCAGCCCCATCTCTAGAATGGGGTACCATAGAGTCAGTGCTAAAATATAAGAACCATTCACCCGGACACATTGTCTGAACTAAATCGTTTATTTCATCAACTGTTTCATTCTTAGGACATATTACACAACGTTCTGCAACTGCAGTAGTACTCGGAGAAAGCAAGTGTTCCTCGTCGTACACAAATCTTATGAGATCAAAACGGGCAGCGTCGCTATCTTCAATATACATTTGTGAAGGAATGTTGATAATCTTAACATCGGGACTGGTAGCGTCAAGTGGAACGCCCTCCTTGCCATCACCAATTCTTAACAACCATTCCGAGAAAAGCATTGTTTCCACCTCTGTTTCGCCTTGAGAACATGAGGTTGAAACTCTCAAGTTAATAGTAAGTTTGTCGGAAATCACCTCCTAGTAAAACAGACTTTCCCACAAAGGGCACCCTAGTGTTGTTGGTGAGGTCTCTCAATGTCTTATCGAGGGACTCGAAACATCTACGATCACTCATCGGCGCCTCATCCCAAATTATGAGTGTTGTTTCCAGCAGAAGCTGTGATAAGCATGTATTCTTCTTAATATGACAAATAGATTCATCAGTCAATTCCAAAGGTATCTTGAACCTAGAATGAGTTGTTCTGCCTGAGGGAAGCAACAAAGAGGTAATGCCGGATGCAGCAACAGCCAAGACAACCTGTCCTGTTGATCTTAAAGCTACAATGATGGTCCTCCAGAGATATGTTTTCCCAGAACCACCATGTCCATATACAAACAGCAACGCCTGTGACATATTATGGTGTGCACTTAGGACAACATCATAGACTGCCCTTTGTTCAGGTTGGAGGTTAGCTTTTAATGAAAGGTGTTCAGCATGCAATGCCTCTCTATCATAATTTTTTTCTTCCAGTAACAAAACATTCCTGAGCACAGAGAGTGTAGATTCATTTGGATGCGGCAATCCAAAGTCCAGCAATGATCATGGCGTAGAGTTTGAATTTAGCAAAAGCTCTAACTCGTACAATACATACTACTGAATGGCCTCGGGGTTTATTGAACTTGAGGAAACATTTATGAGCAGTCAATTCTGTAGCCCAAGTCGTCACCCATTCGTTGCCAATTTTCCGATCATAACAAAAGGGGATCAGACACATCGCAATACAACAAAATGTGTATGAAGAGAGACCTAAGTTCTCGTGCTGTAGCCTATTCAGAAGCCTCAGCAATGGTCGACAATCACTCCCGATCATCCCCTATCAAGCCCAACTTTTCACAGGCTGCTCTAAACGTTGGAAACTCAACACCACCAACTGTTCTAATGTCTGCGTATGGACAACAACCGGTTTGATAACTGAGCAACATTCTTAGATAGAAAAGCTCACCATATGTTGGGTGAATGTATGTAAGCCTACCGACAGTGGGTAACCTTTTTGACCTTCTTCGTACCAATGACTTCATAGATAAGTCCCATCTATACTTGGTCAAATAATCTATATAACGGAGGTTTCTCCCAGATTCCGAAGAGCTTATCTGTGATGACAACTCGAAACTATTGTCTGCAAGCCATTCTGTTAAGGTGGTCTTACCAACATGATCATTACTCACAATATCATGCAGTCTTTGTGTTTGCCTAAAAGTAAGATTCTGTTTGCCCTCGAGATGAACAGCCAAAATCTGAACTGGTGGGTTCCTATGATGTATTGGAAATGCAAGTATACGCCAGGAGGCTTCATGTGGGTATACGAACCGTCCATCAAGATAATTCTTTATCTCATCCATAATCTTAGGAGCTTTGGTTGCTGAAGAGCCATCAGTATCTTCATGTTTTGTGCGCGTCAAAATGTAAAAGCAGACTAGCATTATATGGGACCACGTACCCATTATCAAGAGGAATGCCTCGTTTTAAACAATGTGTTGAATCTGCGGATCTCTTGTAGTGAACATAACCTCCATCGTCGAAACGTGTTTTCACCTCATAAGGCTTGGGAACAATTTTGAACACACACCATTTTTCATGCATGGAGAACTCAACCGGACTAACCCACATGGTCTGTGCATCATACTTTCAGAAACAATACGATGTAAAACAGGATGTGTTTGTGGATTAGGTAGCTCGGCACTGATATAGCGATCTACATCATCAGGAGTACGAATTCTATAGGCATCAGCAACCCATATCAGTGTATGATAATGAGGAAGCCCCTTTTTCTGAAACTTGATTGTGTAAACCTCTGAACAAAAGAAAGAAGTGTAATCACGTAAAGCAATATAAAAGCAATTCAACAAAAACTATTAGAACGACATAAGAAGAAACTATAATACCAGTAGTAACGTCACCGAAAGGCTTTGACATTTTAAGATACTTGATGAAAGACCGCACTTTAAGCTCAAAAACCCGAGCAATTATTTGGGGCGATCTTAGGGAGTAAAAACTCCAACTGCACTCATCTCCCTTGTAATCTCAGGCCACTTCACATTATATGTAAACGTTATAAAATACTGAGGATTTCCATGCACTCGACAGATCGCAAGCGCGTCTTGATAATGCCTGTACATATATCTAGGGCCACCAGTAAATAAGGAAGGCAAAACTACCCTTTTCCAATGTCATGACCCTCCGTGTCACCACGAGAAATGGCATCATGAACGCCCTCTAAAAACTCAGAACGAAACTCCTCCTGATTTCTACGTATGTAATCTAGTCGACAATGTTCAACGCAAACATATGCATCAACAAGATACTGCTGGAACAGTCTCCCAACACGAAGCAAATGACTATAAATGCCATAACGATCGTGGATCTGGTAACAATAGAACATCGATGGAGTGAGGCTGCGATCATCCCGTAACTCATCAGGCAAAAGACGCAATTCTGGTGACCAACCCTGTTTAGCATAGGGAAATAAAAGGGGATATCAAAGCGGCATATACGACGGGTGCAACTTACTAACCCTATGCGAAGCATTACCCTTATCTCGAACTATGAGATCAAAATCATCTGAACTAATACTGCCATCACATACAATAGCTCCTAGTGTACTTGGTGAAGCCATATCATACCTACGATCCCCAACTCTACTATAAAGCTTCACGTAAAAGTCTGGGATATTTTCCCGTTGGCACAAGTCCCTTGCTGGCTGGAAAAGACGCACATATCCGTTAACCTCATCTAACATAGCTGTTAAAGCGGAAACAATATCAGGAGATAATGACAGGAAGTTACCGCTGGAAAATAGATGAAGCCTATTTAACACCTCATTTTGGCTATAAAAAATATACATCTACAGAAATCTAGGACGATTGCTAGGCGACGGGCATACAGAACCAAGCCAATAACAAACCTGTGCAGCAATTCTAAATACATATGGACCACCACCCTGATTAACAGACGCATCAACTGTTGCTCCAAAAGAGGTCATGGAAAATATCGCGTTATACATGCGAATATCTGCCATAAATCACGATCATGAAACAACAATCGCAACAAATCTGGGGGCTGCGTTGGATAATCCAAAGAAACCTTTCCACCCTTACAACATTTGTGATATCGTGGCCTACGAGAGGTTTGAAAAGATGTTAGACGCTCAACTCGCCAAAACAGGTCACCACAAAACTCACAAACCTCATTACACATTCCTAAATCCACATATTGAGGAGAGGCTAGAGGACATGTCGAACCCTCGACCGGTGAATCGAGGGGAATGTCTCCAACAGCTGACACCGTCTTAACAGAAGATGCGCAGGCGCGACCAGACGACCGTAGCAAAGAGGCGCGATGAGACAACTGTCTTTGTGACTGAGACGATGCCTCAAAACACGAATTGTACAAAGGTTCGGCGTCCGAAGGAAAACCATCCAGACGCCTACGTTTACCCCGAGAGTACTACAAAACGAACAAAAAACATTAGAGGAAGCACGGAGGAAAAGATGACCTTCAATGTCAAACCGACAAACGACGAAAACACGCATAAAATAAACCACAATTCTAAACTAATAATAAATAATACCCTTCACCTCAGACCTATGTTTAGTAATAAACAGTTATTTCAGCTTCATAACTATTTATGAGACAACTTATACTTTGAATGAGTTACCGTAGTAAAAAGGTTTTTATGTTTTTATAGAGATTACGAAAAAGTATATGATGACACGAAGGAGATCAAATTTTCTATTTACAAAATTGGAGAGCACATAATATAGACAACAATGGGTCACATAACAGAAATAATATTCATCTGTTTCATAACATCCTGATAAACTTGGTGTATACATTTTATTTTAATAAATTCTCATTGAAGAAAAGTCCAAATAGAACACCCCTATAATCAGGTATTTATGATATATGTTCATTTTCTCTTCCAAATCATACATTAGCCATAGTGTGCAAGTATAATCAGTTGGGTTTCTTCAATTCATCATCAAAACAGAAGGTACATATAAATGTTTGCAGGTATGAAAACAGGTAAAAACAATGAGCAAAAAAGAAAGAAGAAAGCACAGAACAAGACCCAAAACAACCAATTACTTAGAAAAATCAACAATGGTTTCATTGACGCATATTAACAAACACCTGGCCTGCGTCTTATAACCATGGGAATTTACTCAAAACAAGACCGGATGAAGAAAATGTAAGTACATCCTGAGGGAGAAGTGAACCGCCACGGGTTCAATCCGCCATTTCAAACCCACCACACCGCAGCCCTCCGCCACAGCCCCCGCCGGAGACACACTCTCAATATGTGGAACCCCAAATCACATCTGAACGCAAATGCCGCATCAAATTCTTCATCACTTCTAAACCTAGTGCTACAATTCATTGCCCAAACGATTGGGTATTTCTCTTCCACGGCGGAGGCTTAATCGAAACGGAAGAAACAACCCAGACATAAACGACAGCAGGTCGCAAAAAAACGAACAGATGAAGAAGAAGAACATACAAACCTGGCAGGATAATCGGATAATCGGAGAGAAGAAGAAGAAGAACTATGATCAGTGTGAGGAAGAAGAAGAACATAAAAGTAAAAAGAACAGTGAGAATAAACAACACGCGTCAACAGCAGGAAGAAAAACAAAAAAGCAACCAATGACAGGGACCCACGCAGAACAGTCACTGTTCATTTCACTTCCTCTTTAAATATATAGGTTAATAGGTTAATACGCTTATTAAATAAGGATAATTTATTCATGAGTTTTGTATTATATAAATAGTAAAGATAAATTAGATGTGAAATTATCTTTAGAATACATGGTTATTATTTTTTTTCTCTATGCATATGTTTAGGGTAATTCTTTGAAAGTCATATTTACCCCTCAACTTCATGTATGGCACAAACTTTGATATTATTGTCCATCCAATAACCAGTCATCATAAAGAATGGGGTCGAACATAATAAAAACAAAGAAAATACAGGGGGTAATTTGTTAGAGAGCTATATGTGCTCATATAGTCATATATGACCCCTTATACGACACATATATAGCCATATACGACCCCTTATACGACACATATATGTCTATACAATGTGTATAACAAATTTTGATACTGGGCACGAAGTAAATTCAGGGGTTGTTAGAGGGGTTATACGCCTCATATAGGACTATACAACATCCTCTATACGACGTGTATAGGGCTATTAGACTGTATAGAAATCCGTAGAGATTTATTTATAATTTTTTTTAGGGGAGGGGGGGAGGTGTCCCCATAACCGAACCCTTCCTAAAATTAATAGGTTAAAAAGTAAAACGTATATTAGTTGTAGTAAAGGAGATCAAGTTCAAACTTTAGAAAGTTGAAGGTTTATTTGTAAATTTTGTCGGTGGGATCCCACTAGCATTACTAATCTATATTATCTAATAAAGTAAGGTTTTTTTGTCACTTGTCATTCTCTTAACCCACTATTTTGTCACTTGTCATTTTTCTAGACATCCACACTATTAGTTTTCCCTCCAAACGGTATTATAGTAATTTAAATATTCATATAAATTTCTCTCTCTTATTAAAATGAATTTTATTAATTGCTATATTTTTCTTTCTTATCTAGATTTTTTTTAAAATCAAACTATCTTTTTTAAAATACATTCTATTAAAGAAATTATAAATAACATCTTTTAATTAAAGTATAAATAATAAAAACTAAACTTTTATATAATATAAAATTTTCTAAAACACTAAACATTTTTTTAAACAAAATATTTTAAATCATTTTGCTTTAAAAAACTATATACATCTAAAATTTTTTATAAACAATCTTACTAAAACAACAATAATAATTACAAACCAGAGTTTTGAAAAATAAGATTTTTATTAAAAATTATTTTTAATATCTTATACGTATAGGTGGTCAAAAATATTATAATTGTTTTGTTGAACTATTACGTATATATAATTTTAATTATATTTTATATTAAAATATTATACTGTAACTCTTCTTGTTTATTACTAACTATAATCCGTTTAATTAATGGGTTTTTAGCATACCTATCTATCAATAAAAAACTAAAATAAACGTGATACAATTGTGAGCGTCATTATACTTACTTTAACATTTCTCTATATTATTAATAATTAATATTGAATACTAAGAATATTACTCATACCATTTTCAAATTTTAAAAATATATAGTTTAATTAATTAAAAACCAATTTTTATTAAAAACACTTTTTAAAAACAAAATTTTATAAATACTGAATACAACAAACTTTAAAAAATTATTTTTCTTAAACAAAATATTCAAATTCACAACTTTTATATAAAATCATAAATTTTGATAAAACAAAAGTTTAAGAAAAAATACATAATTGTTTATTTACTTAAAATAAGTATTTGTACGTAATTATAATCATATTTTATCTTCAAGCGTGATTTTACAGGATCGTATGTTGGTCACTCAACAAGTGGTTTTTCTTTCAAACTTACCTTGAACGACACTCAGAAAGAATCTATGAAGAGTTGATCACATATAACAAGTAACAAGCAGTAAATAAACACAGGATGTAAATTTTCAAGGTACTTTTATATATTGCTTCTCAACTCAAAGGATTACAAGACTCTTGGACTCGATCTCTACTTAATGAGTTACAAAGAGAAGATATATATAATACTACCTACAGCCGGATATACTTTGATATAGCTGGAAACCTCTAACCAAACATCTATACTACAAGACTATAGGTGAGGTATTTGGTAGTCAGGACATGTCCCTGACTTACCTTTTGTCACCAACTAAAGTTGGTAACATGTAATATCATAAAAAGGTATTCAGTAGAGTAAAGTATGGTCAACAGCATGGTTCTTTTAGAAGAAGCCATGCTGTATTAGAGATCTGCAGCGGACAGTCAGAGACCATACTTATGTCTACTGGACATAGCAATGTCTTCCGAAGGATAAATTGCTTCGGAAGAATAACTTCTTCCGAAGCCACTTATACTTCAGAAGACTGCTTCTTCCGAGGCTTGGAGTCTTATTTGTCTTCGGAAGGAGACTTGGTCTTCAGTTCTTTCTTCAGACTTTGTCTTCGGAAGTCTTCAGACTTTGTCTTCGGAAGTCTTCAGACTTTGTCTTCAGAAGTCTTCAGACTTTGTCTTCAGTTCTTTCTTCAGACTTTGTCTTCGGAAGTCTTCAGACTTTGTCTTCAGAAGTTGACCTCAGACTTCGAAAGATCTCATACTTAGCTTCCGAAGCCTTTTGAATGTAGCACCAAAATGACTATGTGAAGTGGTTTTGGTTGCACCAGCCTTATAATGACCCAACAAACTCCCTCTAGGCTGATGCTACCAAAACTTCACTTCTCCCTTCTTCTCAAAACTTTCAGTACCAAGGAGAGTAGATATTTATCTGTGTCCTTGTTCTTCCCTGATGTGGTGCTGAGAAGTTTGTACAAATCCTTGGTAGACAGAATATCCAGTCTGTCACCTTGGATTATGTGTACCCTTTGTTGTGGCCCTCTGAAAAGAGTTAGTTGATGGGAACTATAGTCATATTCCCATCTAACTATAGGTACCAATTCTGGACCTTCCACCATCTGTAGAAAGGCTACGCCTTTAGTAGTGGGTCTTTCCTTGTCTTCCTGTCTTTTCAACTTCAACTCTTCTTCGATCTTGGCCTTTGCAGTTAGCTCGGCTAGATGAAGACTGCTGAGATAATTTCTAATGATAGTTGCAGTCTCTGAGTTGGAGGGGTTGGAGAATGGCTTCTCTGCAAGCTCAGCAATGTCAAATCTGCTGAGATGCAATAGAGAAGTGGCATTAAGCCTGTTGGTTTCACCATTCTCCCTTTCCACAACAAAGTTGTGAGAAGGTTCATCGAACCTCCACTGGATTATAACTTTCCTAGGTCCAGGAGACTGACTAGGAATCCTGTGCTCCTTCCTTGTATCTAGTAGAGTCGCCAGTTTCCTTCTTAGTCTCTTCTCTTCAGCATTGAGAGTATCAGAGTTGAGATCGAGAAGTCTTACAGCCTGGCCCAAAGTACTTCTAGGCAACTCAAGAAATTGACCTAGAGTGAGGGAGCTTGAAGAGTTATCAACATAGGTGATGTTGATAAGGTCTCCCTCATAGGAGATGCTGCTCGTAGTAGTGCAGTTGGTGAGTCTTGTCTTGAGCTCCTTTATTTCCTCAAGAGAGAGATGTTTAGAAGGCTGAGGGGATGATCTTGGTTTCTGTTGGGTAGGTTTAGGTTTAGTGATTCTAGGTTGTGTTTTGGGTTTAAGGATAGGAAGTTTAGGTGGTTGAGGTGATGAGGTAGGTTTGGGTAGAGTTGTAGGTTCAGGGGTGTAGGTTTCATCTGAGGGTTCGGTTTTGATGGGAAATAGGATTGGTTCTTCTGGTGTGGGTTGTGGTTGAGTGGTTGGCTGTGGTTGAGTGGCTGGGGTGAAGACCATTCCCTGTCCCCTCCTATACATCTCCTTCTTTTTCCCCATACGGATGTCAGCTTTTATTTCGCTGACAATCCGTTGGAGTTCTTTTGGACATGGGTCCCACCTGCCTACTAGAGAAGCCATGAGCCCGGAGATAGTCTTTCATCCAGGCTTTATCACTGAGCTTCTTGGTGGCAGTGACCCTCTCTACCTCCACCCTCTGCTTATTCTCCTTCATCTTCTCCCTTGCAGTTTTCTTCCTTTCCTTCTCCATTTGATCCTGCTTTTGTTGTGGAGCAGTAGAATCATATCATCATCATATGGAGACAGTTCAGGAAGACTGAAGCCTCTTGAGAGCAGGAATTTAATCCTAGCCTCTCTCAGCTGTAGGGCTGCTTTCCTTTGTTCTTCTTCTTCTCTTTCCAAGGCCAACTTGGCTTCTTCTTCTTGCCTTAGCCTGGTTGTCCTCTCCAAAATCACCAACTCCTCTAGTGGTAGCAGGAGTACATCCTCATTGGCAGCTCCTAGTTGATGAGCTGATCAATGAGTGTTGTCCTTCTCTAGGTGTTGATTTCCTCCTGATTGGCTGCAGCTGCCTTAGAACTAGCAGCTAGTAGCTTCTCAGCAGGAACCTACCTTTCTTCTTGAGCTTCTAAATCCTTTCCTCCTCCTGAAGCTCTGCCGCAATCATTTTCTTTTTGCCTTTGTCTTTACCAGAACTTGTCTGTGGTGGTTCTTGGATAGAGGGTTCAGATTGAGAGAGAGGATCAGCTGGTGTTTGGGATGGAGGTAGATCAGAAGTGTCCTCCCTGCTCATCTCAGATGCTATTTCAGCAATAACATCTGTGATGATCAGTTCCTCGGACATTTGGAACAAACCTTCCGCAGCTTCCATCTCAGCTTCGGAAGACTTATCTTGTTCTTCCGAAGTTTCGACTTTAGCTTTGGAAGTTTCAGCCTGAGCTTCGGAAGAAGAGACTGATGCAAGTTCTGTCCCAACTGTTTCAGTTGCTGGGCCATCAGTCCCCATTTCCCCTTCGAAGTTAATCTCAGGTTCCATGTGGACCTTAGGTTGACCAATTTCTTCCATAGTGGTAGAAGGTGCAGTCAGTCTTTGAAGCTCCTCAGCCCCAAAGTATATGAGAGTGGTGTCAGGGCTGGGCTGTTCTAAGGAGGATCTCAATACAAACTTTGTGAAAAGTCTGTAGAGATCATGAAGCATCTGTGAGTCAATCTTTAGAGTTGATTGAATGACTTAGGTAGGGTGATGAGTTGGGAAGTAGAGACTGGATCAGTGGTTCCCCAGATGTTTGTCTCTGATCTTTCTCCCCTTTTTGGTAGCATCATCTTGAGAGCTAGATGAGCTAGAGGAAGAAGTCAATGAGACCTGAATAGGTACATGCCTAACAGACCTCTCCGTCTGTTTCTCAGCTAGTTGAGCCTTGAGATTGTCAATCTCAAGTTGCTGAGTGGCTGTCCTTGTCTCTAAGATCCTCACCTGAGATTCCAGGTTTGAGACCTTAGAGAGCAAGTACTGAAGTGTGAGTTGCATACTTCCCTCATCTTCATGTGAAGAATCACGGGGAGATGAGATAACATACCTAGTATGTTCAGTCTCACCACCAGATATGGCTTCTTGGCACCCTGGATACCTTTGCTCAAATTCATCTCTTTCAGAGATGTCAATGGGCAAAGTTGCCGTAGACTCAGTCTGATTGATATTACCATTGTCCTTAGAGCTCAATGAGAGACTCTGAGTAGTGGCAGCTGAGCCTACATGAGTCCCCTCCATATCAGTGGGACTCACCTCAGTAGTTGGCTGCTGATGGGGGCTAGAGATAAGGGATCTCTCTTGGCTCTGTTGATCTTTGAGAGGGTGTTGTAGATCAACTTCATGGCCATGGAGAGATGTTATCTCTTCATCAGTGCGAAGTAATAGGTCAGTGAAAGATAAAGAGGTTAAACCTACTGACCTGGGACCTAGATCAATGTCTACAGGCATTGAGCCTCTGGTGGGGCTGTCCCTTGAAGCTACACAGGGGAGTGTAAAGACTCACCCTGTGGGCTAAAGGCTTGAGGTTTGGGCTCTTGGGTTTGAGACTGAGGAGGCTCAAAACCCAAATTGAGGTCAAATGAGAAGGATGGTGTGACCTCGGACTGAGTGGGAGCCCATGTTTCCACTCTAGCCCTTTTGGTTTGAACTGGAGGAGCTTGTTCAATCAGAGTAGATTGAACAAGGTTCGTTTGGGACGTCTCTGATATGTAATTTTAATGGGTGGAGAAGGTATGGAATATTTGTGGTGGAGGTTGCTGGTGTGGGTTCATCACCTGTGGGGTTAACAGGGATGTCACCAGGAGCTATGCGCTCAATCATCTCTAGAGGTAAAGGAGTGTACCATCCAGTAAAGTTGATGGACACCTTCTTCAATGTCTTGAAGATGGTAGGCCGCACTTGGTGAACAGTAAGAGCAGCTGCACAGACAAGCTTGCTCGGTTCCAACTCGCAGTTGATAATGTGTTGAATGTATCAGGGATACATGAAGAATGTGTCCCTTCTCAGATTTCCAATCAAATTGGTCAACACAAATCTGGAGTAGTTGAAGCGCAGACCTCTCACCAACCCGTGAACTAGGCATCCTAGTTCATATGGGATTTGATCCCATCCCCTAGACTTGTTGGATAGGCAGTGCAGAATGATGTGCAGCAGGAACTTCCAATGATATGAGAAGTTGAACTTGTAGACGGTTGACCTGCTTACATCCCCACCATATCCCATGAGGATGTAGGTGCTATCCAAGTCTTCTTTGGGAAACTCAGTAGGAGCCCCATCATCATTGAGCTCGAGATGCTCCCTGATGAGTTGTTCAGTTATGATCAACTCCTGTCCACAAATGCGGGTTCTCAGGACGCGAACCCCATTTAGACTTCAGCTTGACCGTTACTCCAGAATTCAGTCATGTGGTTGGAGTAAACGGTGGGGTTAACAGTAAGCGCCGTGAGGTAGTTTGATTCAGTAAGAAAGGTGATTATTTGGGTGAAGTCGGCATCTCTTGACGAATCAAGTAATGCGACCTGTTGTGCTGAGGGTTTAGCGCCATTGCAGAGAAAGTAAGCTTGAATTTGGGTGAAATTTCAGGTTTGAAAGTGAAGGGAATAGTTAGGGCAGTAAATTGGTAAAAGAAGATGAAATTGAACAGTCTGGATTATTTAAAGAGGATGAATTGTGGTGTGGTGGTAATAGGGTAACTGTTTGGGGTGATGGTGGTTTTCGGCTATGAAATGACAGTGGCGGCAAGGGATAATTTTAAATAATCTGACCATCATCATCAAATTTTTACCTTTTACAGAGTGGGCCCAAAAAGATATTCGTTACACAGTAAAATCTCTATTTCGAATATAAAACATTTCCGAAGGTAATTATCTTCCGAAGGCAATCTTCTCTTCCGAAGCAAGGCATTGCTTCCGAAGGTAAAATTGCTTTCCAAATGAAGAGTTTTATGAGCTTCGGAAGTAGATCTGATGCAAAATCAATCGCTTCTTTCGAGACTAAAAACTCTTCCGAGAAGAAATTTCCATTGAGGAATTTGGCTTCGGAAGATATTTAAGAATATCTTCCGAGAGTTAATTCCTCTTCGGAAGGAATTTACACTTGGAATATAAAAGATCTTTTGTAACAGGGCTTAAATTGTATTGACACAAGACATTACACATTAAAAGGTTTTCAAAAGAGGTAGTTAATCAATGTTTATCATCCCAATAGCTGATATGAGATACTTAAATCTTTGTTCATCAAAAGCTTTTGTGAACAAATCAGCATATTGTTCATTTGAGTCAACTTTGATTAACTTTATCAGATTTTTCTCATGAATATCTCTAATGAAATGGTACCTGATATCAATGTGCTTTGTCTTTGAGTGCTTCACCGGATTTTCAGTAATGGAGATAGCACTGTTGTTGTCAATATGGATAGGAGTAGTCATGAAGTTGAATCCATAGTCCAACATCTGATTTTGAATCCATAGCAGTTGAGCACAGCAGCTAGCAGCAACAATGTATTCAGCTTCAGCATTTGATGTAGAGACACAGGATTGTTTCTTGCATTGCCATGAGATAATCCTTTCACCAAGAAATTGACATCCTCCTGATGTTGATTTCTTGTCAATGTTGCAGCCACCATAATCACTGTCAGAGTATCCATAGAGATTGAAATCACTATTTCTTGGATACCAGAGACCTAGTTTAGGTGCTCCTTTGAGGTATCTGAGGATTCTCTTAACAGCAGCTAGGTGAGACACCTTTGGAGCAGCCTGATATCTTGCACAAATGCATGTGGCAAACATGATGTCAGGTCTACTAGCAGTGAGATACATCAGAGAACCAATAATTGCTCTATACTGATGTTGATCAGTATCCTCCCCCTCAAGGTCAGGGCAAAGATTATGGTTTCTGGGTATGGGTGTCTTGGCTGGTTTACAGTCCTTCATTTCAAATCTATCTAAGATGTCTGAGACATACTTAGATTGATTTATGAAGAACCCTTCCTTCATCTGTTTCACCTGAATTCCAAGGAAAAAGTCCATTTTTCCCATGGAACTCATCTCAAATTTCTGCTTCATAATGCTCTCAAAGTCCTTACACATTTGGTCATTTGAAGAACCAAATATGATGTCATCAACATAGACTTGAACAAGCAAAATGTCCTCTCCAATCTTCCTGATGAAGAGAGTCTTGTCAATGGTACCTCTGGTGTAGCCATTCTTCAGGATAAACTGAGACAAGGTCTCATACCACAGCCTAGGTGCTTGGTGCAGCCCATATAGAGCTTTATCCAACTTGCACATAGTTGGGGTGCGTGGGTCTTCAAATCCTAGAGGTTGACATACATAGATTTCCCTATCTATATCCCCATATAGAAAAGCACACTTGACATCAAGTTGGTAGACTGTGAAGTTCTTGGATGCAGCATAAGCAAGGAAGATCCTAACTGCCTCAAGTCTTGCAACTGGTGCAAAGACATCAGTATAATCGATTCCTTCCTCTTGGGTGTATCCTTGAACTACTAATCTTGCCTTGTTCTTGATAATCAAGCCTCTGTCATCTTTCTTGTTTCTGAATATCCATTTAGTGCCTATGGGTACTTGACCAGAAGGTAGTGGGCATAGATTCCAGACCTTTTGTCTTTTGAATTGAAGCAGCTCCTCCTGCATCGATTCAACCCAACTACTATCTTTCAAGGCATCTTCCACCTTCTTGGGTTCCATCTGAGATAAGAAGCATGAGTACAAGCAGACATTCCCATGATAAGTTTGCCCTCTTGTTCTCACACCTTCAGAGACATTCCCTATGATGTTTTTAGTTGGATGAGTGTTGTGAATCCTAAGACGAGGAATCACTTCCATTGTAGAGATAGATCCAGATTGGACATATTCTGATCAGGAACTGGATCACTCTGTCCAACTGTTGTTTCAAAGTCATTCAATGAGGACTGATTGAATGATTGAGAAACATCATCAATGGTTGGTCGTGAAGTAGTATTAACAGTTGCTGTTCCTTCAGAATACTACTTCCTTCAACCTGGTGTTGTAAGTGGATCACCTGAAGAACTTTGAGGTTGATCAAGTGATTCACTTGTTGAAGCTTCACTATTCCTGGAGATAGTTACACTATCAGATCTGTGGATGGTTGAAGCTTGTTGTCTTTCAGCTCTTGGAGAATTTGGAAGAGGTCTGGGTAGCTCAAATAGTTGATCAGCATAGCATCACATCACCTTGAGCACCTGTTCCAGCTAAAACATTCTCATAAGATGGTTTAGAATAGTTTGGAAACAATTCTAAATCAAAGATATAATCAGGTCCATTCCCCCTAACACAAGGAGTGTGCTCATTAACAACTATATTGGATGACTCCTCAAATTGTTGATTCTTGATGTTGTATACTCTATAAGCTTTGGAGCTAGAAGAGTATCCAACAAAGATAGCATCATCTGACTTCTCAGCAAACTTTGCTAAGTTGTCTTTTGTGTTAAGTATGGTACACCTGCAGCCAAAGGACCTTAGAAAGCCAATGAACGGTGGCCTCTTGTTCCATAACTCATAAGGGGTTTTTCCATGGCGCTTAACTACAAGAACCCTGTTCTGCACATAGCATGCAGTGCTAACTGCCTCTGCCCAGAATGTTAGAGGTAGTTTTGAATCAGCTAACATGGTTCGAGCAGCCTCAATAAGTGTCCTGTCCTGTTCCTCCTCTCAGCAACACCATTTTGTTGAGGAGTTCTGGGAGCACTATATTGTCTGGCAATCCCTTTGAGTCACAGAATGAGTCAAGAACAAAGTTCTTAAACTCAGTCCCTTGATCACTTCTAATGATCTTAACCTTGTGATCAATTTGATTTTCTATTTTAGAATAAAAGATTTTAACGTTTTAACAGTTTCATCTTTACTTCTTAAAAAGAATACCCATGTAAATCTTGTAAAATCATCAACAATCACAAGGCAGTATGATTTCCTTCCAATGCTCATTATACTTGTGGGACCAAAGAGATCCATGTGCAATAAGTGTAATGGAGTAGTGATAGAGTTAACACATTGGATTTATGAGATGTCTGTGTTGTTTCCCTTTCAGGCATGCAACACAGTTATCTTTGCAGAAAAATTCCTTTTTAGGCAAACCATGTACCAAGTTATTTTTAGCCAATTTATTCATTGTCTTAAAATTTACATGACACATACGTTTATGCCATAGTGTTGACTCATCACTATCAGCTTTGGAAAGAAAGCATGATACTTCACCCATAGGAAAGCGTTGTTCATATCTAGCTTGTACATATCCCCTTTCCTGGGAGATCTAAGAAGCACCAATTCCGGAGGAATTGTCATCCCTGGTTTGAGGATAATGCACTCATGTTCTGTGAAAAGCATTTGATGCTTTTGATCACAGAACTGAGAAACACTTAACAGATTGTGTTCAAGCTGTTTGACAAATGAACTTTGTCAATGTTTATTCTGCCATTGGATATATTTCCTCTGCCTGAAATATATCCTCCGGTCTCACCTCCAAATTGGACAGGCCCTCCATCAAAGTTCTGGAATTGTTGAAGGAGAATCTGTTCCCTGTCATGTGCCTGGAGCATCAACTATCTACAATCCAGACATTGTTGTTTCTGTCAAATGGATGTCCCTGCATATAAGATGAGATGGTTAGTTTTGTTTGGAAGCCCAAGCCTTGCTGGTCTTGGGCTCTTCCACAGATAATGACATAATTGAACCAAAAGATATGCATTGGGGTTCAATAGAGGTCGTTGAAGAAGAGGTTTGGGCTGCAGCATCTTCCTTGATCTTCCAATCCATCCCTTGGTTGATCTTTAAGGATGAGCTTGTTGAAGCTTTTGCAGCATGGTCTTCTTCCGAAGCTTCTTTCTTTTCGAAGAAGCCTTCACCACCTTTTCTTCCGAAGTAGTCTCTCTTCTGGAATGGTTTCAAGGGAGCTTTCTTGTTCTTCCGAACCTTAGAAGCTTTGGCTTCCGAAGCCATTTTCCCTTCGGAAGAAGTACTTTCTTCCGAAAGCAACTTGGCTTCCGAGACCAATTTCCCTTTTTCATCATTTGGACCCTGAGAAACCTTCCCTGACTCCTTCTTTTCTAACATTATTTGCATAATGTGTGCTTGCTAGATTGTAGTAACAATCTTTAGCCATGTGGTTGTGCAGACCACACATTATGCATGCAATGTTTAGTCTTTCGGGAATTTGCAGGTTGCTGTTTCTTTGATCTCTTCTCTTCATCAGCAACTTTCTCTTTCAACTTCTGATCCTTTGGTAGGACAGGAATGCTGGTACTACACACCTTTCCTGAATCAGAAGTACCTACCACTTGGAATCCAGCAGAGATGAAGACACCCTTTTGCTTTGGGTCAATCTTCAGCTTGGACTCTGCAACCTTCTTGGCAGTCCTTCTTGCAGCTTTAGCTCTGCTTCTTCTTGCCTTGGTGGTTAGGCTTTGTTCTTCACAGGTGGAGATGAGTGTATCTTCCTGTTTTCTCTCCTTATGGCCACTATTTTTGCCTCATCCTCTAGTTCCAATGGAGAAGGGTCAGCAGTTGGAACCTCTTGCTCTTCAGCCACATCTAGGTAGTCTAATAGACTCATAGAGTGTGGTGGAGCTATTTCATTGGTTCCCAACCCTTCTTTGTTTTGATAAAACATTTTGAATGAGAGGATGATGCAAGAATAGCTTGGAGTTTTTTCGTCAATAGCTTGCTTCCTGGCCTGAGCCTCAGCAGTGACCAACTGGGCTTGAACTTCAGACAGTTTGGATATCAGATCTTTAATTTGAGTCTTGTAGTTGGTCTTTTTCATGTTTTAAAAGAGACACAGTTTTCTCTAACCTCCTCAATTTTCTTTTGATAGTCAGATTCAGCTCTTTTAAAATCAGATTTTTAGATATTTAAAGACTCAACATCAGATCTGATTTCCGTATTGTAATCCTTATAAAGTTTAACTTTAGCAATACAGGCAGCAGTACAAAGATGTTCATATACATGATCATCATCTGTTCCGGCCATGAGTGCTTGAACGGAATCACATCCTGTACCATGAAGCTCCAGTCAACTTCTTGAGCTACTGCAGCTGTTTCAGTTGACTTTCTTCATGCTTTGAGGTGAGGGATGTGTGGAGGCCTGTGGGGTTTCCGGATTGTTCTTGGGAGCCTTGCATTCCCTAGCAAAGTGACCTAGTTGGTTGCAGTTATAACACTTTGCTTTGCTCTTGTCAAACCCAAACTTGCTGTTGACTGGGTTTTGAGGAATTGCCTTCCAGTTCTCTTGAAGAACTTCTTTGCTCTATAAGTTAAAAGAGCCATTTGTTGGACATGTCCACATACTCTACATCATCTGAACTGAAGCACTCAAGATCATCAAAACAGTATTGAAAATCACTAGAGTGTCCACTTCCAGAGACAAGGCACAACTATCCTGAAGGAGTTATGTTAAACCTTTTGAGACTTTGGAGTCTCAGTAGAGTAATGTAGGGTCCACTATGTGAGTTGTCAGGGTAACACAGCAACTGATGTTTGTGGTTTCTGTGATTTCCCTTTCAACCACATGAAGGCTGAACTCAGTTGGTTATTGGAGTGACCAGAGGAGTTCTGCATGTTCATCTCCATCTGAAATGCACTTAGGATACCATACAACTCTGTGAGAGAAAGAGTCTTAAGGTCCGAAGTTCTCTTGATTACGACCCAGTAGTGTGTCCATAGTTTAGGAATGGAAGACATGAACTTCCTAACTATGTCTCTATTCTCAAGAGCTACTCAAATCCACCACCAGAGTATCCACTATCTCAACATACCTAAGAGTATTGAGGTCAAGGTCTCACCAGCCTTGAAAGTGAAGTTCTCAAACTGCTGCTTCAGAGATCCTTCTTGTTCTCTTTGGTTTCCTTGGATCCTTCATACATAACTTCAATGCATCTCATAAGTCTTTGGCTGTCTTGCACTTCTTAAAGCCTCTGTAGATGGAGTTTAGGAGAGCAGTTTGAAGAGAAGTCATAGCCCTTTGATCTAGCTCTATTCTCTTCCTATCTTCTTCTGAGTAATCATCAACATCTTTTGGAATGATGCGATTACCAGTAGCAGAAGTAGTGCTTGGTATGAAGGACCATTGACAATGGAGTCCCACATCCTTGAGTCTTGACACTTGATGAAGCCTTCCATTCTAGTGCACCATGTGTCAAGTCTTTAGGGGTGATCAGTGGGGACTTGGTCATGGTACCGGTCTCCATATCAGCCTTAGTGAGAGCGGCCATTTGAGTGAGTGGTTTTGTAGTGAGGATGAAAACTGGTTGATTTGGATGGTAAGATCTCACAATCAAGAGCCTGGAAGCTCTGATACCAATTACGGGATCGTATGTTGGTCACTCAACAAGTGGTTTTTCTCTCAAACTCACCTTGAACGACACTCAGAAAGAGTCTATGAAGAGTTGATCACAATATAACAAGTAACAAGCAGTAAATAAACACAGGATTTAAATTTTCAAGGTACTTTTATATATTGCTTCTCAACTCAAAGGATTACAAGACTCTTGGACTCGATCTCTACTTAATGAATTACAAAGAGAAGATATATATAATACTACCTACAGCCGCCGATATACTTTGATACCAGCTGGAAACCTCTAACCAAACATCTATACTGCAAGACTATAGATGATGTATTGGTATCTGGACATGTCCCTGACTTACCTTTTGTCACCAACTAAAGTTGGTAACATGTACAATCATAAAAGGTATTCAGTAGAGTAAAGTATGGTCAACACATGGTTCTTTTAGAAGAAGCCATGCTGTATCAGAGATCTGCAGCGGACTGTCAGAACCATACTTATGTCTACTGGACATAGCAATGTCTTCCGAAGATAAATTGCTTCGGAAGAATAACTTCTTCCGAAGCCACTTATACTTCGGAATACTGCTTCTTCCAAGGCTTGAGTCTTCTTTGTCTTCGGAAGGAGACTTGGTCTTCAGTTCTTTCTTCAGACTTTGTCTTCGGAAGTCTTCAGACTTTATCTTCGGAAGTTTTCAGACTTTATCTTCTGTTCTTTTCTTCAGACTTTGTCTTCGGAAGTCTTCAGACTATGTCTTCGGAAGTCTTCAGACTTTGTCTTCGGAAGTCTTCAGACTTTTTCTTCGGAGTTTCAGACTTTTTCTTCGAAGTCTTCAGACTTTGTCTTCGGAAGTTGACCTGAGACTTCGGAAGATCTCATACTTAGCTTTGAACCTTTTTGAATGTAGCACCAAAATGACTATGTGAAGTGGTTTTGGTTGCACCAGCCTTATAATGATCCAACAGATTTTATAATGCATAAATTTTGTTACTATTATTTAGTATTTATTTATTTAATACGTTAATACACGAGAACTAACCTAGTTGTGTTATGTATAATAACATGTATAAGTTTGTAGAACCATTAAGTTCTCGTAGAATTAAATAAAAATTACCAAAGTACCGCACGCTAGGAAAAAAAGATGACCCAAAGTGATCAGTTTTTTTCGATCTAGCAAAATACTTGTTCGACATCACAGATGATCCAAAAGAGAATTTCGAACTATCAGGATTCAGGAATATATTGAAGCAAATTGTGTGGTTTGAGAGTGTATGTATTTTTTCTCTCGCGAGACATGAAAAATATCATAGAAAATATTTATGGATTTCTTGCCTAATAAGTATCACAACCAGATCCGATCATAAGTCCATAAATTTTTATCAAATCACAAAAATCCTGCAAGAAATCCGAAAGTATTTTCATATAGCTAGTTTTGAAATCATGATTCTTGAGTAGGTCTATGACTATTTATTTAGATGTTTTATCACATCCTCATATTAAGATGAAATACTCTTCTTTTGTTTCAAATTCTGTAGTGTGTAGATGTAGTGGTTTTGAAAGAACAATAGAGAACATGTGTATTCGCCGCTAATGAAAAAAAATATTTATTTTAAATAATAATTGTTGATTTAAAAAATTATCTTAGATCATACGTACAGTAATCTTAGACCTTAGCACCACCACTGTAAAGGCCTGGCCCTTTAAAAAAGAGAGGCCCATATATTAACTAATTGGGCCCTTCAAGCCCATATTTCAAACTGCACCACCACACACCCCACAAATTTCATCTAACAAATGGTTTAAGGCTGAAAGCCTCGTTAAAGGCTAAATATTGACACAATAATTATGAAATTTATAATAGATTTAATCGTTACATTTTCTATCTTATGAATTTTGACCCTTAAATTCTTGCATCTTATCGTTTAGTTTATTCCTATTATTAATAACTAAAAGTAAAAGTTTAACTGATGTTTGCGTTTATTTAGGTCCGCTAAGTAGCCAGTGTGTTTGTCACATTATGTTCTTACGTTCATTTTGTTCTTGAATTTTGTGTTTTCAGTAAATCCAAATTTATAAATTTAAAAACAAACAAGTTTTTATTACCCGCGCTTTGCAGGAAGTCGTAAACCGGTGAAAAAAATAACGTTGCAACGTTGCTGTGAAGCCGTTACGACGGAAGAAACTTGACGAAAGGGAAAGGACCTGAAGCAGTACAAGTCAAGGAGATAAAGGAATCCATAGTTCAGGTGCTACAATCGTGGTGAAATCGATCACTTAGCAAAAAAAATGCACAAAATGAAAGAATAAGGAAATCCGAAATAAGAAGAAAGAAAGGAGCAGAAGGCTCGTCTCGCTAGGGATGGAGGAAATGCATTGTTGTATTTGTGGTCTTGAACAAGAAATCAAATATAAAAGAACGAAAACATACCCGGTTAGATTCATCTGCAACCATTAAAAGCAATTTTGATTTATCTCTAATCGTGAAACACTATCAAATAAACCTATTTCACGGGTTACACGCGATTGATTTTCTCGGATTAGACAGAGCTTTCTTGATGAAATCGAATTTAATTGAATCTGTGATGTTTTCTTGATAGTTCCTTGTAATCGTATGTCCATGTTTTTCATCTCTTCTGATCAATAAAGGTGTACCTTCTAAAAGATGCAGAACCTCGAATGGAGTTTTATGTCCAAAGCCAAATACCATTTAATAATGGACTATTTAACTTTAGGTGAAGATCCACATTTGTGGCCACGAACAAATTCAACTAATTATATAATCCAAATAATATTTAGTTAGCCTAATATTTAATAGCCCAATATTAATTGTGCCAAGTATTTATTTACTTAAGACACTGCTAATACACGTTTAGAATTAAATCGAGCCCGCATTTCCGCGACACCTAGCTTGTTTAATCTCTAACGTTTTTCCTCGATCAGCAAGTTTATCCCATACATTAAAATACGCGTTGATAATACATTATTGTGAAGAAAACCCGAGTCTTGAAGATTTTTCTTGAACTAAATTTAGTTTAAGGGTATATTGAGAGTATGAAGACAAAGAAATCCATGTTGCAAGATTGAGATTAAGGGATGATTGTTTGGATTATCCCGGTCTCGTTAAATATCTCGTTAGTTTAGTAAAGTTTAGTTAAAAAGTTAAGTTACTTTAACTAATAGGATGGACAAAGTTTTCTTGGATATTTGAATACTCATGAAGTCATGCTTAGAGAATGTATTTGCTTCTAAATTTGATATTTTTTTATATATAGAAGTTTACAAAAATACAACAAATTAGGAAAAGTTTCATGTCAATCTCTATCTCAAAATTTGAAAAGCATGAAGTTTGACCTCATGCTTAGTTCTAAAAAATGTTTTTTTTTCTCTTCAATGCAATAAGAGAAAGTTTTACCAACCACAAATGAAATAGCCCAAGCTGGATTATCTGATGAGATGCATTTGCAATAAAATAACAATAAGTAGAGCGTTTACATGAAAACTAATAATATGAGCAAGAACATTCTTTGATCAAGCATAGTTTAACTTAAGTCGGCTCGACTAATGGTGAGAGACATGTGATGTAAGTTTTGAGTTTCTTGATGTTTGTATTGAAGTAGATGATTAGTACGATAGTTATGTTGTTTTGTTTTTTTGAAGCATTAAACATCCTAAATTGTTTGAACTGGATCTTAAATACTATATAAGCGCAACTTTAACTCCTACGCTAGATCTTTTCGTAAATAATTCCAAGGCATCGTCAAAAACATCCATAAACAACGTGTGGATTTCATTTCTAGTAATTATGTTAAAAATTTAATACCATAATTTACAAAAAAGAGATATAAACATGTTAAATAACGGGATAAAGGTTTATATAGTAAATGTATGACATTCAAGGGTTTAAAGTTTGTAGCTTATATAAATTTGATAGAAATATCTCAAAATTTTGAAAGAATCTAAGAACCACATTTATCAGTGTTATGTTGAGTATTCGACTTTCAGAGCAAATAATAATCAAATTTATAGATGGAGACGTATGATGCAACTTTGTGACTTTATGTTACACAGAATAGAATGAACACTAACTCGGTTTAAACATCACAAATTATTGTATTTGTGTAATCATCGTCAATTCGTCATCGTCGGCTATTTTGTGAAGTCTTTGAATGTTTTTTTATAATTTTCTTTAAGAGAAAGTAATAACAATTATCAATTAATAATCTTGATATTTGAAAAGAAAGATATAAAATCAGATATGCTTAATCAGATTTAAAAGCAATGAAATACAACTTTTTTCCTTGCAAAAAAGGCTGGGTTAATATATTCAAAAACTGACCACACCTCGTAATCATTTGCAAGAATAATTTGTTTGACTCGATCACAGAAATCGGATCAATGCAAATATTTGTATCTATAATATTTATTAATAAATAATAAAGATTTAGACGTTTCTTTTAATGATATTTTTATTTAGATTGTCTAAAACATGCATCATAATGACCCAAGTTATATAAATATATCAAATTCAAACTCAGGATATGAAATAATTTCTGCTAAATTAATTTATCTACTATGAGTTCCCTCGTTATAAAGAGTGTCTTAATGTTTTATAACCATAGTATATAGTAATGCTTATTTTGCTTAAGAAATTTCAACTGGCATAACTAAAGAGGTTAACTAACCATTTGATCTATCAAAAAAAAAATTTAGTTAATTTTAATTTTGCTACTTAAGATTTGATTATCAAAAAATTAAAAATATCAATTAAGCTCCAAAAGTTTTATAAATTGTTTCAAGTTCAATTCAAAAGTTTTATTATTTTAAATTTAAGTTTAAACACTGATAAAACTTTTGGTTTGATAATTACGCCATCATTTTCCCGGTCGCTAATTAAGACTTGTTTTAGTGTTTGACTTAATGATAAAATAAGCAAAACGAAAAAAAAAAACATAATTTTATCATATTATCAATATAAGTTAATTAGAAAATATCGACTAATCAGAAAATGCATGACACTTGATTTATCTTCATAGCCTGATGTATCAAATAGTAAGAAAAATAATTTTATTATGAGAACTCGTAACATGTAAATTCACATACCGTGGACACTCTATTAACCAACGAGATATATAAATCAAAGCTTGCGCTAAGCGTGTGGTATTCAAGAACGTTTCGTCAGAAAAACCAGTTGAAACAAAATTTGAACATGAAATCTCTTCTAAAGAGAAATAATTTTTCTTTAATGACCAAATAAAACACTCTAATTTAGTTTTGAATTTACATTTTTCATCCACTATAAGACTTCAACCACATGAGGATTGATATTTTCAACACATCCAGTTAAGCCATAGACCCTTCTGTAGAGATAGATGTTTATCACTACATCGTCACTTGGAAGTTAAATTGAACTGTTTTATATTATATAGAGCCCTTAGATTAATTCATTTTAGAATTCAAAAATAAGATTATTTAGATGGAGAATTATTCAAAAGTTGTTATAAAATGATTTACTTACAGTCTGAATTTGATATTCATGGTTGAAACAAGGTGGCTAAAAAGGATATTTCCTTTTCAAACCGGCCAAAACCCTTTAGGCTTCCTATTCTTCAACATATGATGACCTTGAGAGACCAATTTAAGTTAACATGCCACATTTGAATGGAAATTTGAAAATCATCAAAAGGGTAGTTTGGTTTGGTGATGAGCTTTATGTATCTTTATGAGTTAAAGCTTTTAAGCTCTCTTTGTTAAATCTTTTAAAAAAAATAGAAATAAGAAAGAAGGAAAAAAGAAAGAAAGCTTGTTTGGTTGTAGAAATTTAACCATTTTCTAAAAAAAAGCTCGTTAATGCATAGAAAATTATATGTGGAATATACATTAGAAAAGAACTAAAGCTTCTAATAAATTAAGTTAAAGAAATACACTCTAATTAATTGGTTTCTTATTTGATCTATTTTTGTTATTATCTAAATATATTTTACTCTTTTTAATTTTATATATCATCTTTAAACGTGGAATTCAGCTAAAAAAATCCATATCTTCTTCAAATATGATTACTTAACATATCTTAATATTGTTAGTAATGAGTTCCTCAACAATGAGTTTTCTCCTGACGGGGTTGGGGGTGCGGTCCCGGCTGGAAACGGATAGGTGGGCACGATTAAGATAACACATATCTTTCGATTCAGGGTCATACATTTGTCGTTTAAAAAAATTAACATAACAAACAAATAGTAAGATATGTTAAGTAATCATAAAATATTTCGTTGACAGAGCTATATACATAAAAAGTTTAAACTACGGTTTTGAAGTAAATGCTTATGGCTACGATTCATTTAATTCTGATAAAAATTTAAATCGCTAGCTACTGTTTTAGAAAAATACTACAAACTACAAAAATTAAAACTAAAGGCCAACGTGTAATGTGCATGCAAAATTTATACCAACTTTATAACTTTCAAAACACAGGTTTTAAACATACAATCTGGTCAAATAATAAAAACTTCTTTTTATAAAATATTGTATGCGTTATACAAAATGGTTACAAATTAGTGACGAATTACCACTGATTGCACCTTGATCACTAATTTGACCATCATTTAGTGTCAATCACAAACCATTTGTTAAAGTAACGAATTGGATCAACCTGAAAACATATATGCAAACGTGCATGCTTGAACTAACATGTTTTGACTCCTTTATTATATAAAACTCAACAAATCAAACAAAAACAAACAAACATACCCAGTGTATCCCGCTAAAGAGCAGGGTCTGGGAGGGGTATGTGGTGGCAAGTCTTTCCTCTATCCTGAGAGATAGAGAGACCGCTTCGAAGAGACCCCGACTCGTTTACAAGGCGGTAACCATAACAATCATAATAATCATAATCATAATAATCATAATACATATCATGCAACACATAGGCAAATATCACATCACATGTAGAGTTAGATAGTGCGCGCATCATAAAAAGCGACATGTAACACCCAAACAGGGGAAATGACGAAAGAAAAAAAACTACACCTGACGCGGGAGGTCCCGCCACATGTAGCCGTAGCCCGTCTCACCCACAAATCCCACTAAAAGTCCTTAATTTTATTCTACGCCTCCACTCACTCCTATCCTCGATCATGTGCTCAGAAAGGTGCAAGTCTATCATATCTCGCCTAGTAATCTCATCCCAAGTCAACCTAGGTCTACCTCTACTCCTCCTACCCTCTACGCTGATGGTCTCTACTGCTCTAACAGGTGCTGACATCGTTCGCCTCTTCACGTGCCCAAACCATCTTAGTCTTCCCTCTCGTATTTTTCTGTGATACATGCCACCTCTAGCCTCTGGCGAAAGACGTCGTTTCTGATCCTATCTAATCTTGTGTGTCCACACATCCACCTCAGCATTCGCATTTCTGCGACCTCTATTGTCTTTCTTGCGATTTCTTTATAGCCAACAGTCTGTGCCGTATAGCATAGCTGGGCGTACTGCCATTCTGTAAAGTTTTCCCTTTAGTTTTGGTGGGAACCTCTTATCACACAGAATCCCTGATGCTGCTCTCCACTTGCACCATCCTGATTGTACACGATGGGCTACATCGCTGTGTATCTCTCCGTCTTCCTGTATATACGAGCCAAGGTATTTAAACCTACACGTCTGGGGGACTGCCAGTCCTGTATACTGATGAAAAACTCAACAAATGAAACTGAATAAATAATATTATATTTATACCAGACAAAACTAACCCTAACTCAATTCAAATACAATTAAAATAATCATATAGATAAAATAATAATTATCTATTCCTAACAAACCATATTACTAATTATCATAACAGACTTTTTATTTTACTCCCTGAAGATATTAGTTTGTGAACATATCAGATTAAATCATTCATCCATCTCCTCCCTCTCAATAATGTTGCTATTTACCTTCATTATCATCTTTGTTTGAAATCTTTCATCTTCTAGATCTTTCCCAAACCCTACCACAACTAGAACCCCGGTCACGTCCTAGATCTTAGTTTGAACCCCTGCTTTAAACAAGAATTTATTTGGATCAAAATCTGCTTTTTGACTTGTACTTCTTCCTAGATTATTTAAGCCACCTGCTCATTGACCTTTTACTGAAAAAAAAAAACCTTTTGCTTTTCTGTTTTTACCCAGATGTTGTACGAAATCTACCACCATGTTATTTCGTTTTCGGCCCTCTTGTCGGATTATTTCTTCAAAAAGAGAACCACCCATTCTTTTTCTTGGCAGAGGAGAAAAGTCCACTATTAATTTTATCCTTAAACACTTGTTGATTATGAACGAACCTGGTTAATGCCTTGTTCGATCGTACTGCTAACCTACTTAATTACCGACACAAAACCTTGCTTCTTCGCTATTTCTTTTTTTTATTCTTCTTCTGGTCATGATAATCAACATAATTGGTAAACGATAAAAGTTACTTATCGATTCTTCCTTCATTTTTATATCTCTTGGTCGAGTTCGGATGTTATCTCTCTTAGCTAGTCGAATCGGTTGCTTCTCACCCTTAAATTCCGATTGACTCGACATAGATCGTAATGTTTAGCTCTGTACCAATTGTTAGAGTAACCAATTGGATCAACCTAAAATATATGCAAGCTGCAAACTTTAACTAGTTCCTTATAATAAACTCGACAAATAAATTGAATACATAATCTTATATTTATACTAGAGAAAAACTAATCTTAACCCATTTAAATACTCTTAAATAATCATATAGATAAACTGATAATTTATATATACAGAACAAACTGATAATTACTAATTATCATACAAACTTTTTATTTCGCTCCCTGATATTTTTAATTTGTCAAGATAACCCTTTCAATTATAAACATATCAAAATTACATCCTTCACCATGACTATTTGCAACGACATTTTTTAGTCGAGGCTTTGATCTCCAACACACAATAATGGCATTGTGTGTTGAAGATGGATTAATTTTTGAACGGTCAATGAAAGAAATTTTACTTAAAAGGTATTAGCAAGAAGCTAGACCAAAGATACCAACACCAATAATTAGAACGTTACAGACTCAAGGCATCATATCACATATGTTAAACATGCGCCATTGATCCCATGCGATAAGCTTAGCTTTGGCTTAGTTTTTAATCCAAAGAAAACCCACGACTCTATATCTTCAAACACTTCACCAAAACAGAGCTTTTTATTAAAGATCACATTATTAAGGGTTTTCCATATACACCCTATTATAGTTAATATGATAGAATGTATTAACTTTCTCCTTTCTTCCAAACCTAACACATGCTTATTGATTTGCAGCTGGTCTCTAAAATAAAAACATAGAAAGAGGGGATGTTACACCAATTTGACACAAGATCTTAAAGTGAATGAGCAAACTTGCATCCCACTAATATATGATCGAATAGTTGTCTTGATGTATTCCCTATAGAAATGCAGTTAGTAGATCCAACGTTTATATTTCTATCAGCTAGAGATTTTAATGAAGGAATGCACTCTAGTATATTTTAGACTTTTCGGCTGCAAACAAGTTCGGGAATTAGATACAAGGGGCTCCCAATCTAACCGCCCCATAAAAAGTTCTTCTAAGACTTTCGAGGGTTTTAATAAGGGAGCCCTATATAGTAAAAAAAAAGTACGTAGGGAGTGACTTAAGCGTCGAGTTGATTAAGGTTATACAACCACCATAGGAGAGGTTTTTCGCTTTCCATAGGACAAGCGACTTCAAAATAAATCAATGATGGGATCCCAATTCTCGATTTAGTTTATATTAGCACCAACATATAGACCGAGGTACGTATTTAGATCCAACAGCACGTAGTAGCATCTCAGTATACGAATCATGTTTCTTGCACTGATAAAAGTGAGGAGGTTGGGGGCCATTAATATTACAAGTAACCCCATGAAATAAACCGACCCTCCAATGAGTTTAAATAAACATTATTGAAAAATCAGAAAATAATAAGATATCATATTATCATGTGTTGCTACAAGGATCTGATCAAGTGATTAAGAACCAGGAGCAGTGCTAAGTGAGGTTTAGGCTTTGGCTCAGGTTCAGATTATAGATGGTGAATGTGTTTGTGGTTTTTGTGATGATGTTTCCCTTGGTATGGCTTGGGTATTTATACCAGCCATACCCTTATCTCGTATTCTATTTTCGGTAAGCTGCAGCCATCATTTCGATCCCAATCTTCCATGACAGAAGATCCTACTCTTCTTAATGAAAGGGTCTTCTGGCTTAACATTAATGCATCTTGTCTTGGATAGTTGACCTTCAGCCTATTGGTTCTGCAGATGGTTTCAGGTTTTTGGACTTACGTGTTTTGTTCCTTAGCGTCCTGATTTTGTTCGTTCATTGCCCAATCACAATTGTTCTTCTTTGTTGAGGCGTTCTGCTCAATATTCTCAAGTGTCTGGATTCCAGTAACTTAGACGTTTTATTGGTGTTGTCGCGGCTGGAGGGTTGTGTGTGCATGTTGGCCGCGGCATATGTGGCCGTGGCCACATATGTGTTAGTAGTCTTCTATCCAAATACATATATGCACATTAACTACGCGTGGCCGTGGTGTATGTTGCCGTGACTTGTGCTTCTGGCCGCGACATATGTGGCCGCGACTTGTGCTTCTGGCCGTGCATGTGTGGCCGCGGCATGTGTGATTGTGGCCGTGGCTTGGCCGCGGCATGTGTGGTTGTGCCCGTGGCTTGGCCGCGGCATGTGTGTTTGTTCTTAATCCGGGGTTTTAGCTTTCTTTCTCAATCCTGATTCCGGTCCCTATTGGCACCCCTTCAAGTCCCCCCAGTCCAATATTATGACTTTAGTCATCATGTTGGACTATTTTCCCCTTTCTCTTGTCTTTTCGAATGCCCATTGACGGCTTGCCTCGGGCATTGTATAGCCGTCCTTTATCTAGCTTTTGATTAATTCTTCTAGGGAAGTGTCATGTACCGCGCCTAGGGCCCCAAAAAATGGTGGCTTGATGTTGGTTGCAAGAGTCTATTCGTTCGTATTTCGTGCTTTTTGTCTACCTTACTTTTCCTTCTTCCCTTATAAATACAAAGTCATCTCTTTTCATTTGTACCTCCCCATTTCACTCCAAGTTTTCTTCCTTCACTGTGTGCCTCGGCTGCTGTTTGCGTTCGTCCCCGTGCCGCGGTCGCGGCTGCTGCTTCTTGTGCCGCGACGTCTGTTCGCATTCATCCCCGTTCAAGGTTTTCTCGGTTGCTGCTTTTGTGCCGCGGCTGTTGCTCTTTGTGCCGCGGCTGCTCCTTCGCTCAAGATTTCCGCGGCTGCTGCCCTAGTGCCGCGGCTGCTGCTGCTTTCGCCCAGGATTTCCGCAGCTTCTGCTCTAGTGCCGCGGCTGCTGCTGCTTTCGCCCAGGATTTCCGCAGCTTCTGCTCTAGTGCCGCGGCTGCTGCTGCCTTCGCCCAGGATTTCGCAGTTGCTGCCCTATTGCCGCGGCTGCTGCTGCTTTCTCTCAAGATTTTCTCCTCTTCTTGAGTTGCGGTTGGCTCGCTAGTGGCAGCTGTGGTTGTGACATCCGTGTTTACATCTTTCCTTTGGTTAGCAATTTGCAAGGTCTGCGCTTTTCCTCATCATTAGTTAGTTCCTTGCCTTGTTTCTTTATTTTCTGATGGAGTGTAGAAATGATATGTGCGTTCAAAGGTCGGTTATTAGTGAGGATTACTTGAATAACTTTGTGACACGATATGGTATAGACCGTAGTTTGAACCCTTTAGTTCCACCTCCCCATTCGTCGGTTAGGGATGTGCCTTCTGGCATGATTGCTCTTACTGTTCGTTTTTTAGTTTTGCAAACTTTAGGATTCCCGTGAGCCGATTCTTGTGCACTCTTTTACGTTATTATGGTATACATCTTTCGCAAGTGGTTCCACTTGGTTTAACCAAGGTCTTTCACTTTGAGGTGTCGTGTCGGTCCCATCAGTTAGTGCCCGAGATTAGTCTCTTTCGAGCTTTCTATAAGCTTGCTCATGTTGGTGATTGGGTTACCTTCGAGAAACGTAAAGCGCCCCGTCCCACTCTAGTGTCTCGATCACTTACTAGTTTGAAACATTGGAAAGACCACTATTTCTTTATTTCCGCTAGCATAATCCCTTTTGAGATGAGTTGGTTCCCGGCTCGAGAAAGAATTGATGATCCGTTGCCTGACGCCAAGGATTACGATGCGTCTGCTTATGATACCTTGAAAGCCATCCCCACAGCATTGCAATCCTTTTCTGAGCATTTTCTTGTTATGGTCGGTATTAGCCGTAACTGGTCTGAGCCTAACCTGCTGCCGTGTATATCTTATAAGGGCCAACGTAAGTACTTTATTTTTTGTCGATTATGCATCGTTTTTGCTAACTTTACTTGCTTTGATCCATTGTTCCTTTTCATAGGTATGGGGCTGTTTGATCGCATGAAGCTGTCTGCTAAGGATGACGTTACTGAGCATACTGAGCCCCTTCCTTTGGGTTCTCCTCCGATTTTGGAATCTACTAGTGATGTCGTAGTTCATGCTGGGGAATCTATCTCCGGTTTTCCAGAGAAACGTAAAGGTTGTGTTGAGGAGGGTTCTACGTCCATGAAACGCGTCAAGACTGTTGTTAAGAGGCAAGGTTTAGGTGCACCAGGTTTGAAGCCCCGAGGCTCTCCTCCTGCTGTGGCTGCGGCTGGGATGGCTGGTGCCTCTTCAGCCGCGGCCGGGGATTCCTCGACTGAGGGGTCGTCTTCCGACTCCTCTTCTTCCGATGGTGATTCGGCTGAGTCAGGGGATGATTTGGTTCGGGATGAAACTGCTGATGATCCCCATTGTGGCTTTACCGAGGCCACTGGCTTGAATCCTCGCGAGAAGTTTGTACCTGATTGGAATCTGGTTAATAGCTCACTCCTGACAACTCCTGAGCTTAGTAGGGAGTATATGTACTGGGCTCATCCCCCTGCTGAGTCTTTGAGGCTTGAAAATTTTAGCAGGAGGGAATTGTCTGACTCTGGTTGTTCTTCTCTTGTGAATGGTTTCTTATCTTTTGTTGAGATTCACAATCGTTGGCTTGTAAGCAACAAAGAAGCTCGGGAGACGAAGAAACAAGTCTTGCGTTTGACTGACGATAATGCCTCACTTAAACTTCGTTGTGAATCGCTTGAGAAAGAGAAGAAGCATTTTTCAGAGATTTCTGATGAGGCTGGAAAGAATCTTTCTCTTCAGGTTTAATAATCCTAAACGAATTGCTCGTTGCATGAAGTGGCATACGCTAATTTTTGGAGAGTTTCTTTCTTTTCAGGTGGATGCTAACCGACGTCTGAATGCTGAGTTAAATGACCTCAAGAACTCTTCCTCAAAACGAATTGCTGAACTTGAGGCTATGGTTTCTACTCAGAGATCTGATAAGGAATGGATTGTGTCTACCGGTATTGGTTTGGCCTTTGACAAGATCCGTAACAGCGAGGAGTATCTTGGTACACTGGCGGAGCTCTTCTCCCTTTCGGATAAAGTTGGTTATAATGCAGGTTTGTAGCTAGCGATAGTAGTTCATTTGTATTCTGTTATTACTAACTTCATTTTCTGATTAAGTTAAACGTGTTGTAGGTTTGCTGGATGGTGCTCGTCTTGTTACTGAAGGAAAAAGTCCTGAAGATGCGCAGAATTACAACAAGAATGCTTTGAAGGAATTACGCGATCTTTCACAAAAGTTTGACGAAGCTGCTTTTCCTATGGCTGGATCCATTGCTGCCCTTGCTGCCTCTGATCTTGATGTTATCAAGGCTTTCCTTGCTTCGCCATGATGTAGGATTTGTTTCTTTTGCTAGTAGTCTTTTGTTGGCTTGAACTAGTTTCGCCTTATCTTTGTTGTCATGTTGCTCTGACTATTATCGTAGTTTCTTTTGCTAGTTTATGGTTGTACCCAACTAAACTTGTACGCTTTGAAGTATGGTTTGCTTGTTGTCTTATTAATTCTTGTCTTGTGTTAAATGTTTGTTTTTGCTATTCTTTAATGTGTGTGAAACAAAATCTGACCTGAATGATACGGGCCGTGGTAGCTTCTCAAGCTTGAGCCATCCCGAGTATTATACTGATTTCACAAGGTCGGTATCTTGCTCGGGCCAACCCGAAAGTTATCGGGTTATTACCTTGATTTCTCAAGCTTGGCTACTTGCTTGAGCCAACCCGAGTGTCATCGTATTATCACGTTGATTTCTCAAGCTTGGTTACTTGCTTGAGTCAACCCGAGTGTTATTGGATTATTACATTGATTTCCCAAGCCTGGTTACTTGCTTGAACCAACTCGAGTGTTATCGGATTATTACATTGATTTCCCAAGCTTGGTTACTTGCTTGAGTCAACCCGAGTGTTATCGGGCTGTTACACTGATTTCTCAAGCTTGGTTACTTGCTTGAGTCAACCCAGGTGTTACCGGATTGTTATATTGATTTCTCAAGCTTGGTTACTTGCTTGAGTCAACCCGAGTGTTATCGGGTTGTTACACTGATTTCTCAAGCTTGGTTACTTGCTTAAGTCAACCCAGGTGTTACCGGATTGTTACATTGATTTCTCAAGCTTGGTTACTTGCTTGAGTCAACCCGAGTGTTATCGGGTTGTTACACTGATTTCTCAAGCTTGGTTACTTGCTTGAGTCAACCCGAGTGTTATCGGGCTGTTACACTGATTTCTCAACTTGGTTACTTGCTTGAGTCAACCCAGGTGTTACCGGATTGTTACATTGATTTCTCAAGCTTGGTTACTTGCTTGAGTCAACCCGAGTGTTATCGGGTTGTTACATTGTTATTATAAGTTATAAGACACAAGTGCTTAGATGTAATTACTGGTGTTCGTTTACACCTTCTTTCTGAAAATTGAATTACATCGGTTACATCTTGGTTACCCCATGATTACATATAGCATTTGCGTAGCTGCGCTCCATTCCATGTGCGTGGTACCTCCTTACCATCTAAACACCTGAGCCTATACGCTCCATTCCCTCCAACCTCTATCACTTGGTATGGGCCTTCCCACCTCGGCCCCAACTTCCCTTGGGCTTGGACTCTGCTGGCTTCGTTGCTTCTTAAGACGAACTCTCCTTCTTTGAACTCTTGTCTCTTTACACGAGCGTTGTAGTATTGCTCTATCTTTTTCTTGTATTTTGCTTCTCGTATGGCAGCTGCCATCCTTCGCTCCTCCAACAGATTTAGATTAGAACGCAGCTCCTCTTCATTATTTATTTCCATAGCTTCCGTGACTCGAATTGTTGGTAAGCCTATTTCTGCTGGTATCACAGCCTCCGATCCATACGTTAAGCTGAAGGGCGTTTCTCCATGGCTTGTCTTCAGCATTGTCCTATGAGCCCAGAGCACGCTTGGTAACTCCTCCACCCAATTGCTTCCTTCGAAATCCAGTCGGGTTTTTATGCCCTCCACTATACTCCTGTTGACTCTTTCCACCTGTCCATTGCCCTGCGGGTGTGCGACCGAAGTTAAGATTTGCTGGATCTTAAGCTCGTCACACCAACCTTTGAATGGGTTTTCCGCGAACTGTTTGCCATTATCAGTCACTATGAACAATGGAAGCCCAAAACGACAAATGATATGCTCCCATACGAATTTCTTCACCTGCAGCCCTGTTATCGATGCCAGGGCTTTAGCTTCAACCCACTTGGTAAAGTAGTCAAAGCTACTAGTAGGAATTTCACCCTTCCTGCGGACTCCGGGAAAGGCCCCACGATGTCCATGGCCCATTTTTGAAAAGGCCATGCGGCATTAACCGGGATCACGTCATTCTTTGGCCGAAAACACATTGGCGCGTGCCTCTGACAACTTTCACACTTCCTGATTTCTTCCACAGCACTCTGGTGCATCCCCGGCCAATTATACCCTGCACTCATTGCTTTAGCTACCACCATTCTTGGTCCTGCATGTATCCCGCATATACCCTCATGTATCTCATGTATCACATATGTGGCCTGCTCCTTGGTCAAACACCTTAAGGATGGCCCCAGGTATGACCTTCGGTATAAAACTCCCTGCTGCATTTCATAATGCAAAGCCCTTGCCTGTATTGCTCGTGCTTCCCCTTTCTCCGTTGGTAGAACTCCTTCAGTTAAAAATCTGACTATCGGAATCATCCATCCGTCTTCTTCTCTTGTTTCAACCGATGATACTTCTGGTTCTTCGATGGAAGACCTCTGCAGCACCTCCACCTTTACCTCCTTTGCAAGATGGCTAAATGACACTGAAGCCAATTTACTCAATGCATCGGCCTTCTTGTTTTTACTTCGCGGGATATGCGAGATGTCACACTTCTCGAAACTGCTCATTATCCGTTTTGCCTTATCTAGATATCTCTTCATGGTGTCTTCCTTTGCATCATAGGATCCGTTAATCTGGTTGGCCACCAGCAGTGAGTCTACATGGGCGTGCAACTTCTTAATACCCATTTGCTTGGCTAGCCTTAATCCGGCTATTAAGGCCTCATATTCTGCTTCATTGTTTGAACTCTTGAAAGCCAACCTTAAAGCATAGGTTAATTCCTCCATGTCAGGACCTACTAGGATTAGTCCTGCTCCGGAACCCTCGTCATTTGATGCGCCATCTGTGTGCAGACACCACTCTTCAGGTGGGAGCTCTTCCTTCTGCATGTTAGGTGCATCCTCCTCTTCCTCATGGGGTACCTCAGCCAAGAAGTCAGCCACTACCTGCCCCTTGAATGCCACTCTCGGCTTGTACTCGATCCCAAAGGCTCCGAGTTCAATTGCCCACTTTGCTAGCCTCCCCGAAATTTCGGGTTTCCTCAAAACCTGTTGTATTGGGTGCCCAGTCCTCACCTCGATTGGATGAGCTTGAAAGTAACGCCTTAGTCTTCGAGATGCATGCACCAGGGATAGTGTGAGCTTTTCCATGGGCGAGTACCGGGTCTCCGGGTCCTTCAACGCCCTACTGACGAAGTATATCGGGGTCTGCTCTCCTTCTCGCTCGGTCATCAGCACGGCACTTACTGCGCCCTTGCTTGCCGATAAGTACATTACTAGTTTCTCCTTCGGGAAAGGAGCTACCAGCCTTGGCAGGTTACAAAGGTACCCTTTCATTTGCTGGAACGCCTCCTCTGCCTCCTTTGTCCATAAAAATCTTTCTTTCTTAGGCAGTTCCGTAGGGTGGTTATAAACGGTAGGGCGCGCTCAGCGTGTTTCGATAAGAATCTGTTAAGGGCCACTAATCTTCCATTCAACGTTTGCACGTCCTTTACTGACCTGGGGGATGGCATTTTCAGCACTGCTGCAATCTTCTCTGGGTTGGCTTCAAAGCCATCCTTTGTTACAATTACACCGAGAAACTTTCCTTCCTCCACTCCGAATGAGCATTTTTTCGGATTCAGTTTCATGTTCATCGCTCGCAGGGTACTGAATGTTTCGGCGATGTCCTCGAGTAGGGCATTCTCGTCACGGCTCTTGATGACGACGTCGTCTACGTAGACCTCGATGTTTCTGCCGATCTGGGATTTGAATGCTTTGTCCATCAACCGTTGATAAGTGGCACCGGCGTTCTTCAGTCCGAATGGCATTTTGTGAAGCAGAAAATGCCGACATCCGTGTAAAATGCTGTCTTGTCTTCGTCTTCCGGTGCCATTTTGACCTGATGGTATCCTTTGTATGCATCCAGGAAACATTTTAACGGAAAACTTGACAGCGAGTCTACCTTCAAGTCTATTTCTGGGAGGGGATAGCAGTCCTTCGGACAGGCATTGTTGAGATCTTTAAAATCAATGCACATCCTCCAGCTGCCATCACCTTTTTTTACCATTACTGGGTTGGCCACCCAAGTCTGATATCGGACTTCCCTTATAATACCCGCCTGTAGCAGCTTCTTGACTTCCTCTATCACAGCTTGGCTTCGCTCCTGCCCCATATGGCGACGCTTCTGAGCCACAGGCTCCTTGGATAAATACGTTTTTAACCTGTGCTCTGCGATATCTCGGGGAACTCCTTCCATGTCGGAGGGTTGCCAAGCGAAGACATCTAAGTTGTTTCGTAAGAGGTGGTAGAGTCGATCCTTAGCCGCGTCACTTAGCTGTCCTCCTATCACGATCTTTTGCTCTGGGTATTTTGGGTTAACCACCCATTTTCTTGAGTTGGGCACAAATCTTCTTCTTCCCGGGAGGTAGTCCCCGGTTCCACTGCTTTTACTTCTTTGCATTCCCTACTAGAATACATTGTCACCACTCCGGTAGGGGTTGGGAATTTGATTGCTGCATGCACTGTAGATATCACTGCTCCCAGAATGCACAGCCCTGGTCTTCCTAGTATGACATTGTGTGATGAGTCCGATCGTACCACAAGAAATGTCATTACAACTTCCCTCTGACCCATGTTGTTTCCCATGATTACCGGGAGTTGGATCTGGCCTATTGGCTGCACCACTTCCCCGGAGAAACCCGTTAGTTGATGGGCTTGGGTGTTGAGACCCCTCCTGACTTCTTCATCCAGCTGTAAGAAGCAATGCTCGTACATGATTTCCGAACTACTACCGCTGTCTATGTATACACGGTGCACCTGATGCCCCGCGATTACTGCTGATACTGTCACGGGACCACTGGCGAAGCTTCCACCATGGATTGGAGGGAAAGAGATTGCTTGGGCCATCCAGGGTTCCATGTGGTCGGAACGTCGCTTCTCCCCACATCCCTCAGCGCGCACCATGAAGATCTCTTTCCTCTTTTCTCCTGCTTGTGGTGTTTTCTTCAGTTCCCGCAATAAATGGGCCAGTTTCCCAGTTCTGACTGCCACATCGATCTGTCGTTTTAACGAGAAACAGTCGTCGGTTGTGTGGCCGTTTTCCTTGTGAAATTCGCAAATTTGCTCATGTCTCGCTTTACCCCGGGTTTTGTGGGGTAGGCTTCACGAAGTTAACGTTTTCTGTTGCGAGGATCTCACTGGGAGTTTTGGTCAGCGGTGGTAAATTGACAGGTGAAGTGCGGGTGTGGGGCGGAGGGTTGACTGCGTGGCGCTGATGGAAAGGTGGGCCTCGAGAGTGGAAGTGGGGTTGGAAGCGTGCTTTTTCCCAGGGTTTTGGAACCCCAGACCGTTTTGGCGGTTCCCATGTGGGTGGCATAGGTTTCTTCCCACTTTTTTCTCTTAGTTGTTCGCAGGCCTTCTTTCCCCTGACGAAAGCCTTTGCTCTCTCCAACATTTCTTCTACTGTCTTCGGCAGGTTCTCATGGAAACGCTCCACTAGTTGATCGTTCCTTACCCCGTGAATGAAAGCGGATATCCGGATCGTTTCCCCTGCGCCGCGTACTTGCATACTCTCCCTTGAGTACCTGGTGATGAAATTTTCTATTGACTCGTTGTCGCCTCTTTTGATGTTATGAAGCTCAGTAGGGTCTCTGGCTGATCTTCTTTGCTGGCTGAAATTCTTCAGGAAGCTGCTTTCCAATTCTTCAAAGTTTCGTATTTCTCCAGTAGGAAGGCTGTCAAACCATACTCTGGCTGCTCCGATCAGCGTCTGGGAGAACATGTGACACCATACCGGGATGGTCCACTGCTCCACCTCGGCTGCTCCTATGAAGATAGCCATGTGGTCATCAGGATCACCTGAACCATCGTACTTCCCGATATTGCTAGGCATCTTGAGCTTAGGTGGGAACGAAAACTCCGCAATTTTCGGGATGAATTTCGATCTTGACTTTGCCGTTGATGGCCGATACGGCTTGTCAAACTCGTCTTCGCGGTCTGGTTCTGGTGGTGGTCCCCTTTCATCTGTATGATCTTTGCTTCTTCTTCCATGTTCTTCTTTATCTGGTGGTTCCTCGTACTCCAGACGCATTCTTACGTCCTCAAAAGGATGTTCCTTTTGTTTTAACAAGGACAGGAGTTGATCTCTGTTCTTGCTAACAAACTCTGGGGTAATCAGTCCACTTGCTGGGTTTTCTGTCTCCGGCCCGACACCGACACCAGATGAGGGTGGTGTTGCCAGATGTTCATTCACCGTGGTGACGATGTTGTGATTGTCACGGAAAGGGGTTTTCTGACCTGAGTCCATAGCAAGTCGTTTTGTGTTGCTAAGGTCCCACGGATGGCGCCAAATGTTGCTACAAGGATCTTGATCAAGTGATTAAGAACCAGGAGCAGTGCTAAGTGAGGTTTAGGCTTTGGCTCAGGTTCAGATTATAGATGGTGAATGTGTTTGTGGTTTTTGTGATGATGTTTCCCTTGGTATGGCTTGGGTATTTATACCAGCCATACCTTATCTCGTATTCTATTTTCGGTAAGCTGCAGCCATCATTTCGATCCCAATCTTCCCATGACAGAAGATCCTACTCTTCTTAATGAAAAGGGTCTTCTGGCTTAACATTAATGCATCTTGTCTTGGATAGTTGACCTTCAGCCTATTGGTTCTGCAGATGGTTTCAGGTTTTTGGACTTACGTGTTTTGTTCCTTAGCGTCCTGATTTTGTTCGTTCATTGCCCAATCACAATTGTTCTTCTTTGTTGAGGCGTTCTGCTCAATATTCTCAAGTGTCTGGATTTCAGTAACTTAGACGTTTTATTGGTGTTGTCGCGGCTGGAGGGTTGTGTGTGCATGTTGGCCGCGGCATATGTGGCCGTGGCCACATATGTGTTAGTAGTCTTCTATCCAAATACATATATGCACATTAACTACGCGTGGCCGTGGTGTATGTTGCCGTGACTTGTGCTTCTGGCCGCGGCATATGTGGCCGCGACTTGTGCTTCTGGCCGTGGCATGTGTGGCCGCGGCATGTGTGATTGTGGCCGTGGCTTGGCCGCGGCATGTGTGGTTGTGCCCGTGGCTTGGCCGCGGCATGTGTGTTTGTTCTTAATCCGGGGTTTTAGCTTTCTTTCTCAATCCTGATTCCGGGTCCCTATTGGCACCCTTCATCATGTTTGATTTTCTTGTTGAACTCTTTAGAATGATTTTATTTGACAAAAAAGAAAGTATGATAACTTTATATATGAGACCATGTATAGTAGTATAAAAACTAACATTCAATTTCACGATAAAGTCAAAATCTTATTATGCTTGGACCAAAGTTTAATGATGGTGACAGAGATAGAAGATGGGCATGAGAAGAATACTTTTTTAGTTATACAGAAAATGTTGACCACTGTAGCTATTCATCTTAAGTCACCTAATGATTATGAAATCCTCTTTTCTTTTTCTTCCTTGATCATCGCAGTATTCACATTTCTCTTGAAATAAATTATTCACTCACTTGTGTCTGTGTTGGTGTTTTAGTGATAAAAGTTAAAAAAAAATTTATAAAAATATTAAGGTTCAAATCTTGATAAAATATATTAAGATTTGGTTTACTTTAGAACTGAAAGCAGATGAGAATTAATCATGCCCACTAAATCCCAAATTAGATATTAAAAAATAAAAAAAGTGCGTAAGGTAGGGCTACAAACAAGACGGCCTAATCTGAGTCATGTTAGGTTGGGTTGAGGCTCAAACTCAAACGAGTCAGTTAGACTCAACTCATTTTATCTCGTGAGATGAAATCTTGGGTTCAACTTCTACTCATAAAAATCTCAAGCTCGCATCCTGGCTCGTCGAACCAACTTGTTTATATTTAAAATTTTATAATTTTTACACATATTATATAAAAAGAATTTAAAAAATTAATACTTTTAACCTACATATGATACAAAATTCGTAAACTAAAGAAATTATAATTCAAATGCATAAACATAAACCATCAATCGGTTCTAAATTATTAATTTTCTATCATAAATCCAATAGTTGTAAATTGAAGTTTTATGGATTTTCAACTATTGGAGTTATGATGAAAACTAGTAATTTAAAACGTGGTAAATTTTTTAAGTTTATGCATTTGAAATTTGAATTATAATTTCTTTAGTTTAAAAGTTTTATGTTTTGTGTAAGTTAAAAGTATGAATTTTTATTGTTATTTATTTTAGTATGTGTAAAAAATATAACATTTATTATGTTATTTATTTATTTTAGTGTGTGAGCATCAGTAGGAGACACAGACTTTTTTCCCGGTGGAAGTGGCCTACATCAAGAATCGGCATTGAGCCCATTTCTTTTCACAATAGTCTTGGATGAGATGACCAAGTCTATACAACAGACAGTCCCGTGGTGCACGCTATTTGCAGATGATATTGTCCTAATATCATATTCCAAAACGGTGCTTAACGAGAGGCTAGAACAGTGGAGAGCAGCACTAGAATGCAGAAGCTTAATGATAAGTCGCTCCAAGACGGAATACATGTATTGTAACTTTAGTGGTGAAGCTGAAGAGGACACCCAAATCAGTATCCAGGGTATGACGGTACCACAGACGTCTAGGTTCAAATACCTGGGCTCGTACAAACAAGAGGACGGAGAGATACACAGCGATGTAGCTCACCGTGTGCAATCAGGACGGTGTAAATGGAGAGCAGCATCAGGGATCCTGTGTGATAAGAGGTTCCCAGCAAAACTAAAGGGAAAATTATACAGAGTGGCAGTACGTCCAGCAATGTTATACGGAACAGACTGTTGGGCCATAAAAATATCGCACCAGAGACAAATAGAGGTCGCGGAAATGCGAATGCTGAGGTGGATGTGTGGACTCACAAGATTAGATCGAATAAAAAACGACGTGCTTCGACAGAAGCTAGAGATGGCTTGTATCACGCATAAAATACGAGAGGGAAGATTAAGATGGTTTGGACACGTAAAGCGGAGGCCAATGGTAGCACCCGTTAGTGCAGTAGAGAACATCAACATAGATGGTAGGAGGAGTAGAGGTAGACCTAGGTTGACTTGGGACGAGATAATTAGACGAGATTGGTAGACTTGCACCTCTCTGAGCACATGATCGAGGATAGGAGTGCGTGGAGACGTATAATTAAAATTAAGGACTTTTAGCGGGAACTGTGGGTAGGAAGGGTAGACTTACACTTGTTGCGGGATCCCTCATACGCGATTTTTGCCGCTTATTTCATGTACGCCCTTTTAAACATTTATGTGTTTTATACCTGTCTGTTGTATGCCGTTTATTATGATTGCTATTGCTATTGTTATTGATTTCATTATTGAGTCGGGGGTCTGTTCGGAAGCGGTCTCTCTCTCTCCCAAGATAGAGGAAAGACTCGTCACCACCTACCCCTCCCATACCCTACTCTTGAGTGGGATTTACTGGGTATGTTTGTTTGTTTGTTTGTTGTGTTTTATATAAACAAGCTACCATAAGTCTTTCATTTAAATTTGTAACGTAGTTTCTCTTCATAGGTTTTGATGTATATTTTCCTATGTCCATGCACTTGCTCTAGCTTCCGGATAGAGATTATGAAACATTTTTTATATACTTGTCAGTTATGATTCAATATATATTTATAATAATATAATAAACATTTTAGATACACAGAACAATAATTTTACACACATTTTAAGATGGACATATAAAAAATTCTAAGCTAAATCTTCTTATTCCCCTATTTTCTTTCGATCACTACCTCTTTCAATGTCAACCAAGCAAATTGTTCATTATTAAGACGCCGTCCGTTCCACTATTTTTAAGGTCCTAATAAATAGATATCCACTGGGATAAATCGACACACGCCCATACGTCGTGTATGGTGTCATACGCATCGTATAGGGTCGAAAACACTGAAAACGAGGAAAATTCACGTGAGCTGTCAGATTGCTATACGTCACATATAGCCCTATACGACCCCCTATACGACACATATAGGGCTATACAACGCGTATAGCGAATTTTGACACTGACTACGAGGAAAAATTCAGGGGGCTGTCAGAATGCTATACGACACATATAGCCCTATATGACACATATAGCTCTATACGACCCCCCTCTATACGACGCGTATGAGACTATACGACACGTATAGAAATTTATAGGGTTATGAATTCTTCTATCTTTCTCTGTGTGTAGACCTCAACCAGCTTGCCCTCATATTGTAATTTACATTATAACTATGAGTATATGCCGCGCGTTGCTGCGGCTGTTCGTGTTTGAGTATCAACAGCGTGACTGTGATAAAACCAACACAGTATCTTGTAAAGTATCAAAGAGGGCATTCAAACCCCCTATGTTTAAATCTATGATCCACTAACAGACCTTACGCAACCCTAATGAATCAAACATTGAAACACAAACATATATGTTAAAAGTTTAGAGCAGATATCGATGCATGACACAAAATGGGAATTATTAACATGTGGAACAGTATGCAGCAGCGAGTGTGACTGCAAATTTTCAAATTGAGGAAACAAACTACCCATGTTCATGCTCCCTCCTCTCTCCTGCACATGAACCAAACAAAATCATCCCTAAAAACGACACTTTGTATAAATAAAAAACGATTGAAAAGCTTATTTAGGGTAACGGAAACAACTCACACGCTGCTGCTGCAACTGTTGTTGTTGCTGCCCTACAAAGGCTCCGATGGCTTCACGGCCGTTGTCTAAACTCAAACCTAAGGGAAACACAGGCTGCGACTGCTGCTGTTGTCGATGATGATGAGCAGAGAGTGTATCAGAAGCAGTGGAATCGGGTGTATTGGCTGCAGGTAAACATCCGGTGATGTTGTAGTTGGGAATCGCCAGGTAGTAGTCATACATACATACACATCAGAAAACGATGTGTTATAAGTCAACCCGACAAAATCCGAATGGAATTACTTGTTATGACCCAAAACCCATTTTGACCCATTATCCGACCCGTCCATTTACCTTGATCTCTTTCAGTAGTGCGGGCACCTCAAAGATGCTTAATAATGAACTAAATGATATAAACATAAAGATTGTAGCTACTCCTGCCTGCAACAATGATGTGGACCATCAAAATCAATTTATACTTTTGAGTAAATTTCATACATTAAAAACATTTTAGAAGATATATAATTAATTCAACTCACCCGAACTGACGTTAGTGAATGGCCTAATCCAGAAAATAGAGTACCAATAGATAGCCAAAGTTGATGCACGAAAAATAATGGAAAAAAGTATAACATGTTACACAAATGATTGGTTATGAGAAAATGCACATTAAATGAAACGCAATATTAAATGTAAGCCAAATTACCTGCCAGCACCAACAGCAACATCAAAGCCGTAGACTATGAATAAAAATAAAAGTACAAAAATCAACGTCATAGCACAACATTCTATCTAAGCAGCATGCAACAATACTAAGGTACCTACTATAACCCAAGCATACATACATACTAACCACGACACATTTGTAAAATCTATCTTAAACTTAAATCTTCTTCAAAGTTAACGTTAAATATAAATATAACAATGTAACATACCTGAAAGGTGACAGAAGGATACCACTAAGGCCGCAATGATCTGCCAATAACAACACAAAACACATACCACAAAAATGAACATGTTTCTTTGATTAGGCAAAAAAAAAAAAACAAATATCATGTTACTGAAAAGAGGTATATATCATGCACCGCCCTATCCTGCTTTCTTAATCCTTATAAAGTTACATGCATACCTCATAAAACGAACAACATTAGAAATATAAAAACCATGGATCACTCGACTGATCGACACTTCACACTCCTCTTGCTGACGGGCATGAATGGTCCATTAATCTCCACAGATTACAACTCCCAACAACAACACACTTCGCTAACATGGAAATGTAAGCATTTTTTGTTGTTATTCGAGATGAACAAATCTAAAAGACTTACCCTCTGTGTTTTGGCCTAAAACATCAAAACTCTCTAACATTTAGAACTAAAAAATTCTAAAGTATCTTAACTCTTCAGTTTATAGTTTACTCACCTCAATCTCTATAAATAAACACATAATGAACAAATAGATCAATTACATTTTCATTGAAACTAAAGCACGGAAAAGATAATCGACTATAATCGGAATAAAGTATACCTTAATGAAAAAGCGTAGATCATCAACCATTATTTATAAAGGGACTTCAAAACGGAATCATCTGGTAGCTCAAATAGTAATTTCCCCTTTCCAGTTTCTTCCTTGCTTTACTCATGTATTTTCCATGTTGAATCCTTTAACTAACAGCATACGCCTAGAGTGAGAGAGAAACACAAAAAGAAAATTGCCTTTCAAGCTAACAACAGTGTTATGAGATGCTTTTATGAATCGCACCACACTCTCTCACTTTTATCCTCTACAGATTTGCTCACACTTTTTCCGCTATATTCAATCACTTCTTTTAACTTTTGCGAGATCAAAATAATAGTAGCTCAAAAGACGGCTGCAATCGATGAAACAAAAACCTGTTAGGGCTCAAATCAACATTCAAAAGTCGAAATCAAACAACCTATTGACTCAAGTACTCAACTAAACTATCAAAAACCCAAAGCAAACAACAAATAAGTAAATATCGAGAAGAACATTAAGCTAATCAAGGAGTAGGAGGTACAGAAACGAAGTTCAGTAGCTCCACCAAGGCAAAATCTGAAGGTTTCTTCATGCGTTCAAACGTTCACACCGATTCCACAACAACGATAACAAAAACAACAACAAACAAACAGACGTGATGCGAAATCATCAACGCAACAAACAGAAACAACCAAAAACGATTTAAACACACACCGACTGCAACGATCTCAATGCATCATTGCATCAAACGATACAACAACATCACGTTCAGACAAACACCTCCTAACACTCAAACAAATCATTTGGCTGTTTCAACCACATCGATTCAGCTGCATCAATCGCTTCGTGCTGAGCTAACAACACCTCACAAGTTTCACTAAAACGATGAATACGAAGAATAAACAACGATGAGAGTACCTTGTTGCAGATTGAAGTTTCTTCAAGGTGTCGATATCGACACCGATAGCGTCAAAATCGACACGGGAAGGACCAGAAGACGATCGGACGTCTTCGGTGGCCTGCTCATCATCGGAAAGGAAACGCTTCGGTGGTCTTCTTCCGAATCGACGCCGTGGTGGTGAGAGGTGGGAGATTTGGGTGGATCTGGTGGTGATGGGGCTGTGATTTGGGTGGTGTGGGGGGATTGAAGGTGCGGTGGTGGTGGTTTAGGGTTTGGGGCTTCTCCACCGACATAAGTCTTTAATAAGAACTAGAAATTGATGTCGCGCGTTGCGGCGGCCTACCTTAATACGTCGCACGTTGTTGTTGCTCAGCTTCTATTCCTTGAATCGGAGAATCCTTCCAAACCTATCAACATGTACCTCAATTCCCCTGGCGGAGCTGTCACTGCAGGTTTCTGATTTAGCTTATGTTAACTGTCGATGTGTAGAGGAGTATTTTGTTCTTAAAATAAGGAAGCTAAATAGTAACTTATTAAGTTATCTAGCATGATTCACATCATGCTTTTCATTGAATCTAGTAAGACCCAAAATTGATATAACATAACTAAAATTCTGTGACTGTTAATGATTATTAATGTTAGACGTCTTATGTTTTATAATGCTTACACTAGAAGCATATTAATATAAAAGCAGGCATAGTCTACTTTTGGTGTAAACTAATTACTCACACATGAGATGATAAGAACATTAAAATGATGGCCATGCATCCTCTGTTGCTGGGTTTACGATGCGATTGGTCGGTGGGGCCCCCTAGTCAAAATCCTGGCCCTGTGTCCTTTGTTTTTGGGTTTACATGATTTAAATATTTGTTGATATATAAATGAACATAGTACAGATTAAAAGAAAATTACATTCCAATAGCATATGATCTACGACCACATATTTTCTAAACTCTCAAAAAAAGCATTTTTTTGTTATATATTTTATCACTTATCATATTCATTGAATAAATTATTTGTTATAAAATTGGATAAAAGTGTTTTGGCTTAACCCAACCCAACATGATCAGTTACGAGTTACGACCATACCAAAATTTACTCATTCTCCGAATTCCCACCTCCACATTAAAAAAACACGGCAAATTACTACTTACTTTGAGGCGTCAAATCTAAAAGGTGTCTCTTCCTGATGGATACTACCTTTATCACCAAAACTAATCCTACCCGTTCCATCATGTCCAAAACACATTGAGAAAGAATTTGCTATGTAACCTTCTTTTGCTAAGAAGCTAGGAACTGATATTTTCTCCATACCCAACCCAAAAAGACCATTTGGGGCTGCAACATGTAGAAACGAACCACTTTGTACCTGCCCACACCTGCAAATTCGATATATCGTGTTTCTAATCAAGCACCAACATTTAAAAAATAGAATATACACATCTAATAAACATAATCAAGATAATTGAAATAGTTTTGGCATTACATAATATTGTCATTGGATATTTACCCGAACATGACATATGCATTGACAATTTTTGCATCGCTATCATCTGTTTCCAAGTGCAGAAAATCCTCTATTAAAATACCAGAAGTTGAAGTTTGAGATGAGATGTAAGATGATGAATAAGGGCACGTGCCCACCGTTCCACTTCCAGGGCAGCTAGCAGTACACATCCTGTGGTTGCAAGAAACCTTTTTGCTTGTTGCTGATTCCTTTGGATCATATATGCTCATATTAAACTTCTGCACAAAAATATAAACTTATGATCAAAGATGTAACCTTTTATACAAATAATCCATTTCCGCCATGAAATAATTAAAAAAAAATCACATACAGAGCTATAAGGTGTGTTATCAATGGAGGCACATCTGCTGCACTCACATGGCACCTAAAATAGATCACTCCCGGTATCGAGTGCCACCAAAAACCTCTGGCCCGGTGTCCCCAAAGATACCATTGTATAATGCAAACTAATTGAACAGCAAAAACAACATCATATAAACATTCACATTCAAGAATAGAGTTTTGCAGTGTTTACTTACAGCAAATAAACTGAACTACAGCAAATAAACTGTTAATTGTGGTGATTAGAGGGCTGTTCAAGAAAAGTATAGTTACGATAAGGATCCACCGCCAAAAGTAATTTGCTATTAATGATGTGACCTTTAAGAAAATTGGATAAATATATTTCAGGTCAACCCAACCCGACCATTTTGACATGTTACTCAACCTCAACCAACAGAATAATTTTGTACATTGACCTGGAAATGTATTTGGCCATGCTGGAGACCATATGCACATGCATGAATAGACACCTTGCCTCATGGCTTGTTTTGTTGAACAAAATGCAATCTTCCTTCTCTGTCCATGGTGCATGAGATTCTTTTCTAATAAAATAACATTTCAAGGACCAGGTTGACCTTTGTTTCTTCGTATTGTGCACTGTAATATTCTTCTTATCTATACCATCTTTAAATGCTGAAACCAAATCACATGCAAAAATCATGATTAAATTTAAATGTATTTACTAATCACAGTATCAGAAAATTTAATTTAGAAAGAAGGTAACTTGCTCACCAAAAAGACGATAATGACGCAAACCAACAGAAATCCCACCAGAAATTCTTTGATAAGCTGCAATCCAGCTACAATGATTGGATGACATGTCAGGTGTGCTTGGATCATCTACAAACTGGACAATTAACACGTTGTCATCTCCTAGTTCCCTTTGTAAGTGAGTTCTTCTTGCATTAAGATATGGTCCCTGAAATATTATTACAAGAAATAGCATCACATAATAATATTACAAATATATTAAATCTAGATTCAAGATCTCAAACTATTAAAATATGATGAAGGACAAAAGACAAACCTTGAATTGGTAAGTTCCATTAACACTCACATAGCAATGATAAAGATGTGTCTTTCCATAATCCCAATCAAAATGCTGCAAAGCGAAAGATAAAATAAAGGCCATTAGAAAGTAAAAATATTTGCATAGCCAAGCAACAATGGTTGTAAATTGTTGTAAAATTGTCCTATAACTGTTTTATTTACATTACAGGAACTAATAAAACGAATTTTTGTTGATTTCCCCAATATTAAGTAATAATAATATTAATGGATAATGTATGCCTAGGTCACCGAGGTATTGAAAATGATTCACTAAAAAGTCACCCAAATATTAAAAATCAGCAGCCACCAGGTATGAAGTTAGTAGCGTTTCAGCCAATCGAGCAAAAACTTTCCAGAAAATTGTACGATGACATAAACGAAATCAAATTGATACTTAGGGGACGTGTAATGTTGTTTTGAATTTTTGATATTTGGGCGGCCTTAATAAACCTCTTAAATACATGGGTGGGCCTAATTATACGTCATCACTAATATTAACAAACAAATTATGAATAGGTATTACACTATTACATACCATAGCCCTGTCACATGGTTCACAAAATTTGCATCCATATTTAGCCCAAATTTTAGCTTCAAAATCAAACATCGTCATTGTTTTCATTCTTTTTATTTCAATGGCGTCTTCAACAGATACCACATCTTCAAGCCTTTTCCTGTGCACATATGTAACTTAATTCAATCAACCGGATGTAAAAGCACACGAGATATACATCAAAAAGATGGAAATTTACTAACCTCCCTACATAACTATATACCATGAACATTTTCCTGAATTCAAGTTCAGCAAGAAGTAACGACTGCTGACTAATTGCAAGACTATTTATGGGCCTACCAATGCTCTCACAGGGTGATAAACTACGCTGATCTTTGTATCATATGAGAAGCAAGAAACCTAAGCCATCCTTCCTCGACCCCTACGCTTTCTCAAACTCAACACCCTTATTTGAAGGTAAACTGAAATCTTCCATTTAAATTACATAACTTTTCTTCATCAGAAAAAAATACAGAATGATCTTCTCAACAGATTTCTCTTTAGAAACATTAGCTGTCAGATTCATCTTTAAGAATCTTGATTCTTAAATCCCTCAATCCAACCAACAATTCAAATCAAAACACGATTGATACATCAAACCCAAAGGCATACCTCATTCGTGTAATGACCTCCTTTAAAAAACTCGTCCAAATGCTCATCGGATCATCCGAAACCACCAAACACCACCACCACGCCACCGCCACCACCACAACCTCCACCTCCACCGTCGTCAGATCCCCAATAACCTGCTGCAACTCCTCCACCGATGGTGCAAAAAGAGCAACAGTCCGACGCTCTGCTACTGCGACAACTCTCCGTATCATTTCGAGAACTCAAAGCCGACGAAGCACCTCCTGATAAACCTCCACCTTCGGCCTCCGTTTCCGACTCGCCACCGCCACGGCAGAGGAAAACGATCGAGATGAAAACAGAGTTGTTTCATGGTCGATTCATCTTCTTCATCACTGCGATTAGTATTTCATCTTCTTCATCACTGCGATTAGTAGCTGGTTGTGAAGATGGATAGGGATTAGGGTTTAGTGGTGTGAGGTCTGCGATTAGTAGCCGGCTGTGAAGATGGATAGGGATTAGGGTTTTAGTGGTGTGAGTTCGGTGGCACTGTAGCCACCGACATAAGTCTTTAATATAGATATATAATATATAATTATAATATGTTTCCCTCTAATATTATAATTATGTATGCGAAATGTTTGTCTTTTCATCTTTAGCAATACCATTTAATTTGTAGTCTAAAAACTTCATATTCAAGCATGTAAGCAGAAGAACAAAGTAGGATAAAATAATGTACGTATTTTATATGTATCTGAAGTTACATATTTTGATACGGTAAAAACACTAAGGTGGTGTTTGTTTTTTAGAAAAAGAGCTTCTAAAGCTCTTTTGTCTGCGCGAAAAAGAGGCGGGCAGATGTTTGAGGTCTGCAGAGTGTTTGTTTTTTTAAAGACGTTTTATTAAAAAACGTAACGTCTACGTGACCTCTTCTTGGAGAAGAGGTGGACCAATGTCTTCTAACCTCTTCTAACCTCTTCTCATTTCAACCCTAAATACCCACCCTCCCCACAACAAAACCTCTGCTCCTCGCGACCTCCCCCTTTCGCTTCCGATTCCGGCGACTCGGTGGAATCGTCGATGGCGATGGAGGACAACGAAAGCTGCGGTAGCAGGGCGGTGGAATCGCCCAAAACAACCGACAACGACTCCAGAAACTCGAGGTGTACAACGACGTACTCACTCGCGTCACCGACTCCTCACTCCTCTCAAAGCTCGAATCATCTTCCGATCTCTCAGGTATCCACCAACTCTTCACCTCTCACCTCCACCCATTATAACTTTTAGATTGAGGATCGAAAGACTCTCTATTTGCTATATATGATTTGTGAAATATCATGTAGAATCAATAATCGATTAGCATTTGAATGTATCTATTACTGTTCAGCAATTTTTTAACCATGTGATGATTTATCTGATGTTTTCTTGTTTTCAATGCGCTCTTAGATGCCTGTGACCGGAGCTTATGGTGCTCCGTTGTATATCAATGATCGCGGCAGAGTGTTTGATGATGCAAAGCCGTATTTGGGAAGTAACAAACCGGCTACCAAAGCTCGAGGTTTGGATGGTAACAGTCTTTTGAAAGGTTTTGCTCCGGATAAGGAGAAGACGGGCAATGTTGCTAAGATTAAAGTTGTGGTAAGTAAAGAATGATAATTGAGATGTTTTGGAGTTGTATTTGAATGATTGTTTCTGTTGCTTTCAAGTTTATAATGTTGGTTGATTTTCAGGTGCGCAAGAGGCCGTTAAACAAGAAGGAGTTGTCAAAGAATGAGGAAGATATTATTACTACAGAGCCCCATTCCAATTGCCTTACAGTACATGAGACAAAACTCAAGGTTAGCACTAGAATAATCAATAATGTTGAATCGACGGTTGAAACATATCAATAGGGGTAGGCGAACCTGTATGGTACTCTGGATATATACATGCATACCTTGAAAATTCCATTTTCTAATTAAAAATGGTTTGACATTTTAAATACTAAAAGTAGTGTTGTCTCTATGTGTGTGTATGTATATGCCATATCCCACATATGCATAAACAAGTAGCATAAATTTTTGAGAAAAGTAAAGAAGAAACGACATGCAGATGTTGCATACAATGAAGCAAATAGAAAAGACAGGTGTATATGAATAAGGAAAAAATAAGTCGTGGGGAGAATCAGGAGATTAATCATAAATGTCATTCATAGTTATTTGAACAATGGGACTGTAAACAGCTTATTTTTTTATTTTTTATTTTTAAGTAACTATGCTTATATTGTTTCCTGGAAGTCCTAATGAAAACTTGGTATAAGTCAAGAGTAGCTTTTTTTGGAAACAAAAATTCCTAGATTTTTTAGGTTGATACACCACAACTTGCATTGTACAAGATCTGAACCCCTAACCTTTTGTTTGTGAGGCATAACACTTAACCAAAAGGTTATTCCTTGAGGAGGATAAAAGTAGCGATGTTGACTTTTTATGTGCTGAAAAAAAATGAATTTAATTATTACTGTCATGCATACACAAATTCATTTTAGTAATTATAGTTCAGGTTTATCCGTTTATGAATAATTATTTATAGGTCATGCTTTAGTGCTTTTAGATTTTTCTACAGTTGACATCTTTGAATCTCTTCAATCATCTTTCTAATGTTTGTTTAAATGGATTTAATTAATATTGTTCCCAAACGAGTCAACAATAGTCAGAAGTTGCATATAATTGCACATTCTCCATCATCGTCATTCATATTTTTGTTAGCTTCATGTCTTCATCAACCTGAATCTCACCATCATGCAGGTTGATCTTACAGAATACATGGAGAAGCATGGATTTGTTTTTGATGCAGTACTAAATGAAGAGCTTTCTAATGATGAGGTTAGCAACTATATAGAGGATGGAAAAATGACCTGGGCAGGTTGACCCGAAAAACTTTTATCCAGCTCGTTTTTTAAAAAAAAATTGAACAGTTAATGAGTTCAAATTATTGTAAAATTATATAACTACACTTATAATCTATTTATGTAGAAGTGCTTTAAGAGGCTGCATGCCTTGAAACTACATTTTGGTAGGCCTTTGGCATGTTTGACCCGCTTCCTTTTTAACTCTTGCTCCTTTTATCATTACTCTTTTGACCCTTTTGAAATAGAATATATTATTTAAGTGTTGGTTTTTGTTGTCTTCATAGGTTTATCATGAAATTGTTGAGCCCATAAGTCCTATAATTTTCCAACGTACCAAAGTTACATGCTTTGCATATGGACAAACAGGTGCTAGAAATATCAGGTCGTCGGCCTTCTGTTTCCGGCTACATCGCGGCGGTGATTGGGGCTTATGGTATGAACCCTAAGTTGTTGATCTGATGAATGTGTAGGTTTGCTATGAAACCCTACATCGTTCGACATTGGATTCCCGTGGCTTATGTTTCTTTGGCTATGATGACTGTGATATGGACCGTTGCTTGGCGTGGCATGAACGAGGATGGCGAGTGACATGTTTTTCACTTGCAAACCGTGATGCAGCCACATCGGTTTACTAATAAGATCTGAGCCACATTGTGTATGTTTATTATGATTTTGTCTTTGTATTAGTAATTACTGGTCACCTGGGTTCAATTTCTTTACGTTTGATTGTTTATCTTCCTTTGTTCTATCATGTTGTGAGCACTCTTGGTTGTTGATGTCGATAATAATGGTATTCATTTGAGGTTGTTGCTTTTGCTTGTTGCACGGCTATGATGATACATGAAAACTGGTACCGTTGCATTGGCTTGGCAACTATTTCCAATGTGCAGCCACAACCTGCCATTAGTTCTGAGCCACACGTTGAACATTCCAATTTTATACACCGCTTTGCGGCGTTCCCAAGACGCGCAACGCGCGTCTGGGTAATAACACTAGTTATAATTATGTATGCGAAATGTTTGTCTTTTCATCTTTAGCAATACCAGTTAATTTGTAGTCTAAAAACTTCATATTCAAGCATGTAAGCAGAAGAACAAAGTAGGATAAAATAATGTACGTATTTAAATGTATCTGAAGTTACATATTTGATACGGTAAAAACACTAAGGTGGTGTTTGTTTTTTAGAAAAAGAGCTTCTAAAGCTCTTTTGTCTGCGCCAAAAAGAGGCGGACAGATGTTTGAGGTCTGCAGAGTGTTTGTTTTTTTAAAGACGTTTCATTAAAAAACGTCTGCGTGACCTCTTCTTGGAGAAGAGGTGGACCAATGTCTTCTAACCTCTTCTCATTTCAACCCTAAATACCCACCCTCCCCACAACAAAGCCTCTGCTCCTCGCGACCTCTGCTCCTCGCGACCTCCCCCTTTCGCGACCTCCCCCTTTCGCGACCTCGCCACCGTCGGAGGGTAGTGGGACGACGATCGGCGATCAATCGAAGAAATACTGTGCGATAACAAAGGGAGATGAAGATGTGAAGAATTTGAGCTTTAGAAGCTGTGATGGCGGTGGTGGTGGTTCTTCGAGGAGGAGGATGAGGAGGAAGATGTCGGCACATGAGATGCATTACACGGCAAACAGGGCGGTGGCGGAGGAGATGCGGCGGAGGACGACGTTGCCGTACAAATCGGGGCTGTTGGGGTGCTTCGGGTTCAGTCGTAACATTCATGAGGCTTCTTTGAGAGGAAGAAGATGAAGTTGATGTTGTTGATTGCTTGATTTGGATGTGTGTGTGTGTTACAGTTTTAGAGAAGTGTTGATTGTTGTTGTACTTGTTAAAAAGATTCTTGTGGTTACTTGTTAGCGATTACTATTCATCATGATACACAACGTGTTGTGTATCTTTGTATAGAAGATAATGATATTAATTGATGTTTTTTTAACTAGTGAACTTGTTATCGTAAGGTTTGAACTTATTATCTTTAGTTTGAAATTAAGTATTGCGTTTTACTATCAGAAGATTCGTTTGGGACATATAATAACAGTTGATGCATCGTGGATGGAGAGCATTAACAAATAAATTTCTGTTTATTTTAACTTTTTATTAATTTCAGTTTATTTCAGCAGTCTGCAGACGTTACAAAACAAACAGTCTTCTTAATACAGGCTGCAGAGGTTTGGTCCACCTCTTCTCCTACAGATGTCTGCAGATGTGGTCTGCAGACTGCAGACGTTTAGCTCTTCAGAAACAAACAGCACCTTATATTACATGAGAAAAAAACTAGCAATGATCTGAATTTCAAGAGCATGGCTTACCTGTTTAAATAAATAATATGATACAAATAACAAGTTCACTACCGTGTTACCCTACTTTATGTAGTGGGTCGGGTTTTTTTTACGGTCTTGTGATGGTTAAACTACTGCTATTAGCAATCCGAAATTGTTGAACAAAACAAACAGGAGAGTGCAAATTACGTTTTAAAAGTCATCATTCTCTAACCATACTTAATATTTGTTAATTGTTCACCCTGGAGGAGTATCATGTGACTCACCACCAGTACACGTATGCATCTCAATCGTTTAAAATAGTTTGATAACACATTGAATAATTAACAAAACTCTAATTGTTTCACAGTATGTGGATGCATATTTTCTATGACAAGTACTTATGACATGATCAATACATGTCAAAAGCGATATCAAAAGTCCATAAACGGCTAAAGCAACTAATGAATGTTTAGATTGAATTCTTTTTTAACATCCAACTAATATTTTAAGCCTTGTTACTCAGGTAAATTTATGGGCAAAAGGTCTCTATGTCCGCGAACACAATCAAACGCTGGTGACCTAGTCCGCCAACCCATCAATCAAACACCCACTGTGGTTTAATCCCTTACTCACTTGAAACATATTACACAACGTGAGACTTGAATTTATGACTTATAATTCATAAAGTAATAAGATGCCTACTCTCAAATTAATTAATCTAGAGCTTATTGACAACCGTCTAGATTAGATAAGATTCTATATACCTTAATGGCATAATGAACACATGATTTAAAACTTTAACTATTACTTTTTAGCTTATAGAATCTTAAAAGGACTAAAGCCAAATCCAATTATACTAGTATTACAAATCTAACATGCATTGTAAATTTGTAATCTCATCACTTATCACTTACAAGTTAACCTTTTCAAATGGTTTTTGGTTTCTTTTCTCTTTCTTTTTTTATCGACGTTTATGCTTTATTATTTTATTATGTATCATTATCATTATATAATTATATCCCTTCACAAACACACACATACATTTTTAAAAATATAAAAACTAAATATAAAAATATTAACATATAAAATAAAACATAATATGCGCGCGCACACAACATTATTTTGTAAAAGAAAATTAAGAACACATGTGTTTTTAGAACATCAGCATTTTATAAACCATGATTAGCAAGAAATTAAGTAGCCACTAGAAAACATAATTACAAATACAAAAAAAGACAATTTTACCAATCTACCCAACTCAAGGAACTCATATGATTTTTATTACATACCACGAATACAAAAATCAAATATGTACACATAAAATAACATTTTTAAAATTACAATTTTATATTAACTCGAGCATAATATTCTAGGCTAATATTTAGATAAGTCTATAGTAACACAGTGGTATCCCTCGGCACATACTCTCGTACACTCATTGTAACCGTATCACATTCACACATCATAGTTGCCACATATGATTAAATCCATGTGTAATGTGTGTGTATTGTGCGAGCTCATTTTTTTTTCTCGATTAACAAAGAAGATAAATATATAAAAATAACCAACTAGAAACTAAAAGAAACCCACACGAATTAGATCGTCAAATGTCAATAGAAGGTTATTAAACCACTCTGTCAGCTTCTGGTTCACTTTCGATTCTTAATTATTAAAACCAACTAAATGCTTAATATACTAAAATGGGTTCAAAAACGGCTGCAAACGGACCAAACGAACACAAACAAGGCTTTGTAAAGGCTTTGTAGCCTTGTTCATGTTTATTCATTAAAACATATATCGTTAATTAACTGTTCATGAACACTTACCTAATGGTATTCCTTATTCATGTTCGTTCATTATGAAACTGAACATGTTTATGGACGAACACTTATCGAACGCAAACGAACACAAAAAAAAGCAAACGAACACAAACAAATATTCATGAACATGTGTAACACAAAAAAGTACATGAACACAAACGAATACAATAATCATATGTTTATTTTAGTGTAAATTTTGCATTTCATAACAATCATTACATAAAATCCATCAAAATAAATAAGTTCTTAACTTAAATATTAAAAATACTTGATATAATTGTCATTAAATAACGAACACAATAATTAAGAACATAAACGAACACATTATCGAATACATTATCAAACGCTCACGAACAGACATTAACGAACTTAAACGATCACGTTATCGAACATTCACGAACATAATGAACAAACGTGGATTGTGTTCATATTCGTTTGTTTAACTAATGAACGAAAATTTCTTATTCGTGTTCGTTCATTTACTAAATGAACAAACATAAATGAATTCTTGTCGAACAGTTCACGAATTGTTTGTTGAACGTTTGGTTCGTTTGCATTCCTATTCAAAACTACACTCGCCTCTAATAATTATTATTCAAAAATCTTCTCACTCCAAGTTTCCCAAATCAGCCACCATGATATCATCCAAGGAGCCTTAGGGGTTGTTTGATTACCACTGACTTGGTAAGATCTGACTGAGTCAGATGTTAATCTAGTTAGAAGTTCTTACTGAGTCTGCATCTGACAGAAACTTGGTTGTTTGATTCTGTATCTGACTGACTCTACTGAATGATAAAAATAATCATATTGTCTCGAAGTTCTGACGAGTTCGCTGAACGTTTACTTTAAAGTTGTCCTCAACATCAAACAAGATGGTTCTTAATTTTCTAAAATAGTATGTCACAAATGCAATTAAAAGGAAAGAAAAAGGTTTTATAGCGCCAAAGCTAAACATCATCATCTTCTTCCTCAAGCTTCTTCACCTTCATTTCAGTCAACAATGGCGGAACCTTATAGATCTCCCTCTGTGCGCGGAGGGAGGGCGGTGTGCGGAGGGAGTCGCGGTGGAAGGGTCGTGAAGAGGGTGAGAAGAGCGTCGGAGGGGGGCGGTGAGCAGAGGGGGTCGCGCGGAGGGGTGGGAAGAGGGTTCGGTGTGACTGCTTTGTGGTCTGGTCAGAGAATCCGATTTTTAGGGCCTGGGTCAGACGTTAAGACCTGGTCAGGGCTTCTTTCCACGCAAATCAAACACATTGACAGGCTGACCGAGACTGTCAATCAGCAATCAGTGGCGGTATAAGGCAAATCAAACACAACCTTAGTCACATTTTTATTGTTCTTTTGCATAACCATCGAATCCATCTAATCGATTAAGCCTCTCACTTATTTAAACATAAGAAAATTCAACTCTAACCACTTGGAAACCACTACTCACACTTTCCTCGTAATCTCACAATTGGCCAAAAGATGATCACAAGATCATAATAGTGAATTGACATCTTGTGGGACTACCACAATTATAAGAAGTTAAGAACTTAATTGTGGTAGAAACAAGTAATATTTTCTTTATTTTCTATATATATATTTATGGACCATAATGAAGTTTGGAGTTTTTATTCGAAGATTTGTTCATCTATCTATTATAATAAATGAGTAATTTGTTATGACATGTGTCAGCATTACAATTCTTCTCACCAAAATTTTACCGCCTCTCTCTCCTATTAAATAGTTACATTAATTACTAATAATATTATTTAATATTTTTTAGATTAAAATAACTTTTTATAAATTAAGAAAAATATTTTTTTTAATTTTATTTCTAAATAAATAAATTTTTATAAATAATATTTTTTCTAAAATATCGAACATTTTTTAAAATATGATATATTATAAAATTAGTGTTTTGAAATGTAAATTATTTATAAACCAAAAACAATTTAATTTAGGAGTTATGATAATGAATTCTTTTAAAAAATGATATTTTTATACGTTTGTTTTAGAATAAAATGTTATTTTTTAAAAAAAATTAAAAACAAAGTTATAAAAGTTAATATCACTGTTTTATTACCAATAGTGCTTATTATACGTAATTTCAATCATATTATATCTTGGAATATCATTTATATTTCATAAATTTTATATATTAATATTTTATTTATTCAACTCATGTAATACATGAGTTTTTAAATCTAGTTTTGTAATATATATGTTTGATATTTTGACTTAATTTGATATTTATCAAACATTTGTTTGCAAGCATTAGGAATATGCTTGGAAAACGATGAAACTTCTAATTGAAATGATGATATTATGATTTCTATATATATTATAGTTTTATTTTTATTTTATATTGTAATATATAATGATTTAAATTAATCAAATTTAAAATGATAAATGATCTAATTTAATGTGATTTTAGTGGTACAGTTATTTACTATATATAGTTTTAGTGACATAAAATTTTTGCTGTAAAAGCAAGTAGGGTTATATTAAAAAATAGAGTAAATTACCATTTGAATACTTGAGGTTTGGTGATTTTGACCATTTGCATCCCTACAGTTTAAAGTCCTCATATACCCCTTAACATTTCATTTTTGTTCCCATTTGAATCTAAAATACTAACACCCTTAAATAATTCTGTTAACTCTCTTATTAAAAGACTAAACTGCCCTTAAAATTAAAACCCTAATCCCCATCTTCATCTTCTTCATCTTCTCCATCTTCATCTTCTCCATCTTCATTTTCTCCATCTTCATCTTCTCCATCTTCCTCATCAAATGTCACACCCCAACCTTGACGGCGGAATCGTCGAGGCGTGAGAGTTACGATTGTTCACAGCCACATAACGCTATTGCCTGAAACATGTTAAAAATAAAAGGTTAACATATTGTTGGTGAGCATTCTATAGTTTTTCATACATAAGTATATAAAAGATGGCAATTCATGTTGTAAATTAGAGAACAAGGTAACTAGGGATGTAAGACAGAATGCACAATCAAACCTTGACAATGTTTTACAAGTATCAAACGACGTTAATATTCTATTAACGTTAAAAGTATATACGATTAGCTAAGTGTACTTGGATCAACCAAGCAGGCTTGTCAGGCCCATAGATCTATGACGTCGCCAGGCTAGCAATAGTTAATGATTGTACATATATTCGACATTACATGGTAGCTACAAGATTCCACTAATCACAACACACAAGCAAATTGCCATAAGTTTACAAGAATCAAACGTGTTTTACAAGTGTAACGTTTATACGGTAACATGTTTCACCCAAAAGTGTGTGAAATAATAAAATGGGTATAGAAATACTCACTTGACATATAGGTGTATAAGGTGATAATAAGAATTAAACGACGTTCCAACGAATTCTTTTACAAGGCACCTAAACATATTTATTACAAGATTAAAGTACGATAATAAGATTAACAATTAGACGTGAACTAGGGTTTAGGATTTTGAGGTTTTGTATATTATATTTATTCGAAAGAAATATGTCTTTTAAGTGTTTTAACCTAGCAATGAAATTAGGTTTAATATCGGATAATGTTTAAATATATTTTGTATATATTCTTTGTAATAAATATCGTTACAATAACGTATTACCCGATAATAATTTAATAATCAAAATTAATTGTGAAAAATATTCTATAATAAATTACGTTTGTAAGTAGTTGTAAAATTATATTTAACAATTGAAAATCAATTAATTTTCTTGGTAACAATATTCTTGTATTTTATAAAGATGCGAAATAAAAATAATGTTTATATTAATAAAGTTTAATGGTTAAATAAAATAGGCATGTTTTAATGATAATTTATACTTGTTATATAAACAATTAATGATTTAATAAGTTTAACAATATTTAAATCAATAAAAATATGAACTATATATATATTATTCTTAAAAGATAATAATAGGAATAATAAATAAATAATTAAAAATGTGAAGATACATTTCAGAAAGTAATTAAATGGTTTTAAAAATTTTTAATGTTTGGAAAAATATTTTTATAATTTTTAGAGATTTTTCTGTAATTTTTAAAGGCTTAAAAAGCCTATTAAAAAAATAAGAGGGTGCCCGGGGTCGAACCCGGGACCTCCTGTTTATACGCACACGCTCCAAACCAGTGAACCAAGGCCTCAGCCGCGTTTAAGAATGGGTTTTTAAATCTTTTAAACATCAATTACAGTTCCTCCCCAATTTCTAAGAACCCTAGATCGTTCATACCTAAAATTGAACACCAATTCGATGGTGTTAATGGTTTAAACCATGGGGCTTTGATTCCCCTTGTAAAAAGGAACAGAATGGTATGTTTAATTACCCGTTTTGGTGTAGATTCGATCGAGAACCAGCTCAAGAACAGTCGCGGTTGTTGCCTCCAATCGAATACTAGGTAAATGTTGATGATATTCGAATTAAATTGACAGGAAGCTTCAGATGTTGATCGAGATCAAATGCCCCTTATCAATTTTAATTAAAATCGAATGGAGATTGGTTTTTACTTGAGTTGCAGGTCCGCGATGAAGACGATGAGTGATTTCGATGTATGTGTGTGTGTTTGATCAAAATGGGATTGCAGGAAGTTTGTGTGTTCGATTATGGAGGTTTACCCTCTATTATTTAGGTGTAATTTGAGCGGAAGAGCTCAATTCAAATTTGATTTTGAACGGGTACGCGGGTTCGGTGGTTGCACGCGTAAACGAGCTCATTTTTCGAATTGTGTGGGTCCTTGTGTTCGAATCTCGGTCAAGAGGGTGTCGGGGGCTTTAATTCGAATTAAAACCGCGTGAAATGGGGTGTTTGGGCCTCGCCGGAGTTCGGCCGGCGGTGGCCGGATTTCAGCCGGAAAATCGAGGGGGGGGGGGCAGGGTTGGTTTTGAAAAATTGGAAGTTACACAATGGCCCCTGCGGTTTCGATTATTATTATTTTATGTATAAAAGTTTTATTTAAGTTTTTAAATTGACATAAATGGTCCTTGAACTTAAATAAACTTTTATAAATTATTTTTACTAATTACTACATTATTATCATTATTATTATTATTAGTTAATATTATCATAATTAAACTATTATTATTATTATTAGTTGTTATTATTATTTTTATAATTATTATTATTACTATTATTATTATTATTAAGATTATTATTACCATCATTATTATTATTATTATTATTATTATTATTATTATTATTATTATTATTATTATCACGTCGTAAAATACGGGATGTTACATCAAACTCCTCATCCTCTACTCACACCCCCCACCACCACCCAACGCCGCCTGCAACGACGACCATATCTTCGTCAATGAGTGATAGTCAATTTTCAAATGATAAAACCAAATTCAGAAACTTAGGTGTTGTAATTTCAAATTTTGACTTCAAACCATGCTGTAGTTTCAAAATTCATACCCACCAAACAATTATTACCACAATCGTCATTTCAAAAGCTAATTTACGTGTTGTAAATTGTAATTTCAATTCGTTGAAGCAATTGGTCAAAAATGTGAAACAAACATTTGTGCGATTTCGATGTGTTGAAGCTCGAAGATTGATCACTTACAGCAATGGTGGCTGAACCATGGTTGGTGAGATTAGGGAGTCAAATGAGTCCGAATCTCAAGCACGCTTTGTTATTAGAATCGTCTTCAAAACCATCTACGAAGAACAAGCATGAAATCAGTAGTAAAACTCCGATGTCAATCAGAATCTTATCGTTTGAGGTTGCTAATGTGCTGTCGAAAATGGTTCATCTCCACAAATCGTTAACGAATATCGAGATCTCCAAGTTGAAAAATGAGATTCTCAAATCAGATGGAGTCAAAACCCTAGTTTCTTCCGACGAAACGTATCTTCTCGATCTCGCGCTTTCGGAGAACCCTTGCCTGTACGGAAAATACGATCTCCTCTTAACATCTTCACATTTAGCTCGATGTTGCACGTAGAACAACTCATGAATAGATGGCGATGACGGTTTCAACTTTCCGGCCACCGTAGCGACGTCGCCGGAGCTCACCTTTTGCTTCGGAATCTCCAGCTTCTTATGCGTCAACAGCACCATCGACTCCTTCCCCTCACTGTTTCTCCGCCGGAGCAAATCTCGGATCCTCCACCGTTTCGATCCAGATCCGGTGGAGCTGCTCTTTTCGCACAAGGGTAATTTAGTCAAGGGGAGAGAGAGAAAGTTAAAAGGGGATTAGAGTTAAGGGTATTTTTATCATTTAATAAAATGTTAACTGAATTATTTAACGTCGTTAGTCATTTGGATGCAAATGAGAACAAAAATAAAATGTTAGGGGGTATATGAGGATTTTTAAACTGTAGGGATGCAAATGGTTAAAATCACTAAACCTCAGGGATGCAAACGCTAATTTACTCTAAAAAATATATTTAATTTAAAAAGTTTAAAAAATTGTGAGATTGACATGTGTACTTTTATTGCTTTAAAGAGGATAGTATTTTAATCATTATCTCAAATACATCAGTTTATTGTGTCTTATACGTTCATTGAGTCTTATACATTCATATATCATATATTTTACATCATTTATATATGAGTTAATCATTTGTGTTTTACATTTTAAATCATTTTTCTGTTATTTTTGTTATTGGTTTTTATATATTATAAACTTGTTGTCACACCCCAACCTTGACGGCGGAATCGTCGAGGCGTGAGAGTTACGATTGTTCACAGCCACATAACGCTATTGCCTGAAACATGTTAAAAATAAAAGGTCAACATATTGTTGGTGAGCATTCTATAGTTTTGAATACATAAGTATATAAAAGATGGCAATTCAAGTTATAAGTTAGTGAATAAAGTGATTAGGGATGTTATGAACAATGCAACAATCAAACCTCGACAATGTTTTACAAGTATCAAATGACGTTAATATTCTATTAACGTTAAAAGTATATACGATCAGCTAAGTGTACTTGGATCAACCAAGCAGGCTTGTCTTACCCATAGATCTATGACTTCGCTGGGCTAGCAATAGTTAATGATTGTACATATGACGCCATAACATGGTAACCACAAAAGTTTAACTAACCACAACTCACAAGTAAATTGACATAAGTTTACAAGAATCCAAACGTTTACAAGTGCAATGATTAATAAGTAACATGTTTCACCCCAAAGTGTGAAAATAAGAAAAAGGGGTATAGAAATACTCACTTGGTGTATAGGTGTATATTGGATGATGATTATTAAGAATACGAATAATCGTTCCAACGAAATCCCTCACAAGGTACCTAAGAATATATATATGTATATATATATATATTACAGGTTTAAGTTCAATATTATGTTTGACATTTAGAGGGGAACTAGGGTTTCAATTGGAATTGTAGGGTTTTGTCGAGTAAATAAATCTATAAAGTAATTATTCGCATTTTGATCCATTAGGAGAATTTTATATGTGTGTTTAAGTATTTTAGGAATGAATTTAAGTATACAAAAAAAATTGATAAGGTTTAATATATATAAAACCTTATAATTATTTAAAATTAATTGGAATAACGTTTTGATTTATAACAAATTATTAATCTAAACTTTAGTTAGTATATTTTATGAGAGAATAATATTTTAGAATAATTATAAAATATATAATTTTTACAATTATCATGATAAAACTTTTATTATTTATTATTTGAGACAAATAATTATTTATTATTTGAAACAAATAATAATTAGTAAACTAAAACAAGAAAATAATCCAATAGTAATGTTTTGTTAAGATAAACAACTTTTAAAGTCTATCTTATAAATTATTTAACTAGTTTTATTATTTGTTTTAATAAAATAAAATAAAATATTAAGATGTTATAAGAAATAAATTTTCAGAAATTGGTTTGATGTAAAGAAAAATATTTAAGTTTATAAAACCTATTTTTATAATTTTTAAGAATTTTTACATATTTTTTTGAAGCTTGAAAAGCATTAAAAAAAATAGGTGTAGGTGCCCGGGGTCGAACCCGGGACCTTCTGTTTGACATGGGAGCACGGGACCAGTGAACCAAAAGCCTAAACCGCGGTTAAACTGGTTCCCAATTGATTTTATGCTTCTTTAACCCGCTTCCCCTAACCCATTCGAGCCCTAGTTCGATCGAAGCCCAAATTGACTACCGATTCGATATCAAATGCATCCGAATTCATGGGGCTTTCATTCCCCATGTTAAAACGAGTGTGTGAGTGTGTGTAATTTACCCTTATGATGATGAATTGATGTTGAATTCGTCGATGAAAAGACCGCGACAATGTGTCAATCGAATGATGTTCAAACGTTGATTATAATCGAATTAAACTTTAGGGAAGCTTCGAATGGTGATTTGGAAGCAAAGCCCTATGTTAATTTGGAATGAAATCAATCGAAGATGGGGTTTCAAGGGTGTTGTAGGTCCGACTTCGAGTGGTGTTCGAATGGTGGTGTTCGAGTGTGTTTTTGATGCAATTGTGTTCAAAGAATCATTATGAACGATCCATAATCGGTTAGTGCGGGGTTAATTTGGTCAATTTTAAGGTTTGAGTGGGTTAACCGACCGTTGAACGGTCGGGAATAAAGTTGGATCCAATGTGGTGCTGTAAATCGATGATTAATGCGTGTTTAAAGGTGCTTTGGATTCGAATCTTGGTCGCGAGGGTGTCGGGACCTTTAATTTGAGTCAAAACCGCGTGATTTTGTGTTTTTGGAGCTCGCCGGAGCTCGGCCGGCGGTGGCCGGAATTCTGGCCGGAAAAACGAGGGGGAAAAGGGGCGGGGGTTGATTTTGGAAATTTACAAATTACGCAAATGGTCCCTTCAGTTTGGAATTTATTATTTTATGTACAAAACTTTTATTTAAGGTTTGTAAAATGTCATTAAGGCCCCTAGACTTATTTAAATGAACTTTTATAAATTATAACAACATTATTATTATTATTTTTTTATAATTAAACTATTATTATTATTATTATTATTAGTTATTATTATTATTTTATTAATAAAACTAATTTTAAATTATTTCAAAATTACGAGATGTTACAGTCTCCACTACTTTAGGAAATTTCGTCCCGAAATTTGTTCACGAGGAGGCTGAGACAAAAAGATGAGGATGCTTGGATTTCATTTGGTCCTCACGTTCCCAGGTGAATCAGAAAACGAGCATGAAGCCACAGATAAATCATAGTGATTCTCTTTTTTTTCTTTCTTGTTTCATTTTCTGAGGTATACTTTAATGAACTTTCGGGTTTTGATAGGGTATCAAAAGGAGAAAATTCATCATCGATTAAGCTGACCGCTTTAGTGTTTACTTTATGTGCAATGGCAGAGCCATTAGAGGTAAAAAGAGAGCCTAAAGTGTTTTATTAATTTAAGACCAACAGATGGGAGATCGACATTTTCGGCCATACAAGGCCTCAAATGGTGCCATCTAGATGTTGGTATGGTAACTGTTATTGTAAGAGGATGAGAATCCCACGATCCACTGAAATCAATGACACAAGCCCGGAGCATATCCTCGAGGGTTTGTATCGTTCTTTCAGTCTGACTGTCGGTTTGCGGGTGATAGGCTGTGCAAAATTCAGTTGAGTTTTGAAATTAAGAATGAAATATAAACGAACAAGAGGGTTTAAATGAAGGATGAGCGTATGAACGGACAGTGATAGACGTTTAATTACAGATGAGATGTTTCACTTTAGGGAATCCTTCAAGTTTCTTGACATATTGCGTGCCAACTTGAACTCTTCCAGTGAAATACAAGACGTTTTGAGATGAAATGTTAGAAAGCGATGCCGAGTTACCATCGTATATTAGACTTATAAATCACAACTTCCAGAATAAAATTTCATGGTAAGGTGATGTCTAGAAATAAATAAGAGGCCAACAATGATAAGAAAGGTTAATCGTTGGAATTCCAAACGTCACCATATGAAACGATCTTAACGCATATCTTGTGACTATGTATTTCTCCTTTGACCAAACATCGCTCTAAGAATAATACGTTATGCGAAGATCTTGGAATAAGTTTACAACTATGGTTAAGAATTTTATTAAGAATAGAAAATGAATCAATCATTCAAGATATCGATCGATGTTTTAACATCATACCACGGTATACGAATAGTTGAAACAGATACAGGTCAATTTCTCGACGTTGTGAGATAATGGGTCGAATTGAATTTTTAGCCAATCGGTCTTTAATGCACCAATTGTCATCATGACATTAAAAATAAGAGGCACCTAGTGGATGAAAAGTTAAACAGGAGATTTACAGGAACACAGAGGTTAGGTTTTGTCATAAATGAAAGTGAAACACTTGGACACATACCAAGTTACGTCTTTTCTTTTATGCCAAACCCATGACTACAAGTTACGAAGGTTTATGAACCATTATATCCACGTCGCAGTGAGGATAATAACGAGTCTTGTTGTTCAAAACCAAGTTAGAATTTCAATGATTTTCAAGATTAAAGATTCAAAACGATTCAAGAAATGACGCAAACAATAAGAAAGGTATTTGTAACCATGTTTTGCAAGGTAACAAATTTCCAAATGCAGATCACATACGTAATTCATCAAACAATAAGAGAGGTATTCGATAATATCTTTATTTGACAAATGATTGTTTAGAAGGATTATACTTATGGGTTTGATGATATCTCAAGATGAAAGTTGATAAGTGAGGAATAAATGGTTTCATATTAGCTACATCAAATCAATAAAAATAAGGGGAAGAAATCGATTTAAGAATTTAAGTGCTCCAAGGTTGGAGTCAAAATCAACCTAAAACAATCGGGTCTTCTTTCAAGTTCAGAGATGATGCTTTGGCTTGGTAGGTCAAAACACTAACATTGTTTCACCCGTCAAGTTACTACATGCTTCTCGTCACTTGGTTACAACCTTGGTAAGTTGAAGATCAAGAAATGAGAATAGTCATTAAGGTGTGGTTTTCACTCCTAACTTGATGGTCTATTCCCAAGGTATGTCCACTAACTTACCAATCAACCAGTTTGATCCCAACCAATTGTTGAGGATTGACAGAAATAAGACGTGGTAACTCACCATTAAGGTAAGGAAAATTACTCCTATCTTAACGGTGAAGTTCTTACAAAAACAAAATATAACAAAATGAACTTCTTCATCAAAATCCAGAACTCACTCCTACTTTGACGAGGACGTTTCATTTGAGAAAATACAATTCATAATAATGATATTATCATCAAGATATGAAATTTACGTCTATCTTGATGATTGAGCTTCATAATAACAAGAAAACAATCAAAGATTAACATTTGTCATCAAAGTACGGGTTTCAATCCTATTTTGGTGAGATCATGTCATTTGTGAAGTGCAAAGTCCAATGAGAATAATTGAAGTCAATTCTCAGGATGAGGAATTTGTCATAATCCAGAGGATGAAATTTCATAAAACACACAATTGGAAACCATTTATCGAAACGAATAGAGAATCATCAAAGTAAGGGAATCACCCCTGTTTTGATGAGTTAGAATTGTTTAGGAGGTACGAGTGTTCTTAGTCTAGATTGACTTACAAACCCTTGTATCTCTCATGGTGCAGACGGTTCAAGGTTCGACTTAACAACGGAAGGAAAAGAATATCACTTAGAAATTTAGAAAATTTCAAATTACATCAATGTAACCAAAAGGAAAATCATACTTACAAAATTCTAGGTCACAGTTCGAGGTAACAGGATTTGTTATGATGGTGTTCAAACCTTGGATAATTTAAATCGGGAAGACGAAATCAAGGAAAATGATTCGACATCACAATGAGATGTGAACATTTGATTCACAATCGAAGGGAATACATGGACTTCTCAGGATATGAGGTCAGCCATAACTTATTTCAAAACACGCGTACTTTTAAGTGATCAATTATCACAAGGGTTTCGAGTCAAGTAACGGATTCAATGATTGAATCAGATCACCATTTACACTTTGCCTAGACAAAGTATCCCGAGATGTAGGAATTTCACCTACAGTTTTGCATGTTCTTAGTTATGGGTCACCTCCTTAAAAGGATTTAAGAACCATAAGAAACGGTTTAAAGTTTTAAAGACCATACGGTTTAGATTCTCAATATCTTTGGGTATATTGAAATCCATGTCCACGTTGGTCAAGATAAGAAGATAGTTACATGAAATGCCGAGTTCAACACTATTACACGTTACACGTTACACGTTACACGTAAGAGTTGAATTGTAGGATGGGTTTAATATTAACAGGAATATTATTTAGGTTAAGAATGAGAAAGTATTTAAACTTTGACGATAAACCAGTTCAAGGATTCAAGGATTTTTAAGATAAAAAAGGATGGTTCCATTTGGTAACGCATTACCATTTGGAATCGTTGACACGTCAAGGTAAATTGACTTATTTTCCTTAGAAACTAGTGTATTGACCATAGTGTATCACTCATCCCAGAAATCCCAAGGTAGCGTAACGGGTCTCACAATGAGATTTATACGAATACGCTTGCCTTAGCCCTCAGGCCTTTTTGCCAGGAAATTCAGAATACAGGTGTCTATGTATCACACAAATTTCTTTGGTTCATGAAATCAAAACCTTGATGAGATTGATATAGATTAGACATAGAGTCTAAGGATCCAGATCATAAGTAATAGTATACGATTCCACATGTCGTCGAGGATAAGATTGAGTGATTTTATGTTCGGGGAGAGTCAAAGATGAGTTTAGGGAGACAAGTAACTAAGTTTAGGCAATCCTATGCTAAGGCATCAAATTGCACATAAGAAGGCATAGCATTATGTAACATGCAAACCATGTATTTACATGATAAAAATACTATAAGGTGCATACATAAGCTATAGTCTAGGTCACCATTTCTAATAACCTAAATCTCTATAGTTATGGGCTCTGATACCAATCTGTCACACCCCAACCTTGACGGCGGAATCGCCGAGGCGTGAGAGTTACGATTGTTCACAGCCACATAACGCTATTGCCTGAAACATGTTAAAAATAAAAGGTCAACATATTGTTGGTGAGCATTCTATAGTTTTGAATACATAAGTATATAAAAGATGGCAATTCAAGTTATAAGTTAGTGAATAAAGTGATTAGCGATGCTATGAACAATGCAACAATCAAACCTCGACAATGTTTTACAAGTATCAAACGACGTTAATATTCTATTAACGTTAAAAGTATATACGATCAGCTAAGTGTACTTGGATCAACCAAGCAGGCTTGTCTTACCCATAGATCTATGACTTCGCTGGGCTAGCAATAGTTAATGATTGTACATATGACGCCATAACATGGTAACCACAAAAGTTCAACTAACCACAACTCAAAAGTAAATTGCCATAAGTTTACAAGAATCCAAACGTTTACAAGTGCAATGATTAATAAGTAACATGTTTCACCCCAAAGTGTGAAAATAAGAAAAAGGGATATAGAAATACTCACTTGGTGTATAGGTGTATATTGGATGATGATTATTAAGAATACGAATAATCGTTCCAACGAAATCCCTCACAAGGTACCTAAGAATATATATATATATATTACAGGTTTAAGTTCAATATTATGTTTGACATTTAGAGGGGAACTAGGGTTTCAATTGGAATTGTGGGGTTTTGTCGAGTAAATAAATCTATAAAGTAATTATTCGCATTTTGATCCATTAGGAGAATTTTATATGTGTGTTTAAGTATTTTAGGAATGAATTTAAGTATACAAAAAAAATTGATAAGGTTTAATATATATAAAACCTTATAATTATTTAAAATTAATTGGAATAACGTTTTGATTTATAACAAATTATTAATCTAAACTTTAGTTAGTATATTTATGAGAGAATAATATTTTAGAATAATTTATGAAATTATAAATATATAATTTTTACAATTATCATGATAAAATTTTATTATTTATTATTTGAGACAAATAATTATTTATTATTTGAAACAAATAATAATTAGTAAACTAAAACAAGAAAATAATCCAATAGTAATGTTTTGTTAAGATAAACAACTTTTAAAGTCTATCTTATAAATTATTTAACTAGTTTTATTATTTGTTTTAATAAAATAAAATAAAATATTAAGATGTTATAAGAAATAAATTTTCAGAAATTGGTTTGATGTAAAGAAAAATATTTAAAGTTTATAAAACCTATTTTTATAATTTTTAAGAATTTTTACATATTTTTTTGAAGCTTGAAAAGCATTAAAAAAAATAGGTGTAGGTGCCCGGGGTCGAACCCGGGACCTTCTGTTTGACATGGGAGCACGGGACTAGTGAACCAAAAGCCTAAACCGCGGTTAAACTGGTTCCCAATTGATTTTATGCTTCTTTAACCCGCTTCCCCTAACCCATTCGAGCCCTAGTTCGATCGAAGCCCAAATTGACTACCGATTCGATATCAAATGCATCCGAATTCATGGGGCTTTCATTCCCCATGTTAAAACGAGTGTGTGAGTGTGTGTAATTTACCCTTATGATGATGAATTGATGTTGAATTCGTCGATGAACAGACCGCGACAATGTGTCAATCGAATGATGTTCAAACGTTGATTATAATCGAATTAAACTTTAGGGAAGCTTCGAATGGTGATTTGGAAGCAAAGCCCTATGTTAATTTCGAATAAAATCGATCGAAGATGGGGTTTCAAGGGTGTTGCAGGTCCGACTTCGAGTGGTGTTCGAATGGTGGTGTTCGAGTGTGTTTTTGATGCAATTGTGTTCAAAGAATCATTATGAACGATCCATAATCGGTTAGTGCGGGGTTAATTTGGTCAATTTTAAGGTTTGAGTGGGTTAACCGACTGTTGAACGGTCGGGAATAAAGTTGGATCCAATGTGGTGCTGTAAATCGATGATTAACGCGTGTTTAAAGGTGCTTTGGATTCGAATCTTGGTCGCGAGGGTGTCGGGACCTTTAATTTGAGTCAAAACCGCGTGATTTTGTGTTTTTGGAGCTCGCCTGAGCTCGGCCGGCGGTGGCCGGAATTCTGGCCGGAAAAACGAGGGGGGAAATGGGGCGGGGGTTGATTTTGGAAATTTACAAATTATACAAATGGTCCCTTCAGTTTGGAATTTATTATTTTATGTACAAAACTTTTATTTAAGGTTTGTAAAATGTCATTAAGGCCCCTAGACTTATTTAAATGAACTTTTTAAATTATAACAACATTATTATTATTATTATTTTTTATAATTAAACTATTATTATTATTATTAGTTATTATTATTATTATTTTATTAATAAAACTGATTTTAAATTATTTTAAAATTACGAGATGTTACACTTGTTATCTACCATTGTGTTTTACAATTTCACCAATGTATATTTTAAAACTCATAATGTTGAAGAAAACATAATTTGTTATTTTTATTATTTGTTTTATATTATATAAACTTGTTATCTATCATTGTGTTTTACCATTAGAAGTATATAATAATATTATTTCATGCATTATATATCATTTCTAGTGACACTTTTTTGTGTGTCGTGTTACAAGGGTCTTTAGGGACATTTTTTTGAGTTTTTATAGCCCATTTTGTATGTCACTAAATTTTTTTGTAGTGGATAACATATTACATACCAGCAATCATCAGGTATCCTAATCTTTGTATAGTTATTTGGATGGAGATGAGGAATCGGCTAAATGTCGGCACCATACTAAACGTCATACAGCTCTACGGTGGCTTAAAACGAGGATCGAGGCCATTAAGACAAATGTCGTTCGCAAAAATATCAAGATCGATCTCAATATCGTCAAACTCAAGACCGCTGATATTACAGAAACAGACCCCTTAACGTCTCGTGTGGGGAGTCTTCTCGCTTTATGTGCTCCTCCCACTGCTAGTGCATACCATAACAACACATACAAATTTCAATACAAGTTGCATACACATACAAATACACATTTCCTTACACATACATATACATGCAAATACCAAATACATACATACATAACATACCAATTACATATATACATAACATGTCAAATACATATATACTTAACATATATACTTACACACATTTATAACATACACATATAAGATTGGGTTCATGTAAGAACCCTTGGTTTTTGTGAGAACCCTTTAACTCATCTTATGGCCTTTGATTTTCTGAAATTTGTACTTTTTTAAAAGGGATGGCCTAGATCAAATGAAGGGTAAATTAGTCTTTTTAACCATTGTACTTGAGTCAAACCTAATCTCCATCTACTCTATATAAAACTCATTTTTTTTCTTTTCTCATTTAGAAAACACCTGATAACCCAATCCTTCTACCACCACCACACTACCACCACCACCACTATATCGCCGCCATCACACTTACGCCAAAACACACACACCTCGAAGATCTCAGCGAGAGGTTGGTGGAACGAGATCGCTGCTGATGTCAACGAAGGCGAATCTCCGCCATGATTCTTCAATTCCGGTGGCCATTGACTTCACCGTTGACGATCCTTTCACCATTGACTTCACAGCATCTTCTTCGTCTCGACCACAGGTCAAACACCACTCTTTCTCCACTGAAGATATGGGTTCAGATATGGGTTTAGATCTGGGTTCAGATATGGTCCAGATCTGGGTTTAGATATGGTCCAGATCTGGGTTTGCACTATTGCCACCACCACACCATCTTTTAGACCTCGGTTCAGATATGGGTTCACACTATGGTACAGATCTAGGTTTATCAACAGAAGTGGTTTTTCCTCAAAAGAAGAAGGTGGTTATTTGTTAAAAATGAAGGAAACAAGGAGACCTAGAAATGGGTTTTCCATCAAAAGTAAGTCTCTCTCTCAAAACACAAACCTAAATGAGTTTTCAATCTCTCATTCAAGCTTTCAAGCATGTTTACAAATTAGTAGAAGACACACAAGAGAAAATATTATTTTTTCTTTAGTTACACTAGTTTATATTGAAAAAATGTTAGTGGTGTAATTACAATAGTTTTACAGATTGATTTATATTATTTTACAAATTATTGTACATCAGGTTAATGATGTTATAGTGGCGTAGTTTTGTTTTTTATTTTCTTTGTAGTTTTGAAATTTGTTACAGTGACGTAGGCGTGTAGTTACCTGATTCAATGTCGTTTGGTTATTAGGTTATTGTAATGACTTTATTACTGTAAGTTTGAATGGTATAATATAGTGTGTAGTGGTGATTAGTTTGTTTTAAATTTGTTTAACAGAATGTTTTACATTGGTTTACATAGATGTAATGTTTCTTGGTTGTTGTAATGATTGCTACTTTTAGTTAAGAGTGTTGTAATATCATGTATTACTAAATTGCTAAAGATTACATTAGTATAACATGGTGTAATGTCATTTGATTGTTAGTATAACATTAGTATAATATGGTGTAATGTCATTTGGTGTAATATTGGTTAATATTTGGGGTTTTCATAGTGTAACTTGATGTTTTGCACATACTTATTTACTAATTGTTATGTTGTTATTCCATATGTTCTTAGCTTACTAATTATGATGTAGTTTCGTTATACTAGTGTAAGATGTAGTTTAGGTGTTGTAAAATGGTTTTAGATGTTTTATATGTGAATGGTATAATATCATGTGTAGTGGTGATTAGTATGTTTTAAATTTGTTTAACAGGATGTTTTACATTAGTTTACATTGGTTTACATAGATGTAATGTTGCTTGGTTGGTGTAATGATTGCTACTTTTAGTTAAGAGTGTTGTAATATCATGTATTTAACAGTGTAAGTAGATGTTTTCATTACAAAATTGCTAAAGATTACATTAGTATAACATGGTGTAATGTCATTTGGTTGTTAGTATAACATTAGTATAACATGGTGTAATGTCATTTGGTGTAATATTGGTTAATATTTGGGGTTTTCATAGTGTAACTTGATTTTTACACATAATTTCAACATGTCGTAATGTCATTTGGGGTTTTAATATTGGCTAATTATGATGTAATTTCGTTATACTAGTGTAAGATGTAGTTTAGGTGTTGTAAAATGGTTTTAGGTGTTTTATATGGTTTTTAGGTTCTTACAATGTTGTGTAACAGTAAGTTGCATCAGTTTATATTTGTTTATAGATTTATTTTATATTTGTTAATATTGATTTACATCAGTTTACATTAGTGTACTATTAGGTGTTTCATAGTGTAACTTGGTGTTTTACACATAATTGTTTAATAATTGTTTTTCTTATTCAAATAAACATGATGTAATTCGCTATAAATATTATGAGATGTCATACTACTTATTGTTATGTTGTTAGTGCATATGTTCTTCGCTTACTAATTGTATTTTAGTTTGACTACATTGATGTAGTTTCGTTATACTGATGTAAGATGTAGTTTAGGTGTTGTAAAATGGTTTTAGGTGTTGTAAAATGGTTTTAGGTGTTTTGAATGGTTTTTATGTGTTGTAAATGGTAGTTACAGTGATGTAACTACAGGCATCTTAACTAAAGCATATAAAAATTGTTGAGACTATATGGAAATTAAAGAGAAAAAAATACGAATTTAATGGTGCAATTATTATAAAAAAACAATATAGTATAAAAAAGTTATGAATGTATAAAAACAATTGGATGTAAAGTTATTTTTATAAATATATAGGAGGAGAGAGAAACATAGGTGGTGACACTTGTCACCACCATATTCAACCTGATTTTTTTGAATTGCTTGATTGACCAAATTACCCTTTTCTATTAATGAAATCAAATTTACACATGACAAGATCTCATCTATCTCAAAACAAATCAATAGATCAAATAGAGTTAAAGGGTTCTTATAAAAACTAATGATTCTCATTAGAACCTTACCCTACACATATATACCTACACTTGTCAAATCATATTTCACCAATGTAATATTATAATCAAATTCATAAAATACGAACAAATATACATACATATACACACCTACGATTGTCATATAACATAATACCATATAGAAAACCACACATACAAATACATACCTACACCCCATGATGCCAAACATATACCAACACCTAAACATACCAAACAGATACCTACACCTATTCATACTAGCACCTACATATACCAAATTAAAAGTCAGTACATACCAAATACATAGTCATACATAACTACACCTACTCATACTATATACATGCTAACACCAACACATACTAAATCCATGCCTTACAGAAAGAAACAAATGAATCAACACAATGTCAAATAAACCTACCCTAACTCAAATAAATTCAAGAACCTAAAACCAATATATATTAAGTCCAAGAACCCAATTAACATCACAAAAACAAAAATGAGGTTATGAATGTACCAAACAAAGAGTGCGCTAGGTAATGGTTGTTGGGCATCATCTATCGTGGATAGCGCCTTGGTAGCGACAATGGCTCGTTAGTGAAAGATGGTTTATGGATGATTTTGGCCATTAATGGTGTAGCAAGGGTGAATGATGTTGTAGTAACGATTACGGTCGTGAACAGTGTAACACTAATCGTTTTGAGGTTGGGGGACCTTAAGAGAGGAAAATAGATCAAGAGTGTTGAGTGGTAAATGAAAAATGGGTGATTTAAAGGAAGTTTAGAATTAAATTCTTCGATTGAGTTTCCGTTGGAAAATCTGTTGCTAAATGCTAACAATAATAATTTTTTACAACAATAATAATAACATTTATTATTATATTAATAAATATCTTCATCATCATTATATGTAGTGTTATTACTTATCTATATAATAGCACAACCTTAGCTACAAGAAAGTTTAGGATTTTTAATATTGGCCACCAAGCTTCTTTCTTTTATATACTTTAAAACCAACTTAAATAATGATACTCATCCATTATTTTGTTTTTTTTTAGTTTTATTATCACCCTTATATCTAGGGGTGTTCAAAAATATCCGAATCCGAAACCGATCCGAAATATCCGAAAATCCGAAATTCGGATATCCGAAAATTCGGATATCCGAACTTCGGATATCCGAAATTTCGGATTCGATTCGGATAGTGATTTTCAGAATTTCGGATATTTCGGATATCCGAAATATCCGAAATATCCAAAATATTTTTATAAAAATTTAAAATATTAAATATTAATTATATATTTCGGATATTTTTAGATATTTAGGACATTTTAATAAAAAAACTTCGAATATCCGATAAAAACTTTAATAAAAATTATTACATTTTTATAAAATTTATTAAATAATACAAAATTTCTTTGAATTCGGATATCCGAACGGATATCCGAATCCGAATCCGAAATTTCGGATATCCGAATTTCGGATATCCGAAATTTCAGATTCGGATTCGGATAGTGAAATTCACTATCCGAAATTTTCGGATATCCGAAATTCGGATATCCGAATTTCGGATATCCGAAAATGAACACCCCTACTTATATCATATTTAATATTTATTTTTCCATAATTTTTGTTTTTATAATAACTTTTTTCATAATTATAAAAAAAAATTCATTTTGTCTTTAGTTTTTTTGTCAATATTCCATAAAAGTTTGTTAAAAACGTAGTTGTATTCAAATAAAGGTTTTTTATCGTATTTACAATATGGTATTACTTTTATGACAAATTGTACTTTTGGGGTTTTATACCACGGTGACACTCACTTTTACGAGTAAATGTCACAGTTTTACGATGGCGTGACAACCGTTCTGACATGTTTATGTGTCTTTCTTGATTCATTAGGGTTTTACGTTGGAACAACCATCAATACGATGTGTTTTTATATTTGAGATCGTGGTGTATTCCTCGCGCAACGCGCGTTAGAAAAAACCTAGTTATTATAATAAACTAGTGAAATTCTAGGGCATGTTTCGACATGAATTATGTTTATGTACAAAACATAAAATACTTTTTACAATAATATAATTATTAAATAAGCAAATATAAGTCAATATGAGCTAACCAAGATGGTATGTCTTTGCCTCCTAGATGAAAGGTGAGTTTGAACTCAGGTATTATCAATGGTGGAGCTTGGGTATTTCCATAAGAGTGCGGAGGCGAAATTAATTTTTTTAGGGGGTGGACGGACTCGTTATATATAAAAAGTTTACACTACCGAATCAAAAATTTAATCAACGGACCAAAAATTAACACTGCTGAAGAAAAAAAGAGGGGGGCGGGAGCCCCTCCCGGCCCCTTCAATGCTTCGCCCCTGGGTATTATGTAAATAATTAATTTGGAGTAATTGAAAAACAAACTTTGTTTTTGAAACTATGCAACAAAGTAATGTAAGAGTTTCAAATAAGCATGCTAATCTAACCCTTTGAAATCAAGCATGCTAGGTTTATTATTCTTAAATTCATATCAAACTAAGTGATGATTGTAAAGTTTCGTTTTTTAATGAGTAATTAAAAATTTAGCAAGCGAAGTGAGTGGGATCGTGTGGGGAGAGTGGGAGGCAGTAGCACCCACGCTCACTGCCACACAGTGGCTGGGCCGGTGCTCCATATATACTAGCCAATGGCCAACCAGCTCGATCGGTGATGACGCACCCGCACCCTTGGTGGCACCACAATCGATTCACAATGGTATGCATGCCTTCAACTCAAAACTATTCAATATGTTATTATTACCAAGCGTTTCTTAAAAACTTAATTAATCATTCATTTCGGAGCTAGTTTTTTATTTTGTAATTGTTTTAACTAAAGTACCCCTAATGTATGAAACTTAACGGAAAAAGTTAACGGTGTTAGTTAATGAATTCAAATAGTAATATTAATGGAACATTTGGATGCAAATGATAAAATTTAAATTTTTAAATTTACATGACAATTTTATTGAAAACTCAGGGACGAAAAAAACAATTAACTTTTTTTTAAGTTTTTCTGCTTGTTCTAAAATTCTAATTTTAGTACAGTCAACTTATCTTAATTTTTTTAAGTAGTGCTTAAGCTTCGATCAGTAGGTGTTTATCTTGTTGTAAGACTTTGTTTCCATGATAACTCATAATTAGATTTACACGTTATGTATATAGATACCTTCTCAAATGAAACATTAAATAACATATGCAATAGAATATTTAAAACCATGGGTGAGGTTATTCTAAAAAGTGTATATTTGTTACAAAGTGTGAGAATACACAATGAGGCTAAAAAAGTTACAAAAAAAATTAATCTCACAATCTAAATCGAATTTTAAAAAAGTATTTCGGAGTCTTTGTTCCTCTCGTTGTTCTCTTTCAGAAAAAATATAAAAAAATAAACTTTTTTTCATTGTCTTTATATGACACAATGACATCATTGTGTCTTTTATATTGATACAATGACGTCATTGTGTCTTTCATAATGACATAATGAAGTCATTGTGTCTTTCATAAATGACACAATAAAAAAACGTTAATTTTTTTTATTTTTTTTTAAATTTTCATTTATTTTTTTCTTAGTGGGACGACTAGGGGAACAAAAGCTCCGAATTACTTTTTTGAAATTCGATTTAGATAGTGAGATATAATTTTCTTATGTCTTTTTTTAACTCATTGTGTTTTCTCACATTTTATTGCAAAAATACGCTTTGTATTTGAACCTTTTTTCTAAAACCATTGCATAACTATTTTTATATTACATATCAAGCAAAGTGTAACTATAACATAAACTATAATGCCAGGATGTCAGGCTTCAAAACATGTCAGGTAACCTCCAAATCCATTTCAAGTTGTTATCATTATTAACACAAACAAACAAACTCAATATATCTCACGCATAGTCTGACTATGTATAGGGTCTGGACGAGGTAGGATGGGGGCAAGCATTTCCTCTATCCTGACGGGTAGAGAGAATGATTCCAATGAGACGTCTAGCTCCAAGAGTTTTGAAGATAATAGTAACACAAGCATCAGGTAAATATATAACATACAAGGTATAAAACACAATAAGTAACCATAAATAGGTCAAATGCATAAGTTCATACTAGAACATAAGATAGAATATCATATAAAGATACCAATTCATCTAGACTAAGCAGGTCAAAAACCAGAACAAGAATCCCTAGCAAAAGTACATGAAAATAACACAAGTATACCTACAAGGTAATCAACATATAACTACAAATAACACAACCTTAGGAGCATACCAAGGCAAGGCATACCACGCCAACAAAAGCAATGTAAGCAATAACTTCGATTAAAAAAAGCTTCTAGACACCCTTAGAAGTACATAACCTTAGAATCATACTAAGGCACCACATAGAAAGGCAAACAAATATATACTTAAGTATCAGGTACACTAAGATCACATTAAGTGTATATGTGTCCCCTTAAAAATCCTTTACCTTAATCCTATACCTCTACGAACTCTTATCGTCGATCATGTACTCGGAGAGATGCAATTGTCTCGAATCATGTCTAATCCTCTTGTCCCCAGTCATCTTAGGTCTCCTTCTGCTCCTCTTTCCTCTACTATTAGGTTTTTTATAGTTTTAATCGGCACCATCATCTATCTTCTCTTCATATGGCCAAACCATCTCAATCTCCCCTCTTTAATTTTGACAAAAAATCTTATCCTTATTCGGTCCATCTTCGTGTGACCACATATCCACCTTGACATCCTCATCTGTGCCATTTATTTTTCTCTCATGTGACTTCTTGATTCCCCAACAATCAGTTTATTATAGCATAGCCGGTTGAACTGCAACTCTACAGAATATCCCCTTTAGTGTTGTTTGGAACCTCTTGTCGTGCAATGTCACATCTTAATCCATAAGCATGACCTGTTGTATCATAAACATGGAACAACACAGCGGAAGACTTAAACATTCAAGACCATAATTACTAGGCTGAATTAAAACCTTAAAAGTATTACATAATTTCACACGTCCATTATGTTTAAGTTACAAAACATAAAGTGATTACATTGCCTCAATAGGTTTAATTTAGTCAAAACCTTCTACATGAAGATCTTATTCAAACTAAACTATTAAGTCTCCTTGACATAGCTAGTGCCTTCCGACACTTTCTACATAACTTATATCATGAACTAAACACATCAACAACTATGTTGTTGGTGAGTCGTTACCGAGACTCCAAACTCAATATAAAATGAATAAAATACACGTAAGTAAACAGATTGACAAAACCAATTCCCACGAACAATAACAATTCAAGGTTATTGTATGATAACATACATGTTACTCCAAGTTCAACATCAATATAGCACAATGGCAATTTTCTGGAGTGAGACCTTCCTACTTGGATCGGATCCATCTAAGCGAACACAATATAACATCCATCAATGGTTTGTTGGTGACTAACACGACCAAGCTCTCGACGCACCCAAACTTTAGTCGTTTAAACATAAGGAACACAATATAACATCCATCAATCATATGATAACATATAACAAAATCAATTTAGACGACTCATGTACAACCCCAAAATCAAACATAGGAAAAAAGCAGGCGGTTAGACTCACCTCAACCGATGGTCTGCAATAATCAAATTCTACGATCCTAATATCACCAATATCACCCTAAGAGCACAAACAAGTTGTGACGCCCTAAACCCGGCAGGGCATCGGAGGTACGTCACGCAGTTGGATTAATATTTTAAACATAAATCAGGGCTTTCTACTTACAGCGGAAGACTTAAACAACATTATATATTAACCCAACTTTTTAAAATATTTTTACATATAATTGTATTTAATTATACATTGCCCTATTTACAGTATTAACAGGTCCTATATCCTATGCCAGCAACTACTCCGGGATAGCATCCTCGTTCAGCTCATACTTGCTTTCCTCTATTATCAGAGGATCCCTTCTTACCTAACACACACAACATACTCAAAACATCAGATAAACTGGTGAGTTCTACATTTCATTAAAACATTAACAGCACCTTTACACACACAAGAGTTATATTTATATTGGCAATATTATAATTTCAACTTTTATCATTACTTTGTCCCACCGGACCTGTCCCCCCCGAACGTCGGTTGCCCACATCCAGCAACTACCAGTTCCCCACATCCAGAAATGTCGGTTGCCCACATCCAGCAACTACCAGTTTCCCACATCCAGAAACGTCGGTTGCCCACATCCAGCAACTACTAGTTTCCGACATCCAGAAACTGTCAGTTTCCCACATCCAGAAACTGAAGTTTCCCATACCCAGTAACTATCAGTTTCCCACATCCAGAAACTGAAGTTACTATCTCTCATCCAGTAGGATGCCAATTAATCATCTAGGGTCGTCACCACAAGATGTTCACAAAGCTGAGTGACCGTCATCACTCCTATCAAACTGTACAGTTTATACCCCCAGGCATCTTACCCTAACTGGCCTGTTGAGATTTACATCACTTTACCATTTCAAAAACATTTCTTTTACTTGTTGCCAATATTATCACATTCATTCACACCCCATACATTCTTTCTTTTAGTACCAGTTTTAACATATTTTCATTATCATTACCCCATCTGACCCATTGGAATCATTACCATTATGTAATGATTAACAATGTTCAGATGACCATCTTTTACACTCTACCTGATCCACTGAAATCATTACCATCACGTAATGATTAACAATATTTAGGTAATCATTCATTACCCCCACTTTTCCCCCTAACAGCTTTACAAACTGTTAGAAACATATCAACATCGCTATCACATTTCTGGTACTAAAACATTCAATTTATTTATCATTGTATGTGTGCCAGCCCGAATGTTAAAAACCAAACATTTGAAAAGGGCTTAGAACTCACCCTATCAATTTCCTCACCATAGTCTACACAATCCACGTACACAAGGTAACTAGTCCTTCCTCTAATCAAGGTATATCTAAAGTAATAAACCTTGATTCAGTAAACTTATTCTTAAACAGGGCCCTCATACGATTGAACACTTATGCGAATGAGCACCCACATGATTGGACCTATGCGGATGAACTATGCGACTGAACCTTCAGCCGTACGACTAGCCACTTATTCGCACGACTGAGTTCTCATTCGTACCCAGTGTTCACTCGTCTTCATTCGGCCTTCTAACCAGGCGACTGGGTTCCCAGTCGTACGACTGAACCTCCATTCGCACTCAGTCACACGATTAGACTCTCATTCGTACGACTGAGGCATACGATTGAGCCCATTCGTCTGAAATGGATCAGCAGCTGTGTTCTTGACGTTTTTTGATCCAAACTCACTCAGAATTTGAGTTTTAACCATCCAAATTATGTTATATTCAAAACAAATCATATACACATTGTTTATAATGGTTTCGGACCATTATTTCATCAAAACTACACAAAACTTGGATCCGAATTCCCGGATTTTAATTTAGAAATGAACCAGACCAATTCAATGATTTAAAACACGTTGTTGGATCAAATTCAACCATTTACACAACTTATAACATCCCTAGATTGATCCGTAATATTAAAAACTTACCAAAACGGAGTTTAGCCTAGTCGATTGGCAAGAACAGGGGTGTTTGGGTGTAAAGAGGACAGGGGAATGAAGTAGATGCAGATAGAAATTTGCTTTTCATCTCCTTTCACCGCCTTACTTATTCACATGTACAACATAACCGCCCTACACCCAGTCGCACGACTGAACCATTCGCATGACTGAATCATGCGACTGAAGCTCATACGCCTATTATTCGTACGACTGAGTCTCAATCGCACGTAAGGGGTGCGACTGAAGTTCAGTCGCATATAAGTCATGCGACTGATCATTTAAACAATCAAACAAACTCAACTTAGTTGATTAATCATAACTATAATATAATTACAAGTCCGGATTTAGAAACCGGATGTTACACAAGTGGAACTCAATCCTATAATTTTCAATAACCAATTTCGTTAGATCAAATTATACTTTTAAACTACAGTTCACGCACACGGTTAACCTGTAATCAAACCAAAAGCATTCTTATGACATATTCGTCCCCCACAGTATGACTTTTCTCGTAGTTTCCTAATCGTGTCCCTTAACATACTAATGACTGGTTTGATCTTGCCAAAAACAATGGTTTTTCCCAAAATCATAACAATGCACAACTTAAGGATCTAAAATCTTACCGAAACTTTCTTGAAATGTAACACAGCTTCTTGACACGTCCACTTCTCCAACCGACCGATTTGACTTTGAATGGAGCATAACATTACACATTCGCTCACACATAGCATAACTCATATTTAAGTAAAAAAACAAGCCTTACCATGCGAAACCTAGAGTTCTTAACGTAAATCTGAGCAAAGAGATGTTGTAGATCACAAATTTGGCCTTTGTATGCCTTCCCGAATGTTCTAGTATGTCTAAAGTGTAGTAAGAGATTGGATGGGTGCATTTGTAGAGAGAGAGGGTGAGATATGGTTTAATTGGTGTAATCCGGAGTTTTTGGAGCTTTTATGTGAGATTTGGTCGTCTAATCCTTGGTGGACTGTCACCCAATCCTTAACAGTCCGCTATAAAACACCAAAAGAAATATTCACATTTTGAAAAGGAATATTCGTATATCCGGACATAATATCCATCGTGGACCTGTAAGGCCCCGCTCCCGGGCACCTCACGGTTGGTCATTCATCGCACATAAAACATACTTTTAGTATACATTCATAAGCATCTTAGATAAACAACATACATTAAGTAAAATAACGCAGCGGAATTAATAAGAAATACATTCTCATTTCATCATAAAAGCTTTTACAATGCATTACATCGTTGACCTGATTACAAAATACAAGCTTTCTTTACTTTGCCTATCTTTACTATGATTGCTGCTGAAGCATATGAAACCGAGGATTTCATAAGTAATCCCCGTTATGTGAATCCTCAACAATCATAGGGTCATAAACAGTGACCTCTAGTATAAAAATATAAAATATAAAAAAAATCTTTTTTCTTCATAAAGAAGATTCCTTAAGTAATCCCGTTTATGGGAATCCTTAAGAAATCTTGCACTTGCATGCAACATAATGTGTTGCGTGCATTACAGGCCCACAACACATGACGTTGCAGCATTATCAAAAGGAGAATGCCATCCCAAAAGAGCTGAGTAGCCGCCTCGTGCCAACCCCAGCAACACTACCTGCCAACTGGAAACACATAAAAAGTCAGCGTTGCTGAGTGAGTTCTAGTTTTATAATAAACATAGTAAATTTTCATTAAAAACCATTAATTCACATGACCATACATCATACGTACACAGAGATAATATTCGTTATTATCTTCATCATTCGTTATACATTATCCTTAGCTTCTCATATGGATCCTGTTAGGCTTTACCCACTTCATAGCATTCGGCTATGATTACTGTGGTCGAATGACAAGGATCCCGTTCATCCTTACTTGCACATTGAATTCTTTCGTACCAATACCATATGCTATACCCCGAACAGTCTTAGCTACTGGGCCGAAGTCAACAAATGAACAACAAAACGTATGCCACAGTACTAGTAGGTAAGCGGTAGAGGTACCATGACCATGGTCAATCACAAAGAAAGACCAATCGACTCATTCAATGCTTGCAAGACTTAATTCGTTCATTCATTAGTGCATGTATTCATCATCATCTTTCTTCTCATTTATTCGTTAATACATGCATTCATCATCATGTTCCTCTTTCATTATCTTTCACTTTACGTTACATAATACTTTGTTCTTTCACTTTCAAGGCTCGTAAAGTTTTGGAAGATAAACGTACATCATCATAAGGAACATACACATATCATACATTCATCTTCGTACAAAGCATCACACATATATGGTATACCATAGGTATACCCAGGCAACATCATCATCATCATCATGCCTATGTTACTAGTCCACCCAAATGAATCAGGCCATGCTAAACTTATATTCACATAGTGCGTTCTGCTCACCCGCATTAGTCTGGCCATCTGCATTAGTCAATGCGGATTAGTAATACCTTATCCGTATTAGTTTGCCCCATCCGCATTAGTCAATGCGGATGAGGAATGACTTACCCGCATTCCTGAGTTAGTCTGCATTGAACAATGCGGCTGAATTGCCTTGATCATTTCTTATTAGGACAATGCGGATGAGGCATTGCCCGGCCCGCATTTCCCTTAGTCTCCCGCATTGGTTAATGCGGCTTACTGCCTTAACCGCATACCGAGTATATTCGTATTGGGTTAATGCGGATGAAGAAAGAGCCTTGACCGCATTTGCTTGGTCATCGGCATGGGCTAATGCGGTTGATCAACTTAGCCATATTTGCATCAGTAGTCCGCATTGGTCAATGCGGTGGAGCATGACAACCTGCAACTTAGTCTATGCTGTGCTCGTATCTCATTCATCAGCTAAACACTTCTATAACACAGAATCATCACATAGTTCTTTCAAAACCACTTAAATATCATGTATACTAAGCTAGAACTTACATTAACAGTATACTTATGTACATACATATGTGAAACACATATATCTGTCTTGGAACGTTCGCACCAGCTTCCCTAACAGATTATATACTCATATACATACACATACAGGTACGGGGTAACACCCGCAACTCGAAAACTGTTTTAAAATGTGTTCCAGCCCCAAAATCGTTCGAAAATGCATAAAAGGAGGGGTCTTAGAACTCACATTGTGTTGCCGGGTATGACTTCTTCGAAATCCGTAGCCGTGAGGTCTTGTATCGCGTATCAGTCTTCTTCTTCTTCTTGTTCTTTCCCCGAAATCTCGTGGTCTGCTCTTTCTCTCTCTAGAAAGCTTCAAGGATTTGGGGTTGTGAGGGGAAGAGTGGGCAGCCATCCCTATGTATATCAGATATTTCTCTCTTCTTTGTACTTTACACAAAACCCCCTTCTACTTTCTCTTTCCTTTCCTCCAAAATTCTTTCTTTTCTTTTCTTCTTATTATTTCTCTTTGTCTAATCAAAATTTCGGGTGTTACAAGTCCACCCCCCTTATAAAGGTTTCGTCCCCGAAACCTGTTATTCCTCGAATAGACGTGGGTAATGTTGTCTCATCTCTTCCTCATTCTCCCACGTAGACTCAGATCCCTTTCTGTGCTTCCACTGTACACGCACAAGGGGAACCACTTTATTTCGCAGCCGCTTTTCTTTTCTGTCAAGGATTGCCACTGGTTGCTCTACATAGTTGAGCCGTTCATCTACTTCGATATCTTCCAGTGGAACAATCATGTCTTCATCGGCCAAACATTTTCTCAGATGAGATACGTGAAAAGTCGGGTGAATTCCACTCAACTCATCTGGCAATTCCAACCTATAGGCCACCTCTCCTACTCGAGCAATGATTCGGAAAGGGCCTATATACCGCGGACTCAACTTACCCCGCTTCCGGAACCGAATGATTCCTTTCCAAGGCGAGACCTTCAGCATAACCCGATCACCCACCTGGAACTCAATCGGCCTGCGTCATTTGTCAGCATACGACTTCTGTCGGTCTTTGGCCGCCTTCATATAGGCTTTGATCTTTTCAAGCTTTTCAGTCGTAGCCTCGATCACTTCGACGCTTCCCAATTCTTTCTGACCAATATCACCCCAACAAACGGGTGTCCTGCATCTCCTACCGTATAGCATCTCATAGGGTGGCATGCCAATACTGGCATGATAGCTGTTGTTGTACGAGAATTCAGCTAACGGTAGGTGGTCATCCCAACTTCCCCCAAAGTCGATAACACATGCCCGAAGCATGTCCTCCAAAGTCTGAATGGTCCTTTCCGACTGACCATCAGTTTGAAGATGATAAGCCGTGCTAATATGCAACCTCGTCCCCATGGCATCATGGAATTTTTCAGAATTTAGATGTAAACCGGTGTCGCGATCGGATACAATCGACACCGGTACACCATGACGAGTCACAATCTCTTTGATGAAAAGATCGGCCAACCTCTTAGATGAATATGTCTCGCGTATCGGGAGGAAGTGAGCACTCTTCGTCAGACGATCCACAATCACCCATATAGTATCATACCCTTTCGGGGTACGTGGCAGCTTTGTGATAAAATCCATGGTGATGTGCTCCCACTTCCATTCCGGTATATCCAAAGGTTGAATCTTTCTATACGGCTTCTGGTGTTCGGCCTTCACTTGCAAACAAGTGAGACATTTACTCACATACTCCACCACATCACGTTTCATACCCGGCCACCAATAATCTTTCTTCATGTCTTGGTACATCTTGGTAGCACCGGATGAATGGAGTACCGAGTCTTGTGAGCTTCATCCATGATCTTCATACGTAGATCCCCAAATCGTGGAATCCACATTCGCCCAAATCGAGTCTTGACACCAAACGTGTTTTCACCCAATTCCGCGACCAGACCTCTATTCGTTCTGAGTTATGATGATCTTCTTTCAGTGCTTCATCTTGAAACTCTTTGACTTGCTTCATTACGTCTGAGGTCATGATCAGCTGGTATGCCTTCACCCGTATCGGTTCGGGCCTCTCATTTCGGCTAAGGGCATCAGCCACCACGTTGGCTTTGGTCGGATGGTATTGGATTTCACAGTCGTAATCCTTTATAAGTTCCAACCATCGCCTTTGCCTCATATTCAGATCTTTCTGCTCGAAGAAGTACTTCAAGCTCTTGTGGTCTGTGAAAATGATGCACTTCGTTCCGTAGAGGTAGTGCCTCCAAATCTTTAACGCGAAGACCACAGCTGCTAGCTCCAAGTCATGGGTGGGGTAATTAACCTCGTGAACTTTCAGCTGTCGGGATGCATAAGCTATCACCTTTCCCCTTTGCATTAGTACGCACCCCAACCCCGAGTAGGAAGCATCAGAATAAACCACCAAGTCTTCGCTTCCATCGGGTAATGCCAATACTGGAGCTTGGGTCAATCTTTCTTTAATTCTTCGAACGCTTTCTCTTGAGCTTGACCCCATACAAACTTTACATCTTTCCGAGTCAACTTGGTCAGTGGAGAAGCAATCTTGGAAAAGTCTTGAATAAATCTTCGGTAATAACCTGCCAAACCCAAGAAACTTCGGATCTCAGACGGCGTCTTTGGAGACTTCCATTGCATCACCGCTTCCACCTTCGCCGGATCTACCATAATCCCATTCGGATTTACCACGTGACCCAAGAACTGAACTTCACGCAACCAAAATGCGCACTTGGAGAACTTGGCGTACAATTTCTCCCTCCTCAACGTCTCTAGTACTTCTCGAATGTGACCGGCATGTTCTATCTCACTTTTGAATAAATCAGGATGTCATCAATAAACACGATCACTGACTTATCCAACATCGGCTGACACACTCGGTTCATCAAATCCATAAAAGCAACCGGCGCATTGGTCAAACCAAAAGACATGACAAGATACTCGTAGTGACCATAGCGCGTACGAAAGGCTGTTTTAGGAATGTCTTGCTCCTTCACTTTCAGTTGATGGTAGCCCAATCGAAGATCTATTCGTGAAAACCAACTGACGCCTTGAAGTTGATCAAATAAATAATCGATTTTTGGCAAGGGTATATGTTCTTCACCGTCAACTTGTTCAACTCACGGTAGCCGATGCACATCCTCATACTACCGTTCTTCTTCTTCACAAATAGGACCGGAGCACCCCAAGGTGAGATACTCGGTCTAATAAACCCCTTATCCAATAGCTCTTGCAACTGCTCCATCAACTCTTTCATTTCTGTCGGGGCCAATCGATACGGTGCCTTGGCGACAGGTTGAGCACCTGGTATCAGTTTAATCTGGAACTCGATCTCTCTGTCAGGTGGCAATCCCGATAAGTCTTCCGGGAATACGTCTGGAAAATCACGCACAACCGGAACATCAGATAGTCGTGGTGTTGGCGTTTCCACATCTTTCACGTAACATAAGTAGGCGCTGCACCCACGCCTCATACATTTTCCCGCCACAGCCATTGAGATCACCTTCGGAGTCGTAGTAACCCGATCACCATAAACCGTCACTGAACTACCACCGGGCGCTGTCAATTGAATCATCTTCTGGCGACACACGATGTTCGCCTCAAAGTCCGCCAACCAATCCATACCAAGCACCAAATCGAAGCCATCCAAAGTCATTGCAAACGGCCTAACCGGAAATTTATGGCCCTCCAATTCAACATCACAACCCTCTATCACCTCGGAGATCCTAGTAGATTTACCTATGGCAGTTTCTACATCGAATGGCATATCAATACGTCTACTACTAACAGGCAGCTTAGTACGGAAGGCATTAGAAATAAAACTCCTACTGGCACCCGAATAAATTAATACAGAGGCTAAAGTTTGGTTCACCAAAAACGTACCGGACACAACATCAGGGTCTGTCCCAGCCTCTTCTTGCGTCATCGTGAATGCTCTGGCCTTTGCCCTCGGTTCTTCTCCTCCCTTCTTCTTCGCCCCTGAGCCCTCAGCCCTCGGCTTTTTGTAGTCTCTGTTCATATGACCACTTTCCCCACAGTTAAAACACTTTCCCATCCGGCAGTCCTTTGACGTATGCCTTGCATTCCCGCATCTGAAACAGACATTGGATCCCCACTTGCACTCCCCCGAGTGCTCCTTCCACACTGGCCATACTTCCTCAACCCTGCTCCTGACATGACAACACGACGGTCTTCCACCCTTGCCTTCTTATTACTCGTCGAAGTGTCACCTCGACCAAACCTCTTCCCCTGCCAACCTCTCTCACCACCTCCCTTCTTACTAACCTCAGCCTTCACCACCCTTGCCCTTTCATCATACAATCTCCCCGCCAGATCCACTGCCGACCTAAAGGTGCTCGGTCGGGCAGTAATCAGATGTTTGCGGATGTCAGCCGGCAGCCCCTGAATATACCGGTTAATCTTGCGAGACACCGGCGTCACCTGGTCCGGCACCATTCTCGCCATATCATTAAACTTGGTGGTGTACTGTTGGTGGGTCATCGTTCCCGCCTCCAACTGCAGGAACTCTCTCTCAACCTTGTCCATTCCCGACGAGGACTGAACTCCTCGATCACCATCCTTTTTAGCTCAGACCACTTCATTCTGCCGATGGTCCTGCTACCCTCGGCCTGGACTATGTTGTCCCACCAGCATAAGGCCGAACCCGTAAAAGAGTGGGTAGCAAACTTCACCTTCTTGTCCTCCTGGCAATCACTAATATCGAGGACAGCCTCCATTTCTCTCACCCATTGGTGAGCATCAGCAGCAGTGCCAGAACCATCAAAAGTAGGGGCTTGCACCTCATGAATGCCCCGTAATTACAACCCCGTGTTGTCTCCCGTACCGGCTCCTCCTCCTCTTCCTCTTCATTATCAGATAGAACCGTTTTCGGCTCTTGTCGATGCGGTCTCCCCGAGGAGCGGTTCCTCTCTTGCCTTTCATTTTCCCTGACAGCCTTAATTACTTCGGTCACCACAGACGGTAAGATCGTCTGCATGACCTGATGCACCTCTTCAACCACTGCCTCTTTTACTGAGGCCCTCAAGTTAGCGCTCTCGTCTACTCCCTCTTGATGAGGGGTCTCGTTTTCCTCATGAACCACTTTCTCTACCCTAGGTCTTCCTCTTGTGGCTCGCGGTTCAGCACCACGTCCGCCACAACCTCCACCCCGTGAGGCCTTAGAAGATCTACCACCCGCCATTCTCTATCACACTGAAAGGTTCAAATACTAACACGGGCATTCAAGGAAATAGCTCAGTTTATGTCAAGTATAGTAAGTCCCTAATTACAGTGGCCAGTTGTGATTAGCCACCTACTTTACTCTTCACACCCCGAGCATTATACGTCCTGACTACATTAGTATCTAAGTCTAACAGTACACATAAACACATAACATGCGCACATAGTCCTGGTTAACTTTAAGAAAATACCTGATGGCACGCAACTACTCAGATGGCATTCTCTTCAATTCTGTCCCATTCTCAGTTTAAGTTTTAGGTTTATTTTGAAAATTTACCCGTTTTACTTAAACGTTTGCTCTGATACCAACTTGTAAGGCCCCGCTCCCGTGCACCTCACGGTTGGTCATTCATCGCACATAAAACATACTTTGGTATACATTCATAAGCATCTTAGATAAACAACATATATTAAGTAAAAAAACGCAGCGGAATTAATAAGAATATATTCTCATTTCATCATAAAAGCTTTTACAATGCATTACATCGTTGACCTGATTACAAAATACAAGCTTTCTTTACTTTGCCTATCTGTACTATGATTGCTGCTGAAGCATATGAAACCGAGGATTTCATAAGTAATCCCCGTTATGTGAATCCTCAACAATCATAGAGTCATAAACAGTGACCTCTAGTATAAAATATAAAATATAAAAAAAATTCTTTTTTCTTCATAAAGAAGATTCCTTAAGTAATCCCGTTTATGGGAATCCTTAAGAAATCTTGCACTTGCATGCAACATAATGTGTTGCGTGCATTACGGGCCCACAACACATGACATTGCAGAATTATCAAAAGGAGAATGCCATCCCAAAAGAGCTGAGTAGCCGCCTCGTGCCATCCCCAGCAACACTACCTGCCAACTGGAAACATATAAAAAGTCAGCGTTGCTGAGTGAGTTCTAGTTTTATAATAAACATTAGTAAATTTTCATTAAAAACCGTTAATTCACATGACCATACATCATACATACACAGAGATAATATTCGTTATTATCTTCATCATTCGTTATACATTATCCTTAGCTTCTCATATGGATCCTGTCAGGCTTTACCCACTTCATAGCATTCGGCTATGATTACTGTGGTCGAATGACAAGGATCCCGTTCATCCTTACTTGCACATTGAATTCTTTCGTACCAATACCATATGCTATACCCCGAACAGTCTTAGCTACTGGGCCGAAGTCAACAAATGAACAACAAAACGTATGCCACAGTACTAGTAGGTAAGCGGTAGAGGTACCATGACCATGGTCAATCACAAAGAAAGACCAATCGACTCATTCAATGCTTGCAAGACTTAATTCGTTCATTCATTAGTGCATGTATTCATCATCATCTTTCTTCTCATTTATTCGTTAATACATGCATTCATCATCATGTTCCTCTTTCATTATCTTTCACTTTACGTTACATAATACTTTGTTCTTTCACTTTCAAGGCTCGTAAAGTTTTGGAAGATAAACGTACATCATCATAAGGAACATACACATATCATACATTCATCTTCGTACAAAGCATCACACATATATGGTATACCATAGGTATACCCAGGCAACATCATCATCATCATCATGCCTATGTTACTAGTCCACCCAAATGAATCAGGCCATGCTAAACTTATATTCACATAGTGCGTTCTGCTCACCCGCATTAGTCTGGCCATCTGCATTAGTCAATGCGGATGAGTAATACCTTATCCGCATTAGTTTGCCCCATCCGCATTAGTCAATGCGGATGAGGAATGACTTACCCGCATTCCTGAGTTAGTCTGCATTGAACAATGCGGCTGAATTGCCTTGATCATTTTCTTATTAGGACAATGCGGATGAGGCATTGCCCGGCCCGCATTTCCTTTAGTCTCCCGCATTGGTTAATGCGGCTTACTGCCTTAACCGCATACCGAGTATACCCGTATTGGGTTAATGCGGATGAAGAAAGAGCCTTGACCGCATTTGCTTGGTCATCGGCATGGGCTAATGCGGTTGATCAACTTAGCCATATTTGCATCAGTAGTCCGCATTGGTCAATGCGGTGGAGCATGACAACCTGTAACTTAGTCTATGCTGTGCTCGTATCTCATTCATCAGCTAAACACTTCTATAGCACAGAATCATCACATAGTTCTTTCAAAACCACTTAAATATCATGTATACTAAGCTAGAATTTACATTAACAGTATACTTATGTACATACATACGTGAAACACATATATCTGTCTTGGAACGTTCGCACCAGCTTCCCTAACAGATTATATACTCATATACGTACACATACAGGTACGGGTAACACCCGCAACTCGAAAACTATTTTAAAATGTGTTCCAGCCCCAAAATCGTTCGAAAATACATAAAAGGAGGGGTCTTAGAACTCACATTGTGTTGCTGGGTATGACTTCTTCGAAATCCGTAGCCGTGAGGTCTTGTATCGCGTATCAGTCTTCTTCTTCTTCTTGTTCTTTCCCCGAAATCTCGTGGTCTGCTCTTTCTCTCTCTAGAAAGCTTCAAGGATTTAGGGGTTGTGAGGGGAAGAGTGGGCAGCCATCCCTATGTATATCAGATATTTCTCTCTTCTTTGTACTTTACACAAAACCCCCTTCTACTTTCTCTTTCCTTTCCTCCAAAATTCTTTCTTTTCTTTTCTTCTTATTATTTCTCTTCGTCTAATCAAAATTTCGGGTGTTACAGGACCACAACCTAGAAGCACAACGGCCCGTTATGGACCCCATAATCAGATTCTCTCGTCAAGACACCTCATTTTTATATATTATGCGTTTCGTAACCATTTTTCTAGCTCGAGATATGATTAATCAAGTTTGGGTCACTTCCGGACAGCTTTTCATTTTGTTTTGCTTCTGGTTTCCGCAACAGGTCACGACGTCTCACGATCTCCGACACTTTGACATTTTCTAATGTTATCATCTCTTCTTCATCAACCCAATCTACCATCTATATGCTTCACATGCGTCAATCATACTCTTAGGACCTAGGAGTTACACAAATACCCCTAAAGCTGTCTCCACTTACACCCTCTGCTTGTATTCGGTGTGCTACGTTACTCTCTATGTCCACGTCACTTTCTATGTCATCAGTATGAGCACATACTTGTTAAACTTATATATATATATATGTATATATATATATGTATATATATATATATATATATGTATATATATATGTATATGTATATATATATATATGTATATATATATGTATATATATATATATGTAATATATATATATATATGTATATATATATATGTATATATGTATATGTATATATATATATGTATATATATATGTATATATATATATGTATATATATATATGTATATATATATATATATATATATATATATATGTATATATATAGGGGAGGGATCCTAAGAAAACCAACATATTTTGAGAAAACCATGAAAACCAAATTCATCCAATCAAATTTTTTCTTTAATTATTCAGATTTATTATATTCAAAGGGTATTTAAGTAATTTTATACATAATTTATTCTTAATTAATGTTAAATCCCTATTATTTCTCCCGTAACCGAACTAATATGCACAATTATTGGGATATATTCATTCCATTAAGGTGATGCTTAAACTAGCAGTGATTCTTCACCTTAAGGGACTCCAAATAACCTTTGTTAACACAGAGTACATCCACAAGCGTTTGCTCAAATCTAGTGGTTTCCATTGCCTCGATGGTTTATCTGGTTTCAGATTCGAAACGATCCCTGATAGCATTCCTCGCGAATCCGAAGACGACGATGGGTCAGAACCACTGCTGCAGCATGTTGAAACCATATTCTTGACTCCTTATCTTGATCTTGCTACCAGACTTGAAACTGGTCCTACTTGTATCATCTCTGATGGTTGCATGTCGGTTTTCAGGGCTGATGCGGGTTGAAAGCTTGGAATCCCTGTGATGCTGTACTGGACGTTTGCTGCTTATGGCTTTATAGGTCTTTATCATGTCCAAACGCTTATAGAGAAAGGAATTGCACCATTTAAAGGTTTGCTTTTTGTATATGTTAGATGTTATAGATGATTTTGTACATTCCAAATAAATTAGCTAATGAAATTAAGATGAGAAAGTACTTTTAATAACCTCCGAGAAGATGTAGTATTTCATATATGTTACGAAAAGAAGAAGATAAAGATATGTGTTTTTTTGTTATATTACGTTTTAGTTTTTGTTCGTCCTCATCTTCACGAGTTACATATATGTAAGCAGGTTAACATATGGCTGCATATTGTAACTTTAGTTTTTTTTATAGATACCTGGGTACTTTTTAGTGTTACGTATATGTAACTTATCAAGTTACATCATACAACGTTTAGTTTGAGGATCTGATCACGCAAGGGTGTTTACATATACGTAAGTTTCACCAACAAGTTGACAGGATCTCAGCCTCTCGTGTTGATCAATTAGATTATGTTTGCAGCGGATTTAGCACATTAATTAGCAATTAAAGCAAGAACATAAAAGGTATTGCTATTAAAGCATAAACATAGAGAGAGAAGAGTTCTGCGAAGCAATAAATGTTCTATTGGTCGCACGTTTCGGCATTTAAACTGTATGGCTTGCCATCCTTATATAGGCGGCAAGAGCATGGTAGTGATGTCCTTTTCTGACATCACTGAATATTTAAATTACAGTTGTCAAAACATAAAACTACTGAAGATGTCAACAACTGACATCCTCTTACAAAAGTTCCTAAGTGCTGACAAAAGTAAACTACTGAAATCCTACAACGACTGAAGAACAAACTCTTCAGTCGTTTATAACTACTGATACTATAACAACTGAAGAACATGCTCTTCAGTTGTTGTACAACTACTGAAATTAAATAAACTACTGAAAAGGAAAAACCATCACAACAACTGAAGAAGACTTCTTCAGCTGTTGTGACAAACTCTGAAACTTCAGTACTTGGTCTTCAGACTTTGGTCTTCAGATGTTTCATCAACTGATGACTTCAGTAGTTGTCATCAGCTGATGTCTTCAGTCGTTGTCTTCAGACTTTGTGCATCAGCAGTTGTTCATCAGTTCTTCAGTTCTTCAGACTTTGATCTTCAGCACTTGTCTTCAGTACTTGAAGTCTTCAGTACTTGTGTTTATCAGTACTTTAGACTTCAGTACTTTGGGATCTTCAGCTGTTGTACTTCAGTTCTTTGAACTTCAGCTGTTGATTCTTCAGACTTTGTCAGAACAGCTGATGGGAGTCTTCAGCTGTTGTTGTGATGTCATGTGGGACTTAGAGGTTTTTCTGATCTTGGCTCATTGGTTCTTTTGGTCCAACAAACTCCCCCTGAACCAATGCAGCCAAAACCTCTAATTATTGATGTCCCACTTATTGGTGGCATAAAGATTGGTCTATTTCCTCCTAGATCAGATTAGGAGTTGACCCAGATTAGCACTGGCCGGAGAGGTAGTCTCAAGTGTTTGTTTGGCTAAGTATGGATGGGAGCTCTGTCTTGGGGAATTGGACACAGAGCTTTACCCCATCCATGAGATCTACCTCCCATGTACAAGTCGGTAGGATTCTCGGGTGTAGGCCTGAAGAAAGATCATTGTTCTTCTTTGGACAGGTCTTCAGGCATACCATCAAATAATCCCTCCCGACCGTACAGCTCTGAGATGAACTTGACCTGTTTACCATTATTGAGCTCAATTGTTGTGATTTGCCTATAAGCAAACTCATCAGGATGTTTACCCTCCAACAACAGGTTGAGCTCATTTCTCTGGAAATTCTCAAGCTTCTTATAGACCAGACCCTTCCTAACCACCCTATTATCTAGCATTGAAAGGGTGATTGGCCGGCTCTATAAGCTTTCTCGAATTCCTCTACTATTTCCCAGGGTGGTATTACAAGAGCCACAGAGATCTCTTCATCTACAATTCTCTTTAATTGGCTCTTGTACCTCACAGGCATGTCCTTCTTGACTATCCTGTGAGCCACCCTTGGGTCAGGCCAAGTTCTCACCTTATCCTTTTCATATTGAAAAGTTTGTTTCAAGGTGAATAATCTCAGAGCCTCTTTCTGCATGTTTATTATAGAGGTCGAAGCAGCATAACATTTGTCAATGCTTTTCAGCATTTCCTCATCATGTTTCTTTTGCTGCTCCTCCTCTTCTAACTTAACCCTCACAGTGTCCTGCTGTGAGGTGGGAGTGATGGTTTGTGGTTTAGCTTTGGGTAGAGGTATAACTGCTGAAAGTGGCAGACTATCCTCCTCATCCTCCTCATCTTCTTCTTCTTGCAGCCTCAACACCCTTCTCTTCTTCACCAAGGGTGGATCATTGGCTGCGGGTTTTGATGGTGAAGGGGTTGGTTTTGTGGGTTGTGGTTGGTTGTTGGTGTGGGAATGTTGGCAGGCACTGCTAGTAGCCTAGAGATAAGTGCTGGTTTGGTTAGCTTTACTAGCAGTGTCCTGTTCCCAGCACCGGCTTCAGATAGGGCCTCAGCAACCAGTCCTTTGGTAAAATCACCAGCCGAACAGATCTTGGTGGTTATTGCCAAGAGTCTGTCCCTGGTCCATGCCTTAACATCAAGGACTGGTCTGCCCAGATACTTCGAAGTGAACCTACTCATAGCCTCAAGTTTTTGTCTTTCTTCTTGGCTATGAGTAGTCCATCGGTATTCAATCTCTTTCCTCTCCATGTTCCTGATCTCTTGATCTAGCAAAGCAGTGTCCTTGTCAAAGCCTTGCCTGAACAGCTGTTCAATGACTTTGTTCATTGAACGGTTATGTTCAGCATCAGCCTCCTTGACAAGGGCTGCTAGATCAGGATCAGCCACCTTCTTTCCCTCTCCCTTATTCTTATCAGTGATACTGAAATCCTTTTGGATTTCAGCCACTTCTATATGTTTTACCTCCCTCACTTTCCTCTTCCCCTTCTCCCTCACCCTACTACTCTCCTCAGCCAACTCCCTCTCTACCACCACCACTTTCTCTGCCTCTTTCTCCTCCTCTCCCCTCTTCCTCTTGTCTTGCACTGATGTCTCCCCCTTTTTGGTTGCATTGGTTGGGTTTGACTATCAGCAAGAGCCTTATGTATGGCAACCTCCACCATGGGTTGTATATATGTGGGAAGCCTCTCATCAAGGGTTTGAATAACTATATCTTTAAGGATTGGTGTGATGAGAGGCAGGGATTTCTGGAGGATAGCATCCAGCTGCTCAGGGGGGTTCTGTCCCTGAGAGCTAGTGCCAGAAGCAGGGGCTGGTGGCTGAGTTTGTGGGAGTGGCTCAGTGTCTGTGAGACCTTCGGGTGAAGGTGCCATCTGTGGGGTAGTGGTGGCAGATGGACTTCTATCCTGAGTCATCTGAGCAAGCAGCTCTTTGAGTCTGCTTATCTCATCCTCAAGGATAGTGTTTTGAGCAACTACATCGTAGAAGAAGCTCAAGTCATCATCAGCATGAGCTGAATCACCTGACCTCCTGACATTGTCAGGATGAACATGTCCTGAGTGTGGCTCAGTAATGACATGTGCCCTTGTTCATGGTACTGGGGACTTCTGGCCTCAGGATTGGATCCATCATCGGCCATTGCCTCTGGTGAGGTCTTAGAGATGTTACCAGCTTCACCCTGCTCAGATGTTGATGCAGGGGAAGTGGCAGCCTCACCAGATTGTTCGCTCTCCCTAGCCACACTGGGAGAGTGAACTGATTCTCTGTGCTGTGGGCTCTGATCAGCACTTGTGCCCACCCCCTCTTCGGTTGGAGTCTCCCCAGTGGTAATAGGTTTCTGGGGAGAGGGTGGAGTGCTCAGATCAGTCAGCACTTTGGCTATAACCAATGTTGGGCTTAGTGGGGCGGTCTCCTCTGTATGTGGGCTAGAAGCAGCATGCACATGGGGAGGACTGTGCTCTTCAATGGCAGCCTCCTCAAGTGAGGAAGACCCCAGTAATGTGGTTGCCCCAAAATTGGTTGCATCAGGCTCCTGTTGAGAGGAAGCCTGTGCGGTTGTGGTGGGTGGAGTCGTGGTACCTGCTGGGAGAATCGAACCAGCAGGCACATCCTGCCTTTGTGTGGCAGGGGCATCCTCAGGGGACTCATCTCCCTGAGTAGCCTTTGTGGGCTTCTTTTTGGCTTTTGGCTTGGTGGGGACTTTGGATTTGGAGGTGGAGGCTGTGGGTTCCAGCTGCGTGGGTTTTCGCAGCCGGCCAGCCTGTTTGAGTGTGGGGTCAGTGTTGTGCCTGGAGTATACCTCAGCTTGAACAGCCATGGCAGGGACCCCAGTGCCAACTAGTCCCTCAGCCTGAAGCTGGTATTCGATCATGGCCATTATGAACCGTGGATATAAGTTCCAACGGTTAGAAAAAGGTTTTGTGGCCATGTCCTTGAGTTCCAAAAATAAAAGATCAGTAAAATTTAAAGGTTGTTTCTCAAGGATAGAATACAATACCTGCTGCCACCTTGTGGACATCTGGTCCCACGAAGAGGTCTTGGGAGCCAGACATACATTCACCATGTGGAAGATCAAGCGTTGAGGATCAGGAAAGTGTTTCTTCAACAAGGTAGAGGCGGAGAGGTTACCCTGATAGTCATGAGATGTGAAGGAGAGATCAAGGGTACCTTTGGGGTAGGAAGTTGGGTGAGTGGCATCATCCAGCTCTAGGGTTTGGCGTAGAGCAGCTGGAGTGATAACCACGGGTTTGCCGTTGACGGAGGACCGGAGAGAGACCTCGGCATTCTGCTCTCCGGTTTGGACAGTGACATTGGTCCAAAACTCCGTCAAGGAGTCAGTGTATAGTGTGGGGTTCAAGAGAAAAGCCGTTTTGTATGGTGAGTCATACATAAGGTCGACGGCTTGGTGAAATTTGGGCCATAATGGCGATTTTGTAAGGTGGGCGACACAGTTGTGTCGAGGTTTCAGTTGCATGTTCGCCATTAATGGTGTATGGGAATTTCAGAGGTTTGTAAGGATTAGGTCAAGTGAGGAGTAAATGCTCTGAAGGTGGGGTATTTATAGGGTAGGGCAAAGGTTGAAAGAAAACTATTGAAGGTTTTGGTGTTAGTGATCAGTTGTTGTAACAGCTGATGACGTGGTTTTAACCTTCAGTGGTTGTAACATCTGAGGACTTGGTGTTAGCCTTCAGTAGTTGAAACTACTGAGACCTTGGTTTTGTCCTTCAGATGTTGTGAACGTCTGAAGAGTTACTGTCAGTCTTCAGTAGTTATAAACTACTGATGACCTAGTATTCTTCTTCAGACGTTGTAACAACTGAAGACTTGGTTTTAGCCTTCAGTAGTTGTGAACTACTGAGATCAGTAGTTGTGAACTACTGAAGACATGGTATTGCTTCAGTTGTTGTAAACAACTGAGGACTTGGAGTTAGCCTTCAGTAGTTGTGAACTACTGATGTCAGTAGTTGTGAACTACTGAAGACATGGTTTTGTCCTTCAGTTGTTTGTGTATGAAACATCAGCTGTCGTTATCAGCTGATGAGAAATTACTCATCAGCTGTTTCCGTCAAATCAGTTGTTTCATACTAGCCTCCACATTTACTCATCAGCTCTTTGGCTGACTTTCAGATGTTTCATTGACCCTTCAGCTCTTGGGAATATGCCTTCAGCTCTTGGGATCAGATGTTCACAAGTGCTGATAAAATTCTTCAGAGCTGGTTAACAAATTTTGTCTTCAGTATTTGTGTAAGATTACACATCAGTACTTGTGAGCAAAATTTGTTCGTCAGTACTTATTTATTGAAAATCATACATCAGTAGTTGTAATCCACTTCACTACATCAGTTGTTTTTTCAATAAATAATGTACATCAGTACTTTGAGTCAGTTTAGTCTTCAGTAGTTGTGAAAGAGCTGAAGACTAAATTACTCATCAGTACTTATATTTGACCTTTGCTCTTCAGTAGTTGTGAACTAAGAGTACCAGCATAGGTCAAATCATTCAAGCTGCAGCATACCAAGCCTTAGTACCAAATTTTGGAATGTGGCACTATCTAAAGGTTTAGTAAAAATGTCTGCAAGCTCATCAGCACTAGGCACAAACTTAGGATCAATCAGACCTTTCTCATAGCAATCCCTGATAAAATGATGTCTGATCTCAATATGCTTGGTCCTAGAGTGCTGGACTGGATTCTTAACAATACAAAGAGCTGAAGCACTATCCATTAATAATGGAGTCTTAGTCTCAGTAATGCCATAATCCAGAAGCTGGTTCTGAAGCCAGAGTATTTGAGAGGTACAACTTGCAGCAGCAATATACTCAGCTTCAGCAGTGGATGTAGCAATTGATGTTTGTTTCTTACTCTGCCAAGAAACTAAACAATTGCCTAGGAATTGGCAACCACCAGAAGTGGATTTTCTGGTGACTTTGCATCCTGCATAGTCACTATCAGAGAAAGCAACTAATTTGCATGAATGCCCAGCTGAATACCAAAGTCCTAGTGATTGGGTACCTTGCAGATATCTAAAGATCCTTTTGACTGCAATCAAATGGGAGTCTTTAGGTGCAGCTTGAAATCTAGCACAAGCACATGTTGAAAACATGATGTCTGGTCTAGAAGCTGTAAGGTACATCAAGGACCCAATCATACATCTGTAAAGGGTTTCATCAACGCTTTACCTTTCTGATCAACATCTAGTTGTGTGATGCTGCTCATAGGAGTAGAACAGGGCTTACAGGATTGTAAATCAAACTTATTTAGCAACTCTTTGGTATACTTGGACTGATGGATGAAGATTCCATCATCCAGTTGTTTGATTTGCAAGCCCAGAAAGTACTGTAACTCTCCCATAGCACTCATTTCAAATCTCAGCTTCATAAGCTTTGTAAATTCATCACACAACTTTGGATCAGAGGATGCAAAGATGATATCATCAACATAAATCTGAACAAGGAGCTTATGTTGTCCCACAGTCTTGATGAATAAGGTTTTATCAATGGTGCCTCTAGTGAACTTGTTCTCTAGAAGAAAGGTTGAGAGTGTCTCATACCAGGCTCTAGGTGCTTGCTTCAGCCCATAAAGAGCCTTATCAAGCTTGTACACCCAATCAGGATGTTTATTGTCCTCAAAGCCTGGTGGTTGACACACATAAACCTCTTCTTTGATTTTTTCCATATAGGAAGGCACTTTTGACATCCATTTGATAAACCTTGAGACTGTGAAAGGCAGCATAAGCTAAGAACAGTCTAATTGCTTCTAGTCTGGCCACAGGTGCAAAGGTCTCATCATAATCGATTCCTTCCTCCTGTGCAAACCCTTGAACAACCAGTCTGGCCTTGTTCTTGACAATTTGGCCCTTCTCATCTGTTTTGTTCCTGAATACCCACTTGGTGCCTATAGCACACTTACCTTTGGGTAATGGAACAAGCTCCCACACTTGCTGTTTCTTGAATTGAAGTAGCTCAAGCTGCATAGCTTCCACCCATCCATTGTCTCTTAAAGCAATATGATAGTTCTTTGGTTCTTGCTGACTGATGAAGAGAGCATAGAAGCAGAAGTTGGACAATTGATTCCTGGTTGAAACTCCAGCATGAATATCACCAATGATTTGTGAAGTGGGGTGATTCTTGAGCTCTTGATAAACTATGATATCTGTGCAAGTGTTTGTAGACCCATCAGCAGCAACAGATGGTGATGGAGATTCCTGAAACCATGTAGAGGATGGCAGCTCAAATGAAGTAGAGCAAGCAGAAATCTCATCAGCATTTGTAGTGGATGGAGCTGCTGAGGCTACAGGAGCATCAGGTTCAGTGGAATTAGGCAGGTTGTCACTGAACTTGAAGAGGTGAGTACTGACTTCATCATCTTCAGTACCACCAGGTGGAGATCTGTTGACAGGCTCAACAGATGGAGGTTGATAAGGACCATATTGCAGTATGTCCAGATCAAACAGCTCCACAGGGTTTTGTGGAATCTTGTCCTTTGGAGATTCATTGAACTTAACATGCAAAGTTTCTTCAACCCCTTTGGTTCTACAGTTGAAGACTCTGTATGCTTTGCAAGTTGATGAATAACCAACAAAGTACCCTGCATCCACCTTACTAGCAAACTTATGGAGTGGGTTGCTAGTGTTGAGAATGAAACAAGGACACCCAAAGGCTCTAAAGAATGAAATAAGAGGGGCCAAATGATGAAGAACTTCATAGGGAGTCTTCATCAACCTCTTATTTACTAAGGCTCTATTCTGTACATAGCAAGCTGTATTGACAGCTTCAGCCCAAAAGGTCAGTGGCAGCCCTGAGTCAGCCAACATTGACCTTGCTGCTTCAATGAGGGTCCTGTTCTTTCTCTCCACCACTCCATTCTGTTCAGGAGTTCTTGGAATGCTAAACTGCCTTCTAATTCCCTTGGACAGGTAGAAGTCATCAAGTGTGTGGTTTCTAAATTCTGTTCCATTGTCACTCCTCACACACTTGACCTGTAGGGAATACTGCTTTTCTACTTGTAACACAAAGTTCATTATTGTCTTTGCTGCTTCATCCTTGGAGTGCAAGAAGAAAGTCCATACAAACCTGGAGTAATCATCCACAATTACCAGGCAGTATTTCTTCTTTGCCATGCTCATTACTCTGACAGGACCAAAGAGATCCATGTGCAGAAGTTGTAAGCAGGCAGTGGACTTAGGTTCTTCTATTGAAGGGAATGAAACTTTGTGTTGTTTTCCTTTCAAGCAAGCAGTGCAGTCATCTTCACACTTGAACTCCTTCAGAGGCAATCCTCTTACTAAACCATGGCTTATAAGCTGATTCATGTTCTTGAAATTAACATGACCCAGCCTTCTATGCCAAAGTGTAGACTCTTGAGGAGATGCCTTGGAGAATAGGCAAGGATGGCCTTTTAGATCCATCTTTTTGGAAAGATCTAAGGCATACACTCTTCCTGTCCTGTTGGCCTTCAGGAGAGTGTGTTCATCCAATGCCTCGTCAATCAAACTCAGAACTTTGGATGACAGAATCCTACAGTTCTGGCTTGTGAAAAGGGCAATATGGCCTTTGTCACACATTTGACTGACACTCAAGAGGTTGTACTTGAGATTCTCCACATGGTTAACATCATCAAACCTTATTTCCCCGTTGGAAACAAAGCCTTTTCCGACGATGTAACCCTTTGCATCATTGCCAAAAGAAACAAATCCCTTCTTTCCTTGAGAGTAGTCATTAAGAAGGGAGCTGCTTCCAGTCATATGCATGGATCCTCCACTGTCTACATACCAGATGCTTCTATGGCATGTTGAAGAACCCTGCAAACACAACCATGTGTTAGTTAGTCTTGGAGACCCAAACCTGCTTGGCTTTGGGTCTGTTCTCAGCTACAGGTGTAGCACTAACAGGTGTGTTGTAAGTGACAGCTTGAGGTGAAGAAGATGGTACAGAAGAGGAACCCTTTGGCTTGGACTTCCTTTTCTGTGGTTTCAACATAGGAGCATCTAAGTGGTTGACTCTTCCCACTAGCTGCTGAACCATCATCACCAACTGCGTCTGATTTTGTGATAAAGCCTTCAGCTCTTCAGACACATTGGAGTTTGCTGATGATGAGTTTCTATGTTGTACCATCTTTTTCTGAGCAACCTCAGCTGTTGCCTGAGTAATCCCTACCTTCTTGGATTTAACTTTGGCCCTAGGGATTTCAGGCTTGGATGTTGCCAGTACAAACTTGGTTTCAAACTCATTCTTCATTTTATTGATGCTCTCAGTAATTTGCTCCTTCTGTTTGAGTTTAGAACCCCTTTTGTACCAGCATTCATCAGTAAGATGATTGAACAAGCCACATATCTCACATGGCTTTTTCTTCATCTTATGCTGATCATCAGCTGAAGAGGATTTAACTGCTGAAGACTTGTTCTTCAGCTGTTTGTCATCAGTACTAGCAGTTTTCTTCCTAGTGCCTGCTTTCCTGGTATCCTCTTTAGCTGTCTTCAAACCTTTCCTACTGTTAGTTTTCTTCTCTTTAGTGCTAACAGTATTTGAGGTTTGAACTTCAGATGTTGTCACTTGCTCTCCAGTACCTTCAGTACTTCTAGTGACAACTTCTGAGTTGATCAGCCTTTTGGTCATGTGATAGTCTATCTCTGATGATGCTGATTCAGAGGATAGTAAGTCACATGATGAGAAGGATTGGTTATTGCTCTCCCCATCAGATTCAACTTCTGCTCTTGAAATGAAATCTGTGGGAGGAGCAGTGTGATTATAACCAATGCCAAACTTCACATTGGAAGCTGTTTGCTTGCTAAGAAGCATTTCAAAACCCTTGCAAGATTGCACCCATCGATCACACTCAACTTGGGTGGTTGCAAGAGTTTCCTTGAGGTCCTTGTACTTCTCTAGAAGTACATCTTCCCTAGCTTTACTATCTTTGATTTGGCAGTTGAGCTTGTAAATCTCATCATTTTTATCTTTTAGGACAACCTCAAAATCAGCTTTTCTTTTGGAAATAGTGTGCTCAAGCTCAAGATTTTTATCTATTAAAGCTACATTTGCTTCTCTAATAGAAGCAAATGCTGCTATGCATGACTCTGAACAAAGCTTGGCTTTTGCCTCAGTGGATACCTGAGATGAGGCATTGGATGATGACCCTTCAGCAGAATCAAGGGCCATCAGAGCAAGATTTCCAAAAGGTTGATCACCACCATGTTGACCAGCACCTTGGAGTAGTGGTTCCTGACCAGATAGCTCTTCTGGTAGACTACTCCAGTCAACAGCAGTTGGGGTGAAAAAGCTTTATTGTTGAGGTTGTGTGTGGTGATGAGATTGGGAAGAATGAGGCTCTGGAAGAGCATGAGGTGGTTGAGCCGGGGGTGCTTGAGGTTGACCAGGCTGAGGCATGTAGTAACAGGGGTAAGGATAAGGCATATGACCCTGTGGCACAAAATAAGCAGGTGGTGCTTGTGCTTGAGATGGATGGGGAGAACTGTAGGAAGGTTGCCCTTTGTGCTGTGAGCTTTTGCTGGGAAAAGTCACAAAGGGTGCAGATGAGTTAGATCCAGATGATCTACACTCTCTTGCAAAGTGTCCAAGCCTTTGGCACTTGTGACACCTCAACTTGCTCTTGTCAAAACCAACTTTGGTTTTGCCAGAGAGTCCTGGGAATTTCCTACCAGTTCTTTTGTAGAACTTCTGAGAGCGGATATTTATCATTGCCATTTGGTTCAAAATATCCATCTCTTCCAGATCATCATCTGGAATGCCCTTCAAATCCTCCATCAGAAAACACAAGTTGTCACCACCACCTCCTGAACTACTAACACCAACAAAAGCTTGTTCTGAGTTGGTAGAGAAATCGATATGCTCATCATAAGAACTTTCTGATGAAGCATATTCTGACTCATGACTTATCAAGGCAGCATTACCTTGGACAAAGTCATCAGCAAGTTTGCCAGAAGATGACAACTTCCTCTTTTGCTCTACCTCTCTCTCAAAAGTGAGTAGTTTCCCATGAAGTTGGGTGAGAGATAGAGTGTCAAGGTCAGCACTAGAGCGTAGGACAATGGTATATGTGTCCCATCTCTCAGGCAATGACCTGAGGAACCTGTTGTTCATCTGGCTTTTGGAGTACTCTTGTTTAACCATCTTCAGCTCAGAGATTAAACAAGAGAACCGCTCAAACTGCTGGGTCAGAGTCTCACCCTTTCTATATGAGAAAGTCTCATATTGTTGGGCAAGGATTTCCCTATTGTTTGCTAAGACCGAATCAGTTCCTCCAAATTGTTCCTTTAGAGCAACCCATAGGTCATGAGCAGACTCATGATGCAAGAGCCCTGAATATATCTCGTTTGGAATGGCCATGGCTAAAATTCCATGGGCTCTAGCATCAATTTCAAACAGCTTTAGATCTTCGTCCGAATACTGTTCAGGTTTCTTCGCAACCTGTTCATTAGATTCCGGGACGTTCACCATAGGCTTGTATGGCCCATGCACCACTGACTTCCAACAACCAGCACTGTTGACAGCCAAGTGGTGCAGCATACGTCTTTGCCATATGTTATACTCGTTCCTAACCAGCATCGGAGGCTTGGTTGCGGAACCAGTATTGTGAGGATCATTGGTTGGTGTTGTCATCTCAGGGTTGGTCAAGAACAAGTTTAAACACGACAATCGTAACTCAAAACCACCAAAAGACCTCAAGATTTTGGCCGGAAACAGCAGAAACTCACTCTCTATGACTAACTCTTGCAAATTGCTAATTCGATCAAACTGAGAGATCAAAAGAGCAGTTTCAAATGATCAATGGTAAGATCGATCAATGATTAACCTGCTCTGATACCAATTGACAGGATCTCAGCCTCTCGTGTTGATCAATTAGATTATGTTTGCAGCGGATTTAGCACATTAATTAGCAATTAAAGCAAGAACATAAAAGGTATTGCTATTAAAGCATAAACATAGAGAGAGAAGAGTTCTGCGAAGCAATAAATGTTCTATTGGTCGCACGTTTCGGCATTTAAAACTGTATGGCTTGCCATCCTTATATAGGCGGCAAGAGCATGGTAGTGATGTCCTTTTCTGACATCACTGAATATTTAAATTACAGTTGTCAAAACATAAAACTACTGAAGATGTCAACAACTGACATCCTCTTACAAAAGTTCCTAAGTGCTGACAAAAGTAAACTACTGAAATCCTACAACGACTGAAGAACAAACTCTTCAGTCGTTTATAACTACTGATACTATAACAACTGAAGAACATGCTCTTCAGTTGTTGTACAACTACTGAAATGAAATAAACTACTGAAAAGGAAAAACCATCACAACAACTGAAGAAGACTTCTTCAGCTGTTGTGACAAACTCTGAAACTTCAGTACTTGGTCTTCAGACTTTGGTCTTCAGATGTTTCATCAACTGATGACTTCAGTAGTTGTCATCAGCTGATGTCTTCAGTCGTTGTCTTCAGACTTTGTGCATCAGCAGTTGTTCATCAGTTCTTCAGTTCTTCAGACTTTGATCTTCAGCACTTGTCTTCAGTACTTGAAGTCTTCAGTACTTGTGTTTATCAGTACTTTAGACTTCAGTACTTGTCTTCAGTACTTTGGGATCTTCAGCTGTTGTACTTCAGTTCTTTGAACTTCAGCTGTTGATTCTTCAGACTTTGTCAGAACAGCTGATGGGAGTCTTCAGCTGTGTTGTGATGTCATGTGGGACTTAGAGGTTTTTCTGATCTTGGCTCATTGGTTCTTTTGGTCCAACACAAGTCTTCTTTATTTGTTTTCCGATTGCTTACGTACACGTAAGTTTCCCTATTTTAACGTGATAGTATGCATATTTTTTCTTTGTTTGCTAATTGTTAATTTGGTTATGTTTACATATATGTAAGCAGGTTACATTTGATGCATCCATTTGCCGTTGGTTATTTAAGAAAATGGAGATGAAGACATTTTTTGATTAATATGAAGATGATTGTTACGTATATGTAATCAAATTACATATACGGAATCATGTCTACGTATGTGCAATTTTTTAAGTTTAAAATATTATTCTATACTAGTTGTGTGTTATAGTTATAGTTTTTTTATATTATTTTTAGTTGATTATCGATTCTTATAGTAATTTATTTGAATTTTCTAATTTGTATATCATTTTAGTGAGTGATACATATACATAAGTTTCATCATTTTAATATAATAGCAATTGTCATCCTTTATGCTTGTTTGTAATAGCAATTTTCTGATTTGTATATCATTTTAGCTGATACATATACTTTATTCCCATCTTTGTTTGTTTTATGTTTGTTTACATATAAGTAAGTATGTTGTGGGGAGCAAATATATTTTGAACATATATGTGAACATGTTTACATATATGTAAGCATGTATGTATATAATATAGATCTGCAGTAAAAAAACTTTTAGTATTCTAAAATATTTTATAATGATATTGAAATAAACTAATTTGATTTTAAATTAAACTAATATTGTGTTTGATTTTAAGAGAGAGAGAGAGAGAGAGAGAGATATTTAAGGGATTTTAGTTATTTTTAAAAATATAAGAATTGTATTCTACCTAAAACACCCTTTAATCATTTAATTAAAGCAACTATCTATTAAATATTTATAAATTTGCCATTGATTAATATCAACCATTGATCAATTTTGATCAATGGTTTAAAAGTGGTTTTCTTGGTTTTCTTATAAATAGAGGTTTTCTTAGGAACCCTCCCCTATATATATATATGTATATATATGTATATATATATATAGAGGAGGGATCAAATGAAAACCAAGTTTATAAATGAAAACCGTGAAAACCATATCCAACCAATCAGAAAATTTTAACTTTTTTTTCCATTAATTTAATCAAAAGGGTTTTTTTTTGTAATTTTGGCTAAATCTTATTTTAGAAACACTCAATCAATTCAATATTTACCCTCTTAATCATCGTCAAATCCTTCAATTACACGATCTGATTTCTCAATTTGATCATATGGGTATGATCCGTTGTTAAGATACGCTACTTGGGTTTCAATTCGATTTCGCTCTTGATTATTGTTCTATTCACACAATTCGATTGCTATTTCCCGTCTTTTCACGGTCAATCATCCGATTTTGGTGGAGATTTTGACCATAGTTGTAGCGAATTTAGCGATTTAGGTTTACATCCTTCGTTGGGATCTTCGAATTCTTTTGATCACGGTAGGTTTTGCGGAAAGTTTCAGGATTTTTAGTTGAAATTGAAGGAGATATTGAAGTGGAATCTGCTTTGCGATTGCTTTTTTTTTTGGGAAATCCATCGAAAGATTCAATCTTTTATGGGAGGGGTGTGTTTGTGAATTGTGATTGGCTGATTTTGGGGGTTTATGCACCAAGAAAGATCATGGCTGCAGGTACTGAATTTTCACCTTATGCAATCGAAAGATTCAAAAATATGTATAACTCATTGTGTATTTATTGAATTTTACATATGTACTTTAGTTTTTAGATTTTGGTATTTTTTAACTGTTACGTATATGTACCTTAGTATTAGTTGTTGATGAATGATTTACGTATGTTTATTAACTGTTACATATATGTACCAAAGCTTCTTTAGCATATAACCAAAATCCTAATCGCACCATTACACAAACAAAGACTTATTAACTGTTACATATATGTACCAAAGCTTCTTTAGCATATTAACTGTTACATATATGTACCAAAGCTTCTTTAGCATATTAAGTGTTACATATATGTACCAAAGCTTCTTTAGCATATTAACTGTTACATATATGTAACAAAGCTTCTTTAGCATATTAACTGTTACATATATGTACCAAAGTTTCTTTAGCATATTAACTGTTACGTATCATTTAAGTTTTAAAACATTTTAATATTTTGTATAAAAAATTAGGAGATTAAAACATTATCTTAAAAAAGAGGATTAGGAGAGAAGAGAGAGAAGTAAAAAATTAGGAAAGTAAAGAGTAATTAAGAGAGAGGAAAGAGAAACGAAAATTATGGAAAGTTAAATAGATTTATTTTGTTTTTCCTAAAATGCCCTTTTTGTATTAAAACTTGTCTTAAAAACTTCACAAGAATTACAATCATGCCACTAGTAATTAATGACCATTGATCTACATAATCAATGGTTAAGATTTAGTTTGCAAGGTTTTCATTTATAACTAGGTTTTCATTGGATCCTCCCCCTATATATATATGTATGTATATATATATGTATATATATGTATGTATGTATGTATATATATGTATATATATATGTATGTATGTATATATATGTATATATATATTCACTCCCAGACCCTGCTCTCAAGCGGGATACACTGGGTATGTTTGTTTGTTTATATATATATATTCACTGTTTTTGGTTCAATTCTAGTTCTAATTGTAGCAAAATGAACTTTATCATAAAATACTTTTGAAGTACATAACTATGAATAAAACATTACTATGGACAGCATTTTATTACTTTATATTTATCATACTTTGCTTTAGCTTATTTTTTAACTCAACTTTATACATTCTTTATTTTTGTGTATCTTTGCTTTATCTTGAGCTTGTACATCTACGAGAATCCTTTAACCATTGTGTTTGTGGTACGTAATATTCTTTTAACTGTTACTTACAACAAATTATTATTTGTTATTACGGAAGACTCTTATGTCGATCCTTGAAATAGGTCAAAACATTTGTGCTTGTAATACTTTTTAACATATTTTATCCTTAACAATTGTATTTTAACATTTTAACTATTTTATTTTTTACATACTTTTGACTTTTTTCAAGAAAGTCATTGTAAATGTTTTGCACATAAAAATCTATATAATTTCTTTTTTCCTCATAAAATCCTCTCAACAACTTTTACATATAAAAAACCAATATACTTTCTATTTTTTCATATAAAAATCCCTCAACAATTATTTAATTAAATTCACTTCACTTGTTAAACTCAAGATTCTGGAAAAAATATTAAAACACTTTTCGCATCAATTTTTTGCTTGTGTGGCTTTTTTTCTTTGTGTGTCTCGTTAAACTTATGGGAGTTTGGGCTTTGTTTATTCAAGTTACGGGTGCTTAAGCTCGAGCTCGGCTGATTGTGAAATATATATTTCAAAGCTATTTCAAGCTTGAGCTTTAAAAATCGAGCTCGAAATGAGTGGAACTCGAGCTCCCATAACTTAAACAATTAGTGCAAAATTGTTTTAATTTATTTTTAGAAGTTGTGTGAATTTAACAATTGAAATGACTTTAATGTGTAAATAATTGTTGAGCGGTTTTATATGAAACAAGAAATTATGTTGATTTTTTACATGTAAAAGTTATTGAAAAACTTTTATGAAACAAAATAAAAAGTATGCTGGTGTTTTAAATGAAAAAAATTATACAGTAAAATTTATGAGAACAAAATTAGAAGTATATTGTTTTACTTATAGTATTTGCCCTTTATAAAATTGGTAAAGACAAAGGATAAAACTTTGACATGTAACATGATTTACATTTTAAATAATCCAGCACGTCAATTGTTTTGAAAGAATTTCCGATACGAATGTTATAAATTTATGTCTCACTTGATGTAGTATGTTCCAAGTAATCTTGAGGTTAAGATTGTGGGTTTATCGCGGAATGATGGATAGTCGGGTTATCAGCATTGTTTGTGTTCGTAGTGCATGAGACGCTTACAAATTTACCCGGTTGACGTTCGTAGTGCATGAGACGCTTACAAATTTACCCGGTTGACGGGCTATAGCATTTGTTGGCCATTAAATAATAATAATAATTTATTTTGTAAAAGTTTTCTTTTTCAAAAGAAACTCAAAAAACACTTTTATAAACTGAACACTATTACTTTTCATCTGATAAGCTCTCCTACACACACAGCTACCATTTAATATGAAAACATAGCGGACAATAGCCCTATAAAAACCATCCCACAACTCCCGAAACCCACCCCCAACATCATTCTCCGATCATCTTCTCCGATCAAACCCACACAAACACATACATACATCTCTGCAACAATACTCACCACATTATTCAAACCCTCACGCATATTATATCAATTTATAACATAACTCACACAGATAAAGATACTTGTAGATATCATACTCTCATTCATGTGTTTTGTATGCACCTTCGAATGCTATGGCATTGTGAGTATTCAACTCTATCATCTCACCATCACCACCACCATCACCACCACCATCATCACCACCACCATCATCACCACCATCATCATCTCCATATGAAACTAACATATTCAACAACTTCCCATCATCACCACTGCAATTATTATTATTCTCCTCATTTCTCAACGTCTTTCAACCTTCACCTTCATCTTCCACAAGGGTCAATCACCTCCACATCCACAGGAAAAAACCCTCAACCACCACTGCAACAACGGCAGCTGATATATCCACCGTCACCGACACCGTCAGTGCCACCGTCAACCGTCGCCGGAGAAGAAAGATTGTGGTGATCATGGGTGCCACCGGCGCCGGAAAATCAAGACTTTCAATCGATTTGGCCACAAGATTCTTCAAGAACTCAGAGATCATCAACTCCGATAAAATGCAAGTGTACAGAGGACTCGATATCACCACCAACAAAATCACAATGCAAGAACAGTGTGGTGTACCCCATCATCTTCTCGGGGTGATTGACCCAACGGAATCTGTGTTCACACCTTCCGACTACCGGAATCTCGCGTCGGAGATCATCTCCGACGTCAAACGCCGTCGTAATCTGCCACTCATCGTCGGTGGGTCAAATTCCCTAATCTACTCACTTGTCACCAAACAGTACGACCCGAAATCCGACGTCTTTAACGGGTCGGACCCGGTTCCGATAACCTCGGAGCTTCGTTACGACTGTTGCTCATATGGGTCGACGTAAGTTCACCCGTGTTAAACCGTTACTTATCGGATCGGGTCGACCGGATGATGGATTCGGGTATGTTTGACGAATTGGTTGACTTTTTCCGATGTGGGGAGCATAAGAGGGTGCAAAGCTCGGGTTTGGGTCGGGCGATCGGGTTACCGGAGTTTGAGGGGTATATTGGGAAATACCCAGGTTTCCGGCGACCGTACGGCGGTGGCTCCGGCGAGGGGATGGCGGAGGAGTATGATGAAGCTGTGAGGATGATCAAGGATAACACGTGTCAGCTTGCGAAGAGGCAAGTGGGTAAGATCCTACGGCTGAGAGACGCCGGGTGGGAGTTGAAGAGGGTGGATGCAACGGAGGCGTTTAGAGCGGTGATGATGGCGGAGTACGGCGGAGGAAGGGTGGCGGAGATTTGGGATGAACAGGTGGTGCAACCGAGTGTGAAGATCTTGAAGCGGTTTTTGGAGGAGTAGAATATTTATTTACATGGTTTTAGTTTGAGATGAGTACCTGTTATCCGAAAACTACGTGGTTAATATTCTAACATCGAAATAGGATCAGGTAAAACACAGCTTGAGGTTGATGGCTGCTCTTTAAAAGAAGTTTCGGAAACGGATGCTCTTTAAAAGAAGTTTCGAAATTTATGTTCCGACGCAATGTAAAAGATTAGCACTTGAGTATGACCCGTCGAACAAAATGGCTCGGGAGCACTCAAGGCTAACCCACCGAACCAAATGACTCGGGAGCAAGTTTCCGGGTTGAACCACTCGACCAATTTTGAAGCAATAAGACGCATGTCCCTGCAATTTTATTTTCATAGATCTGGATTTCGTGTATTTTTTGTGTTACTTTTTTATTATTATTTTTGTTCTTATAATAGGAATGTAAGACTAGAATCGGGTTATTTGTTATTGGAAGCAGAATATTAAAAGAAGTCGCATAATATTCCAAAGGCGTTACTTCTTTTATCGGCCCAAAAGGCCATATTTGGAGTTTTGGTTGCATTATTTGTTCCTACATTTTCATTAAAGGAAAACTTTTAACAGAAAAAAAAAAAAAAAACTTGCTACAATATCAAATGTATTGAATACAAAATTTATAATATCAAGTATAGATTCTTTTTTTGAATTTATGTCATTAACATCTTATTCAAGACTTACATTCGAATATGAAAGAATATAATATAAGGACAAAGGATCGTGTAATAATCATATAAAAAATCAAATAAACATGAATTGTAGGTATTATAAAATATATATATTTAATTAAAAGCAATCAGAAAGGAACGTATAAAATAATCATATTTACAAGTTTTGACCGGCTTGTATGAGTAGTATGTGAAATAATTCCATGTTATTTGTGATCATAAGATAAAGTTTTATATAATATACATTCTCACATAAAAATATATTTAGAAATAAAATATTTCATCCTTTGCTGTTCAAAAAAAAATGTGTACATAATTTAAATGTTTTATAGAGAGGTGTAAATCTAGAGGGAACAGTTGGTCCAAAGTCCTAAATGCCTAATGCTATGTTGGTCATTACACATTATTATGACCTACCCTTGTTTGCCTCAAATACTGAACCATGAGTTTAGGGAATGACACCATGTCTCTTTCCCCTGTACCCGATGCCTGCCTGTTCTTCTTCAATTATTTATCAATAAACATCACACTAGTATCGTCGAGTCGGATGGTATTCTGATACGTTAAATGAAAATCACTTTTTTATAGGTTGGTCGGGCGCAATACGTGTTTTGAGTTCAGCTTTGGGTCGGTTGAAAACGGTAGCATTGGCGCAAGTGGCCAGGGTAATGGCTGCGGATTTGGATTTGGGTGCAAGAACGTGCTTGTGAGGCGAGAGAAATTGTTACTTTTGCACTATTTTTCAATATATATATAATTTGATTTTATTATATAGAGTAAATTTTGGTTTTGGTTCCTGTGGTTTAACCATTTTAACCATTTTAGTCCAAAAGGAATCTTTGATCATATCATGCCCTGTGATTTCATTTTTATAACGGTTTTGGTCCCTGACACTAACTCTGTTAGTTTTCACAGTTAAATATGAGGGTACTTTGGACATTTTATATTTGGAGGACTAATTATGTAAATTATATTAAATTAGGGTAATTATTGTAACTTCTGAGACAGTTTCCTTTCCAACCATGTTATCCTAATTCCAGTATCTTTGCTCTTCAAAAACTACATCCCTGCTTGTTACAACTTTCATAGTTCTTGCAACATGAAAGAACCCACCGACACCATCACCACCACTACCATCTTGGATCAACATGTTCAGTTAACCTCCATCGTTCTAAACAGAAACCCTCCATAAACCCTACACCAAAATCAACCACCACAATCCACCGGAGCCCCATGGAAGAACCACCGACACCACCACCACCATCTTCACCGACGACTCCGACATCTGCCAACAACTCCTCCACCGCTACGGCAACTCCGCCGCCCCGCAGCACCGCCACCTCTGCGCCACTGTTGCCGCCACCTCTGCGCTACTTCGTCGCCACCGTCGACGCTCTCTCAGACACCTCTGGTCCCCGAGAAGTCTATTGCGACAGATAAGGCGGCGGAGGTGGTGGCTAATGTGGTGTGGATGGAAGAGAATGAATGTGAGGGTTTGCTAGAGACGATTTCTTCGAGAATTAATTCCGACAAGGCTCGGGCTATAAAACGGAAAAAATGGGGACTTTTTACCCACATCAGTTTCAACCTTCATTGTCACCTCTTTATCGACATTATCATCTCTCGCCGGAATATCGACGTCGTAATGGCCGGAGAGTTTGGATCTCGTCGAGGGTTTAGAGCTGCAAAGGGGAGGAAGGGGTGGTGGGGGTTAGGGTTAGGGTTTCGATGAATGTTGGGGGTTTGGATTGAATTAAATTTAAATTTTATTTTTTTATTTCTTATTGTTTTAAAAAGTTACAATAATTACCCTAATTTAATATAATTTACATAATTAGTCCTCTAAATGTAAAATGACCAAAGTACCCTCACATTTAACTGTGAAAACTAACAGAGTTAGTGTCAGGGACCAAAACTGTTACAAAAATGAAACCACAGGGCATGATATGATCAAAGATTCCTTTTTGGACTGAAATGGTTAAAACGGTTAAACCACAGGGACCAAAACCGAAATTTACTCTATTATATATGATAAGATAGTTTTGAGTTTAATAGATTGTGTTGCAATTTTTTTTTGAACGGTGACTTTCATTTTTTAGTGGCGGTTGCATCTCCGACAAGTCAGAGACCCATCACCTCTCAACGCCTGACCACTACGTTGTCTGAACCAGGCCCGCGGGTTCAGAGGAGGGGCTTGGCGTTCCTCGTGAAACCATGGCGCCTACTGCTACTTGACAATAGTTGCATCGCTACACGAGCCGAAACCTACTAGCGTAACACACTCCGGGACTAAAACCCGAGTTGGCTTGGATTTGAACTCACTAAATGAGTTTCAAAAATTCGTTGCCACTTGACAAGTGTTGCAACCTTTTGAGACGGTCTAGGGTAGTTTTGGATTTAAAGAAAGGTGACATCACATTATTGATTGGTGTAGCTGATGGTAAGAAAAATGGTGTCCTACCTTCCACCCTCAAGAACAAGATTTCTAGTCCCGTGCTAGGCAGTTAAGTAAAATTACATATTATGAATTTACCAACCTGATGAACTGTAGCACCTTCGGATCTCAGCCGTTCCTTTTTTTCTTCCGATCTGAGCCGCTCGTTACCGTTCCTCGATATCTGTGTTGTGCCTTCTTATGGCGTCTCCAGCGCTTTTCTTCGTTTGGTGGTGGCGGTTGCGGAGGCGGTGGGCGGTCGGCTGTTGCCGCCGCTTCGTTTTTGACGGCCGGTCGTCCACTTCAAACACCGATGGTTGTTTGTGCGTGTGCTGGTGTAGACGGTGCTAGGGTCCGCCTCCCGACCGCGCCCTCGCCGTTGTGTGCTCTCGGTGGTCGTCCGATTTTCCAGCGGTGCTGGTGGCAGTGTAGGCGGTGTTGCCCTCGGCCGGGTGTCAGGGTACCGCCGCTCTTCATAATATCTCTGTTATCTTTTAGGGTTTTCGGGTGGCAATGCCCGCTGCCGCCCGGCGCCGTCGTCGCGTTCGTCTGATGATGGTGGCGCCCTCCTGCCGCCGGTGGTGACATCTGTTGTCTGTGGAGTTTTGTTTGGTTTTTTTGACCTAAGACATGCTCCAGAATTGAGGCTGCCTTTGATGCCTTTTGGTTTTGCACACTGATCTTTTGATATAAGGTTAGTATTTCTAATGGGCTATGATGAGTTCATTGACCCGAATAAAAGTTGGATGAGGACGTTCGCTATGTGTGGTAGGGTTGGAGGATGTTAGGTTATAGCCTGCAACCCGCCTTGCAACCATGGTTGACTCATTGCTTTGCGAACTCTGATCCTAAAAATACAACAGGAAGCTGTTGATTTGGCTCTCCTTTCGCCTCTCTGTTGCTCTCAACTGTTGTTTCTTTGTGGGATGCTATGTTTGAAAAAAATCATATACATTTCAGGTATTTTAGATTGTTCTTGACTGTCATGCTTTTCCTTTAAAGTTACATTGATGTTTTCAAGACAGGGTAATATTGGATTGTGGCGGTGCCGGTGCCGGTGCCGGTGCCGGTGCCGGTGCTGGTGTCGGTGCCGGCTGTGGCCATGGCGACGGTGGCTGTTGCTTAATCACCACCCTCGGTTCTCTCTGGTACACTCTTCACTGTAGCGGTTGTGGGTTCTGTTACCGCTCCGCTTCTCGTCCGTGGTCGAGGTGGGGCAGGCGACGGTTCTTCGATGGCAGTCAATGGTGATGGTGGCCGGTCGTATTTGTAACATCTCGAATTTTTATTAATAAATTGCAATAATCATAATAATAATATTAATACTAATAATAATAATGTTAATAATAACATTAATAACTAATAATAATAATTTATCAAAGTTTATGGAACTTTGAAATGTTTAAAAAAAAACTTGAATTTAATAACTCAAGGGGGTTGTTTTGTTAATTATGAAACTTCAAAAGAAAAGTTGTAACATGAAATAACAACAACAATAAACCTCAGGGGGGTAAAATGTAACTTTTATACCCAACCCCACCACCCATCATCGACCCCTGTTTCCATCCCCGATTTTCCTCCACTCTTCGGCCACTTTCCAGCCTTGAATCGCACTAACAATTAATAATAATTCAATTAAATCAACTTGAACGATTGTATATCTGTTACTAATCGATCCTCAGTTTCAAATGCACCTAAAACGCACGTTTCCATCCCCTTCGAACAACCTCTTAAACCGCGACCTGCAACTCCATAAAAACCTCATCTTCGATTGATTTTAACTTAATTTGGCAAAGGGCTTTGCTTCCAGATCATCATCCGAAGCTTCCTACCAATTTAATTTGATTTTCATCAACATTTACCCATTAATCGATTGAGAGCCACAGTAGCGACATGTTCTTGTTGAGTTCAACATCAATTCATCATCATAAGGGTAAATTCCACACACCCACACACTCGATTTTTCATGGGGAACAAAAGCCCCATGATTGCAGATGCATTCGATATCGAATTGACCTTCGATTTGGGTCCGGATTGAACTAGGGGTTGTATGGAATTGGAGGTTAATCGAAATGGTGTTTAAAACCATTTGGAAACCAATCCTTTCGTGGCTGTATGCCTTTGTCCTACTGGTTCTGCGCTCCATGTCAATCAAGAGGTCCCGGGTTCGACCCTGGGCAACCTCACTATTTTTTAAAGCTTTTTAGCTTTAGAAAAATTATGAAAAAAATTCTAAAAATTATAAAAATGTTTCTACAAACATTAAAATTTTTAAAACCACCTAATTATTTTCTGAAATTATTTTAACATTTTATTTATGTTATTAAATGTTTTAAATAAATAAAAATTACAAGTGTTACAAAATTAATTTTATAAAAGTTTTATATTTAAATCTTTCTAAAATCATTTTCATTTCTTTTAGTCATTTAAATAATTAAATATTTTACTTTATTATCATATAATTAATTAATAAAATTAATTATTTGTTTTTCCCACACTTTAACAATAAATCAAACAGTTACGTGTACTGATACATACATTTTAATAAATTCTAAACATAATGACTTTCAATAAATTTATTTTGTTTATTTCAAGATGTTTAAATTAAATATATTATTTTATTTAAACTACCATTCAAACCCAATGGAAATGCTAATACATTCCCAAATTCTCAAATCACTATTATTCTAATTCGAGACACCGTTCCTTAGGTTAATCATAAGGAAATCGTTGGTGTCTAATCTATCACATCCAGATTCTAATCTCATCAATCAAGTGAGTATTCTTATCCCCTTTTTATATCATTTCTTATTTGGGGGAAATCATGTGATACAATATTCAATCATGATATTCTATTGTTATTTCATTCTAAATTCAATTCAAGACAGGTTATGTTATTACTTGCAACTATGTGAACATACTATGATAAACTGGACGACAGCAAGAACCCTAATTCAATCAATCAATCCTGGTATCAATGGTAGATCTACTGGTTTGGATAACCCACCCCACATGGCTTACGAGTGGTGATTGTGCCAGAGGCAATTAGTCACTATGGTGTTTGTGTGCAAGTCTATTATATGCAAGTGTCAAGTCAAGGGGTTTATTTTGTGTCGGTTTATCTATATGCTTCGCTATTGCAATATAAGTCCTAACGTTACCTTGTGAATTGGATTATTCTCAATTAATCAATCAATCTATATGTATATACAAAACTGTGATTACTCACCAGCTAATTTTTAGCTGAATCGTTACTTTTCACATGATTTCAGGTTAAGCAAGTTAGTGGACTTCTACATGCTCATTTAAGACCCGGACTTAGTCAAAATAAAAGACAATTACTATCTGTGACTTCAACTGTTGTATTTGTATATGGAAATCCTGCTATCTTGTAATCTGATTTCAATATTATCTCCACTATTAGACAATCATGTGTTATGAACAATCAATCATTCCCTCGTCCGCTCCGATGATTCCGCCGTCGGTCGGGGTGTGACAGATTGGTATCAGAGCCATGGTTATAGGGAATTAGGTTATTAGAAACAGAATGACCTAGACTATAACTAAGTACCCTTACACATGAGTCCTCTCATGTATTTTATATGCTTAGATAGGATTTTATGTGCCTTATATGTTTATACTTGATTATGTGATTATATGCCTTATGTGATTCTTCTTATACTTTGAATCTTTTCAATGTACACACGAATCTAAATCATATTCTAAGGCATTGTGGGCCTAATTCAAGTGATTTAAAACTCCAAAACTCGATTGTTATTGATGGTTTTCAAATCCCGTCAAAGTCAATGTCCCATAACCGGATTCATGTAATGCTGGAAGAGTTGGATACCCGTATCTCGGGGTGTTCTGTCTAGGCAAAGTATTCGTATAAATCCAAATCAACCGATGGATCTGTCTACCTTACCTGGGAACCCCCGGGATGAGTATCTGCTTATAGGTACGCATGTCTTCAATGAGGTTGTATTGGACATAATACTTTGATCAGTTAACGTATACGTTTCGGTTTGCGGATCGAACGTCTACACTTGGAACATCTCATGGTGATGTCGAATCATTCTTGTCCTTGATTTTGTCCCCCTGATTTAAATCATTCAAGATTTGAACATCATCATAACTAATTTTATTATCTTGAATTTTGACCTTAAATCTTGTAATTGTGATTTCCTTTTGTTACATTGATGTAATTTGAAAATTTCTAAATTTCTAATTGAGATACTTTTCCTTTCGTTATTAAGTCGAAATTTGAACTGTTTGCACCATGGGAGATGCAAGAGTTGCGAGTCAACCTATGACTAAGAACATTCGTATCTCCTCAACAGGGGTGATTCCCTTACTTTGATGAATCTCTATTCGTTTTAATAAATGGTTTCCAATTGTGTGTTTTATGAAATTTCATCCTCTGGATTAGGGTGATTTCCTTATCTTAAGGATTGACTTCAATTATTCTCATTGAAACTTACATTTCACAAATGACATGATCTCACCAAAATAGGATTGAAACCCGTACTTTGGTGACAAATGTCAATCTTTGATTGTCTTCTTGTTATTATGAAATTTAATCATCAAGATTGGCATAAATTCCATACCTTGATGATAATATCATTCTTATGAATTGTATTTGTTCAAATGAGATGACCTCATCAAAGTAGGAGTGAATTCTGGATTTTGATGAAGAAGTTCATCTGTTGTATTTTGTTTTTTGTAAAACTTTATCGTTAAGATAGGAGTGAATCCCTCACCTTAATGATGAGTTACCTGGTCTTATTTTTTATGGATCCTCAACAATGAGTTGGGATCGAACTTTTTGATTGGTAAATTAGTAGTCATACCGTGGGAATACACCATCAAGTTAGGGGTGAAAACCATACCTTGATGACTATTCTCATTTCTTGATCTTCAACTTACCAAGGTTGTAATCAAGTGATGAGAAGCATGTAGTAACTTGAAGGGTGAATCAATAATGGTGATTCGACCTATCAAGCCAAAGCATGATCTCTGAACTTGAAAGGAGACCCGATCGTATTAGGTTGATTTTGATTCCAAGCTTGGAACACTAAAATTCTTAAATCAATTTCTTTTCCTTTATTCTCACGTTTTGACTCGATCTAGCTACATCAAACCATTAATTCCTTACTAATCAACTTTCATTTTGAGATATCATCAACACCTGATTACGTGACGGTAGTCTTCTTAAACAATCTTTTGCCAAATAAAGACATTTTCAACTTATGATTATGTCTTTCAAGTCATACGAATGTTCTCGACTGTACTTATGGGTTTGATGAATTACGTATGCAATCTACCTTTAGATATTACCTCTGATCGTGATAGTCGCTTCATCTCTCGTTTCTAGAAAAGTCTCCAATCAACTCTCGGAACTCAACTGAATCTTAGCACAGCCTATCACCCGCAAACCGACGGTCAGACTGAAAGAACGATACAAACCCTCGAGGATATGCTCTAAGCTTGTGTCATTGATTTCAGTGGATCGTGGGATTTTCATCTTCCGTTGATCGAATTCTCTTACAATAATAGTTACCATACCAGCATCCAGATGGCACCATAGATTGACTATTTGCCTCTGGCACAATCACCACTCGTAAGCCATGTGGGGTGAGTTATCCAAACCAGTAGATCTACCATTGATACCAGGATTGATTGATTGAATTAGGGTTTTACTGTCATCCAGTTTATCATAGTATGTTCACATAGTTGCAAGTAATAACATAACATGTCTTGAATTGAATTTAGAATGAAATAACAATAGAATATCAAGATTGAATATTGTATCACATGATTTCCCCCAAATAAGAAATGATATAAAAAGGAATATGAATACTCACCTGATTGATGAGATTAGAATTTGAACGTGATAGATTAGACACCATGATTTCCTTACGTATAATCTACGGAACGGTGTCTTCGAGTTAGAATATTAATAATATGAGAATTGGAATTAGATTAAGGTTTTCATTGGGATTGGGTTTTGAATGGTAGTTTAAATAAAATAATTTATTTAGTTTGAATGTCTTGAAATAAATAAACGATTTTTATTGAAAGTGGTTTTGTTTAGAATTTAATAGAAATTAATGTATCAATACGCATAACCGTTTGATTTATTGTTAAAGTGTGGGAAAGACAAATAATTAATTTTTATTAATTAATTATATGATAATTAATTAAAATATTTAATTATTTAAATAACACAAAACGACTTTTGTAAATAATCTGTAAAATTATAAAATACATATATTTACAATTATCTTGAATAATTCATAATTAGAGGTAATATAGTGCCCAATAATAATTTAATAATTTAAATCATTATTAAAAATTCACTTTTATAGATTTAATTTTTGTAACACTTGTAATATTATTTATTTAAAACATTTAATAAAATAAATAACATGTTAAAATAAATTTTAGAAAATAATTAGGTGGTTTTAAAAATTATTTAATGTTTGTGAAAACATTTTTATAATTATTAGAAATTTTTTTGAAATTTTTAGAGGCTTAAAAAGGGCTTAAAAATTAATGGAGGTACCCGGGGTCGAACCCGGGACCTCAAGGATTGCAATGTGAGTCGGGAACCAGTGAACCATAGGCCTCAGCCGCGATAATCCTTGGTTCCCAACTCTTTTAAACACAAACACCAACTAACCCCCAAATCCGTATGAAACCTAGTTCGAATCTCATCCAATTGAGGTTCAATTCGATGTTGCTTTGCCTCTGAAATCATGAGGCTTTTGTTTCCCACCTCCATTTATTTTTTAAGCCCTTTTAAGCTTAAAAAAATTCAGAAAAATTTCTAAAAATTACAAAATTGTTTTTACAAACATTAAATATTTTTAAGACCACCTAATTATTTTCTGAAATTTATCTTGACATTTTATTTATTTATTTTATTAATTGTTTTAAATAAATAACATAACTAGTTTAAATTTTTATAAAAAAATAGACTTTAAATAATGGTTGAAATCACTAAATAATTATTGGATTAAATAATATTTATGTAATATTATTTAAATCATGATTATCTCAATCAAACATAAAAGTTTTATATATAAGTCTTACCAAATCATTTTTATCTCTTTTAGTCACTTAAATAATTAAAAATTTAATTAATTATCATATAATTAATTAATAAAATTAATTATTTATTCCTCCTGCATTTTAACAATCAATCAAATGGTCAAGTGTATTGGTAAGTTAGTGGTCATACCTTGGAAATGCACCGTCAAGTTAGGAGTGAAAACCACACCTTGATGACTATTCTCATTTCTTGATCTTCAACTTACCAATCAAAAAGTTCGATCCCAACTCATTGTTGAGGATCCATAGAAATAAGACGAGGTAACTCACCATTAAGGTAAGGGAATTCACTCCTATCTTAACGATAAAGTTTTACAAAAACAAAATATAACAAGATAAACTTCTTCATCAAAATCCAGAATTCACTCCTACTTTGATGAGGTCGTTTCATTTGAGAGAATGCAATCCATAAAAATGAAATTATCATCAAGGTATTAATTTCACGCGTATCTTGATGATTGAGTTTCAAGAAAACAATCGAAGATTGATATTTGTCACCAAAGTACGGGTTTCAATCCTATTTTGGTGAGATCATGTCATTTGTGAAATGCAAGTTCCAGAGAGAATAATTGAAGTCAGTCCTCGAGATAAGGAAATCACCCTAATCCAGATGATGAAATTTCATAAAACACATCATTGGAAACCATTTATTGAAGGGAATAAAGGATCATCACCAAAGTAAGGGAATCACCCCTATTTTGATGAGTTAGAATCATTTAGGAGATACGAATGTTCTTAGTCATAGGTTGACTTGCAAACTCTTGCATCTCCTACGGTGCAACGGTTCAAAGTTCGACTTAACAACGAAAGGAAAAGTATCTCAATTAGAAATTTAGAAATTTTCAAATTACATCAATGTAACAAAAGGGAAATCATGCTTATAGGATTTAAGGTCAAAGTTCGAGATAATAGAATTAGTTATGATTGTGTTCAAATCTTGAATGATTTAAATCAGGAAGACGTAATCAAGGATAAAAATTATTCAACACCACATCCCGAAATTGTTCACGAGGAGGCTGAAACAAAAAGATGTGGATACTGGGATTTCATTTGGTCCTCACGTTCCTAGGTGAATTCTGGGCCACGTTTAGATTCCCAGCGGACTTTGACAGATTGGTATCAGAGCCATGGTTATAGGGAATTAGGTTAGATTCCGTTGATCGAATACCTATCCGTCGGCTCCAACACCGGAGTTAAATAGTTGTGAGTAAAGAGCCACTAAGAAAACTCATGCATAAGATATAGCTTGCAAACAGTAACACGTTGATTCCAAGTATGAAAATTGTATGTATGTTGTACAGCATTGAAAACGGGTGAGCATACTTTTGGTATCAGAGCAAAACGTGTTGATGATATCTCAAAATAAAAGTTGATAAGTAAGGAATTAATGGTTCGATATAGCTAGATCGAGTCAAAACGTGAGAATAAAGGAAAAGAAATTGATTTAAGAATTTTAGTGTTCCAAGCTTGGAATCAAAATCAACCTAATACGATCGGGTCTCCTTTCAAGTTCAGAGATCATGCTTTGGCTTGATAGGTTGACTCACCATCATTGATTCACCCTTCAAGTTACTACATACTTTTCGTCACTTGATTACAACCTTGGTAAGTTGAAGATCAAGAAATGAGAATAGTCATCAAGGTATGGTTTTCACCCTTAACTTGATGGTGTATTCCCAAGGTATGACCACTAATTTACCAATCAAAAAGTTCGATCCCAACTCATTGTTGAGGATCCATAAAAAATAAGACGAGGTAACTCATCATTAAGGTGAGGGATTCACTCCTATCTTAACGATAAAGTTTTACAAAAAACAAAATACAACAAGATGAACTTCTTCATCAAAATCTAGAATTCACTCCTACTTTGATGAGGTCATCTCATTGGAACAAATACAATTCATAAGAATGATATTATCATCAAGGTATGGAATTTATGCCAATCTTGATGATTAAATTTCATAATAACAAGAAGACAATCAAAGATTGACATTTGTCACCAAAGTACGGGTTTCAATCATATTTTGGTGAGATCATGTCATTTGTGAAATGTAAGTTTCAATGAGAATAATTGAAGTCAATCCTTAAGATAAGGAAATCAACCTAATCCAGAGGATGGAATTTCATAAAACACACAATTGGAAACCATTTATCGAAACGAATAGAGATTCATCAAAGTAAGGGAATCACCCCTATTGAGGAGATACGGATGTTCTTAGTCATAGGATGACTCGCAAACTCTTGCATCTCCCACGGTGCAAACAGTTCAAAGTTCGACTTAACAACGAAAGGAAAAGTATCTCAATTAGAAATTTAGAAATTTTCAAATTACATCAATGTAACAAAAAGGAAATCACGATTACAAGATTTAAGGTCAAAATTCAAGATAATAGAATTAGTTATGATGATGTTCAAACCTTGAATGATTTAAATCAGGGAGACAAAATCAAGGACAAGAATGATTGGACATCACCATGAGGTGTTCCAAGTGTAGACGTTCGGTCCGCAAACCGAAACATATACGTTGACTGATCAAAGTATTATGTCCAACATAACCTCATTAAAGACATGCGTACCTATAAGCAGATACTCATCCCGAGGGTTCCCAGGTAAGGTAGACAGATCCATCGATTGATTTGGATTTATACGAATACCTTGCCTAGACAGAACACCCCGAGATACGGGTATCCAACTCTTCCAGCATTACATGAATCCGGTTATGGGACATTGACTTTGACGGGATTTGAAAACCATCAATAACAATCGAGTTTTGGAGTTTGAAATCACTTGAATTAGGCACACAATGCCTTAGAATATGATTTAAGATTCGTGTGTACATTGATAAGATTCAAAGTATAAGAAGAATCACATAAGGCATATAATCACATAATCAAGTATAAACATATAAGGCACATAAAATCCTATCTAAGCATATAAAATTCATGAGAGGACTCATGTGTAAGGATACTTAGTTATAGTCTAGGTCATTCTGTTTCTAATAACCTAATTCCCTATAACCATGGCTCTGATACCAATCTGTCACACCCCGACCGACGGCGGAATCATCGGAGCGGACGAGGGAATGATTGATTATTCATAACACATGATTGTCTAATAGTGGAGATAATATTAAAATCAGATTACAAGATAGCAGGAGTTCCACATATACAAATACAACAGTTGAAGTCACAGATAGTAATTGTCTTTTATTTTGACTAAGTCCGGGTCTTAAATGAGCATGTAGAAGTCCACTAACTTGCTTAACCTGAAATCATGTGAAAAGTAACGAGTCAGCTAAAAATTAGCCCGTGAGTAATCACAGTTTTGTATATACATATAGATTGATTGATTGATTGAGAATAATCCAATTCACAAGGTAACGTTAGGACTTATATTGCAATAGCGAAGCATATAGATAAACCGACACAAAATAAACCCCTTGACTTGACACTTGCATATAATAGACTTGCACACAAACACCATAGATTGACTAATTGCCTCTGGCACAATCACCACTCGTAAGCCATGTGGGGTGGGTTATCCAAACCAGTAGATCTACCATTGATACCAGGATTGATTGATTGAATTAGGGTTTTTACTGTCGTCCAGTTTATCATAATATGTTCACATAGTTGCAAGTAATAACATAACCTGCCTTGAATTGAATTTAGAATGAAATAACAATAGAATATCATGATTGAATATTGTATCACTTGATTTCCCCCAAATAAGAAATGATATAAAAAGGGGATATGAATACTCACTTGATTGACGATATTAGAATCTGGATGTGATATATTAGACACCAACGATTTCCTTATGATTAACCTAGGGAATAGTGTCTCGAATTAGAATAATAGTGATTTGAGAATTTGGGAATGTATTAGGATTTCCATTGGGTTTTGAATGGTAGTTTAAATAAAATAATTTATTTAATTTAAACATCTTGAAATAAACAAAATAAATTTATTGAAAGTCATTATGCTTAGAATTTATTAAAAATGTATGCATCAGTACGCGTAACTTTTTGATTTATTGTTAAAGTGTGGGAAAAACAAATAATTAATTTTATTAATTAATTATATTATAATTAATTAAAATATTTAATTATTTAAATGAGTAAAAGAAATGAAAATGATTTTGGAAAGATTTAAATATAAAACTTTTATAAAATTAATTTTGTAACACTTGTAATTTTTATTTATTTAAAACGTTTAATAAAATAAATAAAATGTTAAAATAAATTTTAGAAAATAATTAGGTGTTTTTAAAAATTTTAATGTTTGTACAAACATTTTTATAATTTTTAGAATTTTTTTCATAATTTTTCTAAAGCTAAAAAGCTTTAAAAAAATAGTGAGGTTGCCCAGGGTCGAACCCGGGACCTCTTGATTGACATGGAGCGCAGAACCAGTAGGACAAAGGCATACAGCCACGAAAGGATTGGTTTCCAAATGGTTTTAAACACCATTTCGATTAACCTCCAATTCCATACAACCCCTAGTTCAATCCGGACCCAAATCGAAGGTCAATTCGATATCGAATGCATCTGCAATCATGGGGCTTTTGTTCCCCATGAAAAATCGAGTGTGTGGGTGTGTGGAATTTACCCTTATGATGATGAATTGATGTTGAACTCAACAAGAACAGGTCTTAATTCGATATCGAATGCATCTGCAATCATGGCGCTTTTGTTCCCCATGAAAAATCGAGTGTGTGGGTGTGTGGAATTTACCCTTATGATGATGAATTGATGTTGAACTCAACAAGAACAGGTCGCGACTGTGGCTCTCAATCGATTAATGGGTAAATGTTGATGAAAATTAAATTAAATTGGTAGGAAGCTTCGGATGATGATCTGGAAGCAAAGCCCTTTGCCAAATTAAGTTAAAATCAATCGAAGATGGGGTTTTTATGGAGTTGCAGGTCCCGGTTTAAGAGGTTGTTCGAAGGGGAAGGAAACGTGCGTTTTAGGTGCATTTGAAAGTGAGGATCGATTAGTAACAGATATACAATCGTTCAAGTTGATTTAATTGAATTATTATTGATTGTTAGTGTGATTCATGGCTGGAAAGTGGCCGAAGAGTGGAGGAAAATCGGGGATGGAAACAGGGGTCGATGATGGGTGGTGGGGTTGGGTATAAAAGTTACATTTTACCCCCCTGAGGTTTATGTTTGTTGTTATTTCATGTTACAACTTTTCTTTTGAAGTTTCGTAATTAACAAAACAACCCCCTTGAGTTATTAAATTCAAGTATTTCTTAAACATTTCAAAGTTTCATAAACTTTGATAAATTATTATTATTAGTTATTAATGTTATTATTAACGTTATTATTATTAGTATTAATATTATTATTATGATTATTGCAATTTATTAATAAAAATTAGAGATGTTACAGTATTTGTTCTTCCGGTGATCTACGTTGAAATCGCTGGTGTTGTGCACCGCCACTCCTTTGGGTCTCTCTCGCGGTGAGAGCTCTATCGCCGTCATCGGCGGTCGTTCCTTGGCGGCAATTACTGGTATCATCCCCCCTTTTCCTTTGTTTTATGTAGTTTATTGTTTGTTTTTTAACATTGGATCTACCTGCAGTCGAATTTCAGGTGCGATGGCTTTTAGTTCTCATTGATGGCCTTACGATTTCCTTTTATTTAACATCGTAGTATTAAATTGGATTGAGCGTTTGATGTTTGCTTTTTGATCTGCTGCATGTCTGTGCTACTTTGGATGTTTTGCTTTTGGATTGCAGATATTGTTGCGCTTGACATGCCTTTATTCTATGCCATTTTTGTGATTATACAAACACCATATGTGGTTGTTTGAATTAATTGTGGTTATATCTCTACTATGACGAGTTGCATATCATAATGTTTTGGGGTTTTCAATTTGTTCTTTAATGTGATGCTGATTTGGGTGTATTTGGCTTCCATTCGTTGGATCGCATCAGTTTGTTTGTTGGCTATGATGATCCAAGCATGAACATGCTGTTTTCCTAGCATGGCAACCATGCGAATGGTTTGCGGCTATAAGCGGTGGTCGGGTTTATGTCCATGCTGTGATGTTTGGTGTGAGCTTCAGTTTGTGGGATAGAACATTTGGCTTTATGTTGGTGGGTGGTTCGTTGGCTATGATGATCTCATAAAAAACATGTCGTTATGGCGTGGCGACCACGTGTAGATGGTTCGCAGCCTATGACAATGACGGGGTCTGAGCCAACGTTTAAAAAGCAAGTGAAACTTGTAGTAGTTTTTTGTTATGCTTAATATTCTTGGTTTGTGGTTGCTAATAAGATGGCTGCGAGGAAAAATTTCATTCGTGGCAAACATGTTTTGTTTGCATCACAATCAGAAAGAAGATCCGAGCCAAAAGTTGAAACTATTACGAGTTTTTTTTGTGATTAGAACACTCGCGCAACGCTTGAGGTTGTATCCCTCTAGTTAGGATTAATTTATAAAAAATATTTAAATACAAAGTGTATCTTTGTTATAAAGTGTGAGAATACATAATTAGTCAAAAAGTCATAAAAAATTATATCTCACAATCTAAATCAAATTTTAAAAAAGTAATTTCGAGCTTTGGTTCCCCTGTCCGTCCTCACTAAGAAAAAAAATAAACGAAAAATAAAAAAAATTAATATTTTTTTATTGTGTCATTTATTAAAGACACAATGACGTCATTGTGTCATTACAAAAGAGACAATGACCTCATTGTGTCATTACGAAAGACACAATGGCGTCATTGTGCCATAAAAAGGCACAATAAAATTTTTTTATTTTTTTTATTTTTTCTGAAAGAGTACGACGAGAGGAACAGACACTCCGAAATACTTTTTTGAAATTCGATTTATATTGTAAGATATAATTATTTGTGACTTTTTTAACCTCATTGTGTATTCTCATATTTTATAGTAAAAATACACTTTATAGAATTATCTCATCCTTAATTTATCTCATGTGAATTGTTCTAAAAAACCTTTCAATTAATTTATATTCTAGATTCAAAAAACACTTTATTGTATATTCTTTGGCGATCGTTAACAAATTACAAACTACCTCGATAATTTAATTTTTTTAGAGTAAAATATTATTTTTATCGTTGACGTTTCATTGAATTTTTGATTTTAATACAAACCTTTTTTTGTTATTTTCAATCATTATAGTTTACCAAATATAGCAATTTTCATTCACTACACTAACACCGTTAAAACTCCGTTAAATATTAGAGAATTTTAGTCTTTTTCGACACCCTAATTATTCAATAAAAACAAATTAATTGATTAATATTCAATTAAAACTAAAAACACATGAAGCAACTCGTGAGACCTGACGCTTCGATTTAAAAGATTCGATTAACTCTAACTCATGATGTTCGATTGATGTCTGTTGTGGGATTTCAATTAATTTTTACGTTTTGTTCGAACATTTACCCTTGTAGAATTGAGGTCTATTGTTGTCATATTGTGTTTGATAGAGATATGTTGTTGTGGCGTTCGAACAAACATGACGATAGTAGAACTCAATTAAACAAAGCTTGACAACAGCATACTTCAATCCCTCAGCAGACCTCAAGCGAACAACGGTACACATTCAAACAAAACGTGAAGATTAATTGAAATCTCACATCAGACATCACTCGAACAATATGAGTTAAGTTAACCGAACCTTTTAAAATGAAATATCTGGTCTCACTAGTTGCTTCATATGTTTTTTAGTTTTAATTGAATATTAGTTGATTATTGTTTTAATTAGATAATTAGTATGTTGAAAAAGACTAAAATACCCTCATATTTAACGGTGTTAATGGAGTGGATGAAAATGACAACATTTGGTAAATTACAGTGACCGAAAAGACAAAAAAACTTTTCCGATTAAAATGATAAATTTCAAAAAACAAAAACGTCAGAGACGAAAATGACATTTTACTCTTTCTTGTATTTATAAGTTTTCTTTACGACCAAATGTATTAAAAACAAAAAAAAAATTAGTAAAATGCTACATACAAGGAATGAGAGGTTCAAAAAGAAAAACTACACTACCATTTACGGTCTAAATTTTACATTTTCCCTCTAATTTTCAACATATGGAAAGTTAACGTCTTGATGTCCCCAGTAATATCAAACACTAGGTTAGTCCCCGTGTATTACACAGATTTATGCATTATAAAATCACGCTTGAAGATAAAATATGATTATAATTACGTACAAATACCTATTTTAAGTAAATAAATAATTATGTATTTTTCTTAAACTCTTGTTTTATCAAAAATTATGATTTTTATATAAAAAAGTTGTGAATTTAAATATTTTGTTTTAAGAAAACTGATATTTTAAAGTTTGTTGTATTCAGTATTTTATAAAATTTTTGTTTTTAAAAAGTGTTTTAATAAAAATAGGTTTTTAATTAATTAAATTATATAATTTTTAAATTTGAAAATAGTATGCGTAATATTCTTAGTATTCAATATTATTTATTAATAATATAGAGAAATAATAAAGTAAGTATAATGACGTTCACACTTGTTTCACGTTTATTTTTGTTTTTCTATAGATAGATAGGTATGCTATAAACCCATTAATTAAACGGATTATAGTTAGTAATAAACAAGAAGAGTTACAGTATAATATTTTAATATAAAATATAATTAAAATTATATATGCATAATAGTTCAACAAAACAATTATACTATTTTTGACCACCTTATATAAACATATTCATTTTTAAACATACGTTTAAGATATTAAAAAAATAACTTTTAATAAAAATCTTATTTTTTAAAACTCTGGTTTGTAATTATTCTTGTTGTTTTAGTAAGTCAGTTTATAAAAAATTTCAGATGTATATAGTTTTTTTAAAGCAAAACGATTTAAAATATTTTATTTAAAAATATTTAGTGTTTTAGAAAATTTTATATTATATAAAAGTTTAGTTTTTTATTATTTATACTTTAATTAAAAGATGTGATTTATAATTTCTTTGATAAAATGTATTTTTAGAAAAGATAGTTTGATTTAAAAAAATCTAGATAAGAAAGAGAAATATAGCAATTAATAAAATTTATTTTAATAAGAGAGAGAAATTTGTATGAACATTTAAATTACTATAAAACCCTTTTGGAGAGAAAACTAATAGTGTGGATGTCTAGAAAAATGACAAGTGACAAAATAGTGGGTTAAGAGAATGAAAAGTGGCAAAAAAAACATTGCTTTATTAGATACTATAGATGTCTCTCTGCATTGCTGAAATTTTTTTCTTTTCTGGCTCTCCATATGCACCATATAAAAAGGGCATACCGAATGCATGAAGCTCTCGCTTTGCGCAGGGTCCGGGAGGGACGCGAAGCGATCTGATGTACGCAACCTTTCCTTGCACAATTTTGTGCAAGAGGCTGTTTTCACGGTTAGAACCCATGACCTCTAGGTCATAAAGCAGCAACCTTACCAGTTGCTTAAAGGTCCGCCCTCAATGCACCATCTATATATAATACTAAAAGAGTAACTTAGGGAGACACTTGGTACATTTCTGGGCCCTCTAAGTTTATTTTTCCCGTCTCTCTCTCCTCTTAAATAATTACCTAAATTAAAAAATTATTAAATAATCTAATTCTTTTATAGATTAAATTTTTTAATAAATTAAAAAGATATCTTTTTATTAATGTTATTTTAGAAAACAATTTTTATACAATTAATTTTTTTCTAAAACATCTAACTTTTTTTAAAATATAAAATATTTTAAAATTGGTATTTTTAAAAAGTAAAATTTTTTATAAACGAAAAATAATTAAAACTAGGAGTTATAATAAAATTTTAAAAAATAGCATTTTTAACACAGTTCGCTTTGAGAAAAAATATTTAACTTTTTTGGGAAAGAAAGTTTAAAAATAAAAGTTTAAAAATTAATATCGTTATTTTATTACTTATAGTTGTTACTCATATGTAATTTTAATAATATTTTATTTTAGATTATCATTTTATACTTCTTAAAATTTTATTATATTTAATATTTTATTTTTTTAACCAGTATAATACACGGGTTTACTAAAATTTATATTAAATAATAACAACTAATCAGAGATATTATGAACATTTATAACCCGATCCAACCCGATTCAATACTATATTTATATTTAATTACAGGATCAAAATAATTCAAAAATAATTTAATTATTGCACATAACATTTCAGTGTATATTATTCAAATCTTAATTTCTTCACACTAATATCCTCACACCCATTTAATATCTAGCTCACGATTTGACCCGTCAAAAGTATTCCTTTTAAGTATAAAAGAAGACAGTTTTCTGTGACTGTATATTTCGCTATGACAATAAACAAAAGTTAAGGTCAATCTCTGTCAAGTGTCGGTTTATACTTGAAAGATCCTATTTTTAAGCATGATCAGATTTATAGCATCTTGTCAAAAGTTAAGAGTAAAGATGGATTGGAGCTTTTAGCTTTAGACAATAAGTGTAAACTTACTAATGTTACTACAAATGTAGTTTACAATGATGTTTTACTCATTTGTGACCTTATAATCAAAAGTTGTTATGTCTTATTTGATATATAACACACTTGATTTTATTTTTATTTTTATATTATTTAATAATTAACTCTTTACAAATTCGTGTAATACACGGGTAACTAAAGCTAATCTATTATAATAAAAAAGTAATTTGGTATGACACGTGTCAGCATCACAATTCTCCTCATCAGAATATTCCCGCCTCTCTCTCCTATTAAAAAATTACCTTAATTACTAATAATATTATTTAACATTTTTTAGATTAAAATATTTTTTTATAAATTAAGAAAAAGATTTTTCTAATAATTTTATTTCTAGATAAATATTTTTTTCTAAAATATCAAACTTTTTAAAAAATGTGATTTATTATTAAATTAGTTTTTTTAAAAAGTAAGTTATTTAAAAACCAAAATAATTTAGTTTAGGAGTTAATGAAATATTTTAAAAAATGATATTTTTATACGGTTTGTTTTAAAACAAAATGTTATTTTTGAAAAAAATTAAAATAAAGTTATAAAAAATTGATATCACTGTTTTATTACTTGTAGTACTTACTCATACGTAATTTCAGTCATATTATATCTTGTAGTATCATTTTATTTTTCATAAATTTTATTATATTAATATTTTATTTATTCAACCCGTGTAATACACGGGTTTTTTAAAGCTAGTATAGTATATAAGAAAATCATGATCACCAAAATAATCTTTATGTCCACTCTAATTGCCCATGAGTTGGGTTGGTTGAGAAGATTTTGAACGTTTTCAAAGTTGTAATTAGGCAGCCTGCACCATTTAAATATGGCTGCCCAAACAGAGTTTGCAACACAATAATTTATAAGAATATGATTTCGTGTCGCTTCATTAACAACACTAAGATTCAACAATGCAGATTTAGATGGGATGTGATCAATTAAAGCCCTCCATACGAACACATATACCTTAACGGGAACTCATTTGCGCCAATGAAGGTCAATACGAGTTTATGGGAGTTTCGTTTCTTCAATCTTTAGCCTAAGCCCCTTTGAGGACTATGAGATCAATTAAAGCCATCCACGCGAATACATATACCTTAATTGGAACTCATTTAGGGGCAATGAAAGCTGATAGGAGTTGATGGGAGTTTGGTTTCTTCAATCTTTCGTATAAGCCCCTTTTGAATACTATGCGATCAATTAACGCCCTCCATTCACCTTATATTTATAAATCATAAGTAACCATGTCAAAGAAAATATTAACTTTAAAGTATTCATCAAATTTAAATATATTTTTTTAATAGCAAAGAGGATTATTATTAGAAAATCAACTAGGACACTAAAAAGACCTTTGGGGTTCGTTTGATATTCATGAATTTGAAGTAATTTATGGAATTGGAGTCTGATTCTATTGGTCAATGTGTTTGATTGATAGAAAAAAATTGAATTTGAATTTTATTTTTATCTTGTTTAGTTGAGAAATGAATTTGAATTGAAATTGAAATTGGGATTAGAATGAACTCTCACAATTCTTTCAAATGAAAATTTTCAAAATTTCCAATTTTCAAAGGAATTCAAAAAAGGATTTACAATCTCCCACTTGAAAGAAATAACTGCCACTAAAGACCGTCTTCACATCTCCCATCGACCACCAACCTCCGATCGCCACCACCCACTGTAACTTACCACCCCCACCCATCGCAAACCATTACTACCGATGAGCCTCACTGGCGCCTCCAACCTCTTGCGTCACCGACCTCTGAGCGCCACTGTTGCTGACCGCAGCCTCCACCGACCTCCAACCTCCTCTGACCTCCAACCTCCACCGACCTCTAACATCCACCACCAACCATCGCCGCCATCAATGACCTAAACCGAGGACCGCCACCTACCGTCCAAAACCGTTTGACGCCCTACCCTTGACAACCCAAACCCGCTGACAACGTATGGCATCGCTGATCGTGCCCACCGTTGACATACGACCGCCTCCATTAACTATGCATGCGGTCGGCATCAGACAGTTGTGTCAGGCCCGATCGGTTGGTGTTGGCGGTGACAGCGATAGGTACCGTCGGTTGTCGGCAGTGGACACAATCAATTTTCGGCAGCGAGGGTGATCCGCAGTCTGTAGTATGTAGCTGCAATGATCGGTAGTTAGAGGTGGTGACAGTTTGCAATGAGTGATACATTTCAATTCCTTTATAAGTGTTTTGTTAATAAAATACATTTGAAATTTAAATTTATTTGATAGATTCTAATTAACATATATATTAATAACAAAAGGAAATGAACAGTATGAATAGTGGTTTACAAGCCACTAATGCAAGAAAGTACAAATTGGTGATGCGCACTTTAGATTACTATTTGTTCCTTCTTGATTCTTCATTCTTCTTCACTCTCACCGACTACCACTACCGCCATTAACATTGATGATTCTTCCTTCTTCTTCACTCTCACCGACTACCGCCATTAACACCTAATTTCCACATGCACCATCGACAAACCAAGGGCGTCCGATGAGCCTTGGTGTATGATTTCCAGGTAGGTTCTCATTTCTCATGAAGAAAGATATTATATGGGGTTTTTTCAAGCTAGGCCGATAATCCGGCCACTCCTTCTACCGCCTATGCGAGAAGGTTTTAGGTTGTCGAGGAGGGAGAGGGGAGCCGCTGCCGCCACCACCGCTGTCGGCCATCGCAGGAATTGCCGGTGTGCCGTCGGCCATCGCAGGAATTGCCGGTGTGCCGTCGGCCATCGCAAGGATTTTGACTGTTACGGTGGCCATGGAGGTTGTTGCTGCTCTGCCTCCCCTATGTGGTTGAGGTGGAGCAGGTGTCGGTCTTCTAGCCATTGACGGTGCTATGGTGGTCGTGCCACCGCCTCTGTTGCTCCCTCATCTCTATGTCTCGCCGATACCCTTTTAGGGTTCCACCTCCTCTGTTGCTCCCTCATCTCTATGTCTCTCCGATACCCTTTTAGGGTTTATAGATTTCTCTATATTATGGTGTTTTGCCTATTGGTTGTTAGTGTTCTTGATTGGGGCTCTTTGCATGGCCGATGGGTGTGACCTACTGTTGAACCCTAGCCATCGTCGGCTGTAGTTGTCGTGTATGTTGCTCTGTCTTATATATGGACCTCTGTACTCTCCGGTCAACCCGCTCGGCCGTTGCTACTAGATTTGTGTACAGAGTGGTTTTCCCTGCTCTGTTTTGCAAACCCTAGGTGACAATGGTTTGCCGACAGTGTTTTTGTTTTCTTTGATTAGGGCTTCTAATATGAGCCCTAAGTTTTTGGCTTGATGAATGTGTAGGTTTGCTCTGAAACCCTACATCGCTCGAGACCCGATTAATGTTGCTTATTTTTCTTTGGCTATGATGACTGTGATATGGGTCGTTGCTTGGTGTGGCATAAACGAGGATGGCAAGTGAGATGTTTTTCTCTTGCAACCTGTGTTGCAGCCATATCGGTCTGTTAATGAGATCTGAGCCACGTTGTGTGTTTGCCCCCTGTTTCCGGCAAGGCCAAAGCCTCTGTGGTCTCCGCCTGTATCTGATTACTTGAGACATGGATTTGATGTTTATGGGTTTTATCTTGAGATGTTTACTTGAGAAGTTTCTGATTAGAAACCCTAGCCTGTTTCTAGACACAAAGTTGAATTATTAGTCGATGATGATGATGTGTTCCTCATCTGAGACGTTGTATGGTCACGGCGTTTGATCTATGACGGTTAGGGTTTCTCATCTAAGAGATTTTGGCTCGGATTTATTCTATTCTGTTCTTCGGATGATGGTGACGGTTATCTATGTGTCGATGACGATGAACACAAATTCATCTAAGGCCATCTTACCCAGATCTGATTTCTTACATTTTGTTTGAAATTATTTGTTGTTTCATAACTGTTAGGATTGAGTTTTTATATAAATATGGATGATAGGCGATGACGATAAACGAATGCCCTTTGATATTTTTGTTTTGGCGTGGTAAACGGTTAGTTTGCAGTCATAACAAACTAGAATTTCCGAGCCTATTATCGAGTTTTCTAAGTATCGATTCAACACCGCCTTGAAAAGGTTTGTAATTTGCATTCAAAGGCTACCAAAGCATTGATCGTGAATGTGATGCAAAGGTTTTGTCAACAGTGCAGCAGGTGAGTTGTGGAAACTGTTAATTATAATTTAGATTAAATGCTTGTGTGGTATCATCTATGATTTAAATTGGTGGTCGTATTATATTTGGACAGGTTTCATTGTCTTGAAGAGTTTGATGAAGGAAAAAGAAGTTGTCGAAGGCGTTTAGCAGGACATAATAGAAGGAGAAGAAAGACACATCCAGAAACCCAACAAATGGGGTGTCATTAAATGATGAACGCAGCTGTAGTTATTTGCTTGTAAGCCTTTTAAGGATACTCTCCAATGTACAATGTAAGCATTTAATTTATTAAATTTAAAATAAATGAACCAATCATGAGTTTTTGAATGGTTGCACATTAAAGATGAGTTTTTTTTATTATATATAACTAAACGTTCTTTCTGTGAATTGCAGCTAATAGCACCTCAGGTTTCGAGCAGAACAAAGATCAAGATCTGCTCTCTCATCTTTTGAGAAACCTTGCAAGTCTTGCTGGTACGGTCAATGATAAAAACTCATCTGGATCCCAATGTTTGCAGGATGCTGGAAAGGTAAATCTCTTTTATGGTGGTATTTGGACATGCATTTTGTAATTGATTATGTCAGGATAATCAACCATAAATGCTTAACAGATCCTGTTTTAGTTTTATTCACAGTCAAATAGTGGTTTTGGATAATCAGCTACATATCAGCTGCAAGAAAGGGGAATTTTAAAGGGTAAAACAAAATCAATTATTTACCTCTTTCTTCAACATAAATGGAGAGTCTTATTTTCACTTAAAAAACCATCTTTATTTTTTTCATGAAATTAACATAAATAGAGGAAACTATGTGTTGATAAATCCTTCAATACTTAGGTATAGATGTTGTTCTTGAGCTTTGCATGCGATAATGCAAATGATATTTGATTTCGGTAGCTAAATCTAACGTTATTCATGTTGTAGTTGTGGCAACGGATGATGAAAAGATTGCAGAATGCTGTCGAGGATTTGGTGCAGATATGATCATGACTGCAGAATCATGTAGAAATGGTATGAGATTATGCTTATTTCTTTATTATTAGTTCTAATCATCTATATTGTTACTTAAACAGAAAATACTATTTGTGTGTGTTGGTTTTAGGTGCTGAGAGGTGTAGTGAAGCACTTCAAAAGCTCAAGAAAAAGTATGATATTGTTGTTAATATTCAAGGAGATGAACCGCTTATTGAACCTTAAATAATTGATGGGATTGTCAAAGCTCTTTAGGTACCACATTGTGATCAAATTTTTGTGAACTGTCATTTTAATATGTGTCGTTGAAAACTTGAAATATATCAATTTGTTCCTTCTGCAGACCACTCCGGATGCAGTTTTCAGCACTGCAGTCACATCTTTAAAACCTGAAGACGCTTTTGATCCAAATCGTGTGAAATGTGTGGTTGATAATCGTGGCTATGCAATCTACTTTTCTCGAGGGCGTTATCGGTTGCTGAGGCGTGGCTGTCAATTATGGTTAGCAGCCGTAACCGAGCATTCTTTTTGGGCCTGAGCCTTGAGTTTCAAATTGTTTTGAATCAGTAATCACGCGCGCAACGCGCGCAAATGGAAAAAAAAACCTAGTTTCCTTGAATTTAAATTCATTTGAAAAATATTAAATTCAAAATGCACTTCCTTCTAATTCATATTTCCCTATATATTTAAAAACCAAGTGAAATGAACAGTATGAATAGTGAACCCCAAATCCACCGTCGACCTCCACCACCGACTCCGCACCACCGCCGGAGAAGACGAAGACACCGGAGCACAAGTCGCTCCGATCGTCAAGCTCGAAGAAGTCGCCGTCAGCACCGGTGAAGAAGACGAAGACGCCGTCCTCGATCTGTAACATCTCGTACCAGATCTTGCTTTTCATACAGTTTTTTCGTTCACAGTTTTGACTATAGGGTTTGTGATTGTGTTTTTAGTAAAGCGAAGTTGTATCGATTCGATAAGGATGGGAACCGGTGCAAGGAGCGAGGTGCTGGTTCGGTTAAGTTTTTGAAGCATAAGAAGACTGAGAAAGTTCGTCTGGTTATGCGTCAGTCGAAAACCCTAAAGATCTGTGCGAATCATTTAGGTATGGTTGAATAGGTTGTTTTGTGATCTGATTGGGGGATTTTGTTGGATTTGATGGTTTTTGTGTGTGTGATTTGATGTTGTTGTGGTGGTGTTGTAGTTATCCCTACTATGACTGTTCAAGAGCACTCTGAGAATGATAAGTCGTGTGTGTGGCATGCTGCTGACTTTGCTGATGGTGAACTTAAGGATGAGTATTTCTGCATCAGATTTGCAACTGTTGACAGTAAGTTTGCTTTTGATTAGTTGTATGATATTGATTCAGTGAATTACCATTAGCTTTTGATGCAAGTAATTGTATTGTTAATTTTGGAATTCAAGTTAGTTGATCGATCACTAGATTGATAAATTCATGTTTTTAATCAGTATTGTCTATTGCTAATAATAGACTAATTATCCTTTGTTTTCTGTTCTTATGGTTATGGAATCATTCATTCGTTTTAGAGTTTAATAAACTAGGTGATTGATTAGTAGGTTGATTAATACTATCTATTACTAACAATAGATGAATAATCTATCGTTTTTTGAATCATTCTTTCTTTTTGATTCAAATATTATTCTATTGTGTTATTGATAAATTAACTCTTTAAAATTGGGATGAAATGATGTTGTAAGTAAAAGGTCTGAGCAACCGGGTTCTCTAAAAATTTACGTGGTGGTAATTTGATATATCAAACACTTTTTAAATGATTATATAATATTCATCAATATGAATCAAATATTCAGTTGTAACAAAATTGATTGTTTAGAAATGGAATTTAGTACATAGAGGTAGATGGTTTATATGTTGGTTATGATTGTGTCACTCTATGATGAAGGGCATGGCTTAAGCAGGTTGATGAATTCGGATGGTGTTGACCCTAAATGGCAGGTTGTTTTGTTGCCTAAGATTGTGATCAGGAGCACTACGCGCATTACCACATACTTCTTAGGCTGTGATGATATAAATTTATGTTCGGTGCTTGGCGCGGCGACATGTTTTGCAGCCACATTGAATCATGATATCTGAGCCTAAATTTGACAAGTAGTCCGCTTGAAATGAACAGTATTAAAGAAATCTCCAACATCGCTGTCTGGATGTATGTTGATCATGATCGGTCTTGAAACAATTGTTTATGTTTATGAGGTTCGCTGGTTTGTGAGGTTTGGTGTCATTTATGCTTTGCTTGGGATGCAGTGTTGTTTAATCTTGTGCTTTCTGTGAGAAAATATTACACCAGGTTTGCGTCGGGCTATGATGATATTCAAAAAATGGTTTCAGGTTGCTTTGGCGTGGCTACCGTTTACGGTTAGCAGCCATAACTGAAATCCGGTTCTGAGCCCATTCATCACATGTTGCATTCGGAAAAATGAATCGGTGCTTTGTTTCAAGTCGGTGACGATGAAACTGTCTTCATCTGAGACATGTACATGTTGTATGTTGGTGTACATTTTGAATTTAGTATAGTGTCGGGCTATGATGATATTCAAAAAATGATTTTGGGTTGTTTTGGCGTGGCTACCGTTTACGGTTAGCAGCCATAACTGAAAGTGTTAGCTTGTGGCTATGATGACAGAGTTCTGAGCCTCCGTTTAGCATACCAATCTTGTGGTTGAGGTAATGCAGGTTTTTGCCAGCTTTGGTTGGTGTTTGTCTGTCGCCATTGCCGCTGGTGGCTTACACACCCTGTGCAACAGATTCTTTGGTCACTGGTATTTCCCATTTGGTCATTCTGGGAGCTTGCGTATACAGGATATGGGTCGTAAAGAAGAGTTTGAAAGTGCAAAGGTTCAAACTAAGGTCAAATATCTACAATTATTGGTTGGGGTTATTGGCTTTTTACTGTGCTGCTGAGCCTTTGTTTAGATTATTAATGGACATTTCAGTTTATAATGTTGATGGCGAGACTGGTCTTGCTCCATACGAGGTTTGTTTCTTTTTGTATACATTTTCTTCAACATACCCTTTTGTTCTAACCTACATCCGTGATGAACATATTAGAAAAAAAAAGACCGGATATTTTTTTCCAAACAAAATGCAAATTTGATTGTATATTTGACAATTTAGAGAACTACATAGAAAAGTAAGATATACTGACCTTACTATGTTTCAATTTATCTATTATTGCAGGTTGTCACCTTACTTATTAAGGCTCTTGCATGGTGATGTATGTTGATCATGATCGGTCTTGAAACAATTGTTTATGTTTATGAGGTTCGCTGGTTTGTGAGGTTTGGTGTCATTTATGCTTTACTTGGGGATGCAGTGTTGTTTAATCTTGTGCTTTCTGTGAGCAAATATTACACCAGGTTTGTTTTATGCCCCTTGAAAACGCTTGCGTCGGGCTATGATGATATTCAAAAAATGGTTTCAGGTTGCTTTGGCGTGGCTACCGTTTACGGTTAGCAGCCATAACTGAAATCCGGTTCTGAGCCCCATTCATCACATGCTGCATTCGGAAAAATGAATCGGTGCTTTGTTTCAAGTCGGTGACGATGAAACTGTCTTCATCTGAGACATGTACATGTTGTATGTTGGTGTACATTTTGAATTTAGTATAGTGTCGGGCTATGATGATATTCAAAAAATGGTTTCGGGTTGCTTTGGCGTGGCTACCGTTTACGGTTAGCAGCCATAACTGAAAATGTTAGCTTGTGGCTATGATGACAGAGTTTTGAGCCTCCGTTTAGCCCGTCTTTATGACGCGCAACGCGCGTCTGGGGACCAAAACTAGTTCAAATTAAATTCCAACATATCACGCGAACCAAATGCCCTCTTATTTTTTTACTTCTTCCATCAATAACGTACTTTGATCTATCATTGATGAAGATTCTTTTTCATTTATCGTTCTCTATATAAACCGCAAGTGGCTACAAATATTGTCTTTTAAGTTTTTTTAAAGAGGTTATTGCTATAAATTTACAAGATCATCATAATTCCTTCAATTGAATAACATGAGATTTGAAAGATTTTACACCAGGAAAACTAGGACCAAAAGGCCATTGTAAAAATAAAAAAACAAGTAGCCGGTAAGTGATTAGAGGTGAACAAACCAGTTTTTCTGTAAACTGGTTCGGGTTACAAACCGTCTGATTTGGTCAATTGGGAGCTAGGTGATGAGAAACTGATGTGGTTTCAATTTAAAAGGTTTTGTGGATGTTTGAACCGAACCCTATAAAAAAGGGTCGGGCATGGTCCAAACTGGTTTTTAATGAAAAAAAGTTTTTAGTAAAGTAAAATACAAAAAGGTTTACGAAATAGAAGAGAAATTACATAAAATGCAAATTAAACAAACTAAAGTCAATTTCTCCTTTTTTATGTTGGTTCCATTATCTTTCCCCAATATCGCAACATGGGGTGTTACCACTTTGATGTTTAGTATTTTCATTGATCAAAGTGTTATATAAGTTAAACATTTGATTACGACTACTATTTGAGCTTGATGGTGCTGAACTTTTGATTGACTCATGTATGTTTGATGTTGTAACATATTTTGCTAGATAAACATCAAATACACGTGATACATGTTTTTGAAATTTAGTTTCTAAAATTTGATCAAAAATGGTTCATCTTCGTGTAAGTCCAAATCATAAGTGATTCTTTAAGTTAAGTATCGACCCTCATTACGTTTAAACAGTTGTTTAAGTATTAATAATGTCCATAGTAATATCCTAATTACGGCTATGTACTTAAAAAGTATTTATACTTAAGTTCTTTTTGTTAAAGTTAAAACTAAAATTCACTTAATAACGTTGACTTTTACATGTATAAAGGGTTGAAGATATGATGAATTCACACGGGAGAAGAACAAGTGGGATGAGGTGAACAAAGGATTACACTCATTCAATGACCACCACCCCACCTGAACTTTTGAACAAGCGAAAGAGGAGACGAAGGGGAATGAAGCCACTTAGGGGCTGTTTGTTTTGGTGCTGACCCAGCTGACTGGGCTGACCCGCTGACTCGGTCAGCGGTCAGCCCGTTTGATTTCGGCTTCGAGCCTGGCTGACCGGGTCTCAGCTGCTGACCCGGACCTTGAAATCTCAATTGCTGACCGGCTGACCCACCGACGGCCACCCCTCCCACCGCCCCACCTGCGCGACCACCGACCGGCAGCCGCAGAACCACCGCACACTGCCCCACCGGCGCGACCACCGACGGCCACCCCTCGGCAGCCTGTCCCTTTCGCTGCTGCCAGTGCACTACGGGGTACCAAGGGGGAGTGATCAATGAAGCGAAGGGGATGTCGAGGTTGCTAGATCGCCTGAGAAGGACATGGTTATTGGGGGTCGACCACTGCGGGGACGGGAGGGCTGCCGTCGAGGGTTGCTAGGGTTGGTGAAGAAGTGGAAGCAAGATGGGGGTCGGTTATAGGGAAGTGCCGAAGGGGTGTTGGGTTTATTAGTTTTAAATATATATATATATATATATATATATATATATATATACATATATATATATATATATATATATATATAATAATAAAAATAATAATAATAATAATAATAATAATAATAATAATAATAATAATAATAATTATTATTATTATTATTATTTATCATTTCACACTTAATTAGCAGAGAAATTTAACAGAGAAATTTAACAGAGAAATTTAACAGAAGTGTATATAGAGGTTATTTTTTTCATTCAGCAGAGTCAGTCAGATACAAAATCAAACAGCCAAGTTTCAGTCAGATGCAGACTCAGTCAGAACTTCTTACTGGGTCAGCTTCTGACTTAGTCAGATCTTACCCAGTCAGTTTTATCAAACAGCCCCTTATTCTTGTAGCAATGATGTATGCAACCACACATATAAATTCTGTTGATTTGTTGTACATTTACGGAGTATGTGTTACGGAGAGAAACGACAAACATTTCCAACCTTAAATAAAAGTTAATGATAGGATGAAACAAAAAAAAATGACATCTACATGAATGAGAAAGAATCCTAATGACTTACTCATTCTATTGATTTTTTTTTGAAAGGTGAATTTCATTCAATACCAATACCAAGTTAGTTGTTGTTAGTGGGGTTCGAACCCCTGACCTCCTGTTGAAAACCGAAACCACTACCACCACACCACTTAGGGGTGGGGCTACTCATTCTATTGATGACTCCCTTCCTTTTAAGATCTAAATAAAATCACAAAGAAGGCACAAAGTTAAAGTTAATTATATGTCATATTACATAAAAAAACTTTATAAATATTATTTAGACATAAATATTAAATAAATAAATAAAATCACAAAGTGTTTAAATAATTAACTAAGGTAATTACTTATATTGACACTTATAGAAATTTTTTAAAAATTATTTATTTTTTTCTCACAAACAACAAACAAATGAAACCAAAACAAGGAACATAATTACCCAAAACATTTCATTGCATATGATATTTACAACAGACTTTAAAAAATTAACTAATTATCTGTCATTAAATAAAACCACAAAAAAGGAACATAATTTACCACCGTTTAATATCAAAGATTTCATGCATACGTAAGTTCATATTTTTGGCGCTATAAAAAACCACCACACCAACACTAAACCCTCACTCAACGTTCTCCTTCATCCAGCACAAATTAAGAGGCTAATAATCAACTCCGATGGAACACTCACCGATCGCCGCCGCCCCGACCGCCACCGCACCGCCAAGCAAACGCAAGATCGTGGTGATCATGGGCTCAACCGGTGCCGGAAAATCAAGACTCTCAATGGACCTTGCAACAAGATTCTTCAAGAACTCGGAGATCATCAACTGTGATAAAATGCAAGTGTACAGTGGACTCGATATCACCACCAACAAAATCACAATGCAAGATCAATACAACGTCCCCCATCACCTCATCGGAGCGATCGATCCATCGGAATCGGAGTTCACACCCTCCGATTACCGGAATCTTGCATCGGAGATCATCTCCGACATCAAATCACGCCGAGGATTGCCCCTCGTCGTAGGCGGTTCAAGCTCGTTCATCTACTCACTTGTAACAAAGCGTTACGACCCGAAAACAGATGTCTTTAACGGGTCAAACCCGCATCCGGTGAGCTGTGAGCTTCGGTATGACTGTTGCTTCATTTGGGTCGACGTTAGTTCACCTATCTTGAACAAGTATCTGTCGAATCGGGTCGATGCGATGCTTGATTCGGGCATGTTTGAGGAGTTGGAAGAGTATTATCAATCGGGTGTGATGAAGCGGGTCGGGTTGGGTCAGTCGATAGGGGTGCCGGAGTTCGAGGTGTATTTCGAGAAACTCCGGCGACCGGAGATGGGGGATTCCGGCGAGGGTGTGGTGGTGGAGGCTTACAATGAGGCTGTGAGGATGATAAAGGAGAATACTTATGAGCTTTCGAAGAAGCAAGTGAGTAAGATTCTCCGGCTGAGGGACGGTGGGTGGGATGTGAAGAGGGTGGATGCAACGGAGGCGTTTAGGGCGGCGGTGGTGGCGGGGGGTTGCGGCGCTACGGTGGCGGAGATATGGGATAAGCAGGTGGTGGAGCCGAGTGTGAAGATTGTGAAGAAGTTCTTGGAGGAATATTAGGGTGATATGTTAAGTTGTTCTGGGGTTTGCATGCATGAAGTTATATTGATACCACTATATACACGTTGTTATTTTTGTTTTGTTTTTGGATTTGTCATTGGGTTTTGTATATGGCTTGAACAATTTTGAAGTAATAAGATGCCATTGATTATGATAAATTACGCTAAACGTTTTAGAAAGTGATAGCGTTTTAACACATATTCGTATCATTGAGCTAAAGACATTTTGATACGAAAACTCTAAATCCAAAGTGGTTTATGTATGAATAGGTGAATAAAGCCATGTGGATACAACCACTTTGGATACACCAAATCTGGATTCAAAACACATACTTAGGGTTTTAAAATCGTAATGAGTCGAACACAAACAACGCCTGAATCTCGCTGAACCAAGGGTCTCAGCGGTCGAATTTACACATTGCATATATAGTTGTTAAACTATAATTTCATAACATTTACACAGAAAAACATTCATTACTTGGTAAAATTTACCCAAACAAGATCTGATAACAAGGAAATCTATTCGATAACATAAAACTTTTAAAACTCTAGCAGTCTCTAATCAAGGTAGACTTCATCATGTGCTACCTATTTTCATAATAATCATTGCATGTCTACACTTAATCTAACATGCATGTTATAAATTAGTTTTACCCTGTGAGTTCTAGTTTACTTTAACATGAAATAATAATCTTTATTAAAATGCTTTATATGCGTGACTTTAATAAAATTATAACTTTAATATGAAAAAATAATCTTTACTAAAATGCTTTACATATGTGACTTTAATCACATTATAACTTGTACTGTACGTAACATTATTTTACACATATTATGTGTTTGACATTAACATATTTATACACATAGTATCTTTTTACGTACCATAACTTCAGACATATTATATATATTTACACATAGCATACCTGGAAACACAACTTAAAAGCACGTCATAACTTTATACGTAATGTAACTTTATCCGGTATCATAACGTTATACATAACATAGCATCACAACACCATGCGCTTCATCACACATTATCTCTTGACAATAGTGCAAGATTCCTCTAACAATTGCTTGTACAAAACTCCTTTATTTGTCTTGCCTGTATTAAGTACATGACTTCTTTTTTATTTTTGTACAAGACTTTTTTTATCCATTCTTACAAACACATGCAAGACTCATGTATTCATCTTTATACGTTGCTTGCAAGACTCCTTTCTTCGGCGCAACATTTTTATCCATGACATTACCATTTAATTTGCACTTCAACCATACATCACATAACATTCAACTATGCTTTAGCCTTTATAATTACTTTATCCACGTTCAACATACCTTATTATAACGTCTATTGATCATCACTTATTCAAACATTGTAATACCCCAAACTTAGAAGACCTTACAGTTAGGTTCATTCATAAGTGTACTCACATGATAATTGATATAAATTTCTCTCTCATTTTCATGTTTTCAATTTAACCCATTAACCTAAAACCCGCAAACCCAAATGATTGATACTTCCAATACATAACTACTAAATTTACTTATCAAACTTATGTACCTAGAGAGACATTTTGATCATAAGATATTATACCAACTCACTACATCTTTATAAGTTTATATTTTGTAAAGTGTAGATGTGGCGATTTTAAAAATAAAATAACTATAGAATGAAAGTTTGTGTTTGCCCATAATAAAAAACTTATCAAACTTATGTAAAAAAATAAATTAAATGTTAACATATTTTGGGTTACATTTTTTAAATGCCATTTTTGTTGGTGGGTTGGGAAAGTATGTGGGGACCTTCTCCTAGTATTAATTTGGGAACCTCTCAATTATTCTTGTTTCTATTTTACTAACTTCCTCCATCCTAAATTTCTTTCTCTAGGTCTAGTACATTTTCTTGGAACTATCTTGTCCAAAATCTAATGTCATTTTTATTGCAAGACAACATCAAGTTTTAATAATGTGTGTGGATGTTCAAGTATCTTTAAAGGTTATAAATCATGTATGTTTATTAAGTTTCTCAAGATTAAATCTAAAATTAGTTATAAGAACTCATATATAAATGATATTTAGTCCAAATGATTAAGATAAATTATCCAAGATATGTAAATATAAGAAGCTTTTGGGTTGAAGACTCAATTTGAACAAAATGTTAAGAGTACGTTGAGCCAACAAGATTTTTCAGTTATGAGTTTTCCTCTTGAGCCGTTTGTGGGTGAGGTTTCGGCTGGAAAACGATTAGGTTGGTCTGATTAATATAACATATTATACGATTGTATATTTGCTATCTTAAAGAAAGTTATAAAAGAAAGTTGTTAAGCCCCCATGTGCGACATGATGACATTTTTACTTTTTTGTTATCTTCCATCTTTAACCAAAATCATTGTTTTGAAGATGGGATCGGACCTGTCAGTTCGATTGGAAATTGGAGGGGTGATTGCACCGGCCATCTGTTCGTTTTAAAATGGTTCGACCGACATGTTCGTCCCGGTTTTGGTAGTCGGACCTGGAATCAGATTGGTGGTCGGACCAAATTTTGGGTTTTTTAAAAATTTTGAATTTTAATGGGTAACAACCGAGGGGATAATAATTTAGTCTGATTGACATAAAGAGATTATTAAATTTATATATAACTATAAATACACATATAAATTACTTATATTAAATATATATATAACTATATATGGATATTATATACATGTATAATTATCACGTTATCCGGTTCACAAATCCGGTCCGATCGGTACGACCAGCAAACCAATAAAACATCTGGTTCGACTTCAAATCCAGCTTTAAAAACATTGAACAAAATCAAAACCAAACAAGATTAAAAATATTCGTTTCCAGTTTCTCTGTCCGTGAATGTAGGGATTTAAGATGAAAGGGAACCAAATAACAAAATGCAGTCATGTGGAATATGAGAGGCGTTACAAGTTTTTTTCCTTAACGGAGCTAATATTAGGTTTATTCTTAGAACTATATTTACAAAGAATTATATAAACAAATTTCATCAATCACATAATATATTGGATTTGTTTAATATATATAACATCTTAAAAAAATTTCAAGCCTCCGCAGAGATTGTGCGGTGGGTGATCGCCGACCCTGCCTCCTCAGGGCTGTCCTGGGTAGGAAGTACCTTTTAGCGTGATAGTCCAGAAATGTAGTTAACAAAAAAAAAAGAAACTTTAGAAAGACATTTGTATTTATAAGTTGTATGTTAAAAAGTCTATTTGATATTGTAAGATCGCATCATCTTGACCACCCTAAAAAGCTTTCAACCTACATGGAGAGAAAGTTCCATCTATTGTGAATCTTCTATATATCAATATTTCCTTTGTCTAAAGTTTAAACCAATAACATTTGGACGTTTATGTCATGTTTATGTCACAACATCATAGCCCGGCTAAATCATAAATGTGCATAGCCAAGCCACTAACACGTGCTAACGATATTTGGTTTGCATCATATATCGATTTCAGTTCTTAAGATTTTTATCGAGTTCATTAGGCCATTTCAACGTAGCGTAATTACGCGATAGCATAGCATAGTAGTGCAGCTTGTAATTAATTGGAAGATCGACTTGCACTATTTTTCTATGTATTTTTTTTCTACCAATTTAACTTTATGATAACTATTTAATCAGATGTCATAATAAATCCAGCTACTCTATCAACGATAACTTAAATCCAGCTACTCCATCAACGATAACTTAAATGGGAAAGTTGGAAAAAAAATGATTTCAATTACTAGAAAATTTGACAGGCATTGTCCATAATTATAATGACATCACTGAATTATATGATATGATTCAAAACGAGAAATTTAAAGAAAATGTATAAACGCGTAACATTTCTTCATGACTTATGAAAATAAGAGTGAAATAAAACAATTGTAAGTAGAGGTGTATAAACCATTTCTTTTCCAAACCGGTTCGGTTTTTAAATCGCACCGGTTTTTATGTTTAGTGATCAAGATAGTTTTTCAAACTACTTTGGTTTATAAATCGGTTTTTCTAACTGAATACTCAAACTCCTCAAACCCTTTTTTTTTTAATGTTTCTTTTCCGATTTAACTTGTTTTTTTTTTTGGTTTGAACAACCGGTTTTGGTTGTCAGGCTACCAAACTGGCATACAAACCAACGGTTTGAATGGGGTTGGAACCAGATTGGCTGAAACTTGTTTCTATTTCAAACCGGACCGTTTTTTTGTTGGTCTTTTTCCCGAACCTGTTTTTTTGCCCACCTGTAGTTGTGAGTCACCTCAACTATAAATGAAGCACGCCTATCACTCGTCATATTACCTTGTATTTTATAAAAATAAGTATTAAACATAGTATTATTAGTTTTACATAATTTAAGAGCTGAAAATATGTATTAGCAGTTCTTTACTATTATTATGAATAATTTAATGTAATAAGTTGTAAGGAAAAAATATGTCAGATATTATATGAAAATAAAAGACATGCATGATTTGTGCCTGCATATACACACTAACACATATATGTGCATCATCGAAACAAATAACAAATCCCTTACGCCAAAAGCATAAACATTAGTATAAAAGCGAACAGTAGTGTATTATTCCACTAAACTCTAGACCCTCATCCACTTCTCTAAAAAAGTACACAAATTTCGAATGTATCTTGTCTAAGGATTTATATATTTATATTTTTTAAACTGTATTTTGATTAATATCACAAGACTATTAATTCAAGTGACATAACTCTTTTTGTTTAAACAAGTTATATTCGTATCAATCCATGACAAGCTATATTAGGTTCGGGTTCTACTTATCAGGTTTAACCAGACAACCCAGACACCAATATATTTCTACTTTTAAACTATATCAATTTGTAATATATCTTATGTCAGGATTATAACTAACAGCTTGTTCCGAAGAGTGTTTGACTCTTCCCACTTCACTATCAATACAAGCGACATATAATTAACTCTTTCTTGTTCTTGTTCAACAAGTTATGTCTGCATTAATCCATGACAATTCGTATAAGGTTTAAGTTCATATCAGGTTCAACCAGCTAACCAAAAAATATAACTTGTTTAAGAGCATTTATAGTGGATTTCTCATCTCCATCTATATAACAACATTAAAAACCAGTAATTTTTCTCTTTTTATTTTCAATTAAATAATATTTCTGTACATTTATCATTACTTTTTTCTCTTTTATCCACTCATAACGACATTTAAAAATATAAAAAAATATATAAGGGTTAAACACTTTTTTCCGAAATATTACAGATGAACAGTATAATTTTTTATTCCGGTCACAATCACTTAAAACCACTACCTATAAAGAAAACAATCATATATTTTAAGAATTTCACTGTGAATGTCTAACAACCCAACCCAAGGGGTATAACATATGGAAAATTGTAGTATGGCCAAGGTGGACGCATGCTCTATGAACATGTTTTAGAGAATGGTGTTATGGGTAATGACACACCTTTATTATTTAATATTGCACGTGTTCAAGCAAAACATCCGTTTATATATTGGTTTTTTCATTCTGCTTTGAAAACAAAACAAATGCACGAGTGATGAGGGAGATCCAAGGAGTAAATGACAAAAACATGTGTCAGAAAAACAAAATGACAAAAGATAAGTGATGACTGATGATAAAACAAAACAACAACGTTAACCGAGAATTCCGCGTGCGTTCCTAATGACGTAAGAGTTTTGGTATCTAAATTTTTATATGTTACTATTATTAACATGTATTTTTATAGTCAAAGTTGATATTTTTTAACTGTTCACAAGAATAATTAATAATTGTAAAAGGTACGTACATGCATATTATATGGGTCCTAATGGGGGCACCGCAGGAGTTTTTGGGGTAGATCGGGCCAAACGGTCAAAGTTAGGGCTTGCGGTCACGTTTTGTTACCTAACCGTGACCGCAAGGTCTTGCGGTCACGGTTTCTGTGTCGTGTTACGACACCTCGTGACAACAAAACGACAAATGTACTGATAAAGTTGAAAACCGGTCACCAAACCGTCACGGTTTGGCCTAACCATGACCTCTAGGGTACGAGGTTCAGTTTAAGGTATGAGATAAACTGTGATGTAAACAAAAGGGCCAGGATTCGCGCCTCGAACCGTCACGTGGAGGCCAAACCGTGACGGTTTGTGCACCAGATTTTCATCTTAAACACCTTTGAGCTTTCAACACTCGACATTTCATCCAACACTCGAAATTTTTTCTTCATAAATACCTTTAAGCTTTCATTCATCCAACACTCGAGATTTTTCAGCCTTCGTCATTCCAAAAACACGTTAATTCGAAAACAATGTCGGGTTCGGGAGATCATTATCAAAAGCCGAAGCTTCGAGATTTGAATGAGGTGTCACATGTCGAAGATTCGAATCAGGTTGTACTCACACACCGACACTGCCACCTCGCGCATGTCCTTGCTGATTATTTTGCTAGTTATTATCACAGGCATTCGCGAGGGGCGTTGCTGGGCGGGAACATCGTTTTCCGGATCGGTCGGGGCCTGGGGTACGCACGTGCCAAGTCGCAGCTCCCGCTACCTCCGACTCCTGTGCGCGTGGCCGGCCGGACCACCGCCACTGGGATGAGGATCGTTCGGAGGTTCCCCGACGGCACGTGGCACCTGCTCAGTAGATACCATGAGCTTGTGGCATGGGTGCCTGAGCCGTTGGTGGACCCACCCGAGTTGGCGGGGGCTGAGGTCCACGTTCAGGCTGCCCACGAGCCGCTTGGTGGCGGGGAGGATTAGCCCATTCCTCCGCCGCACGACCAGGACCCGCCCCAGCATCCGCCGCACGACTCTGCCGCCTCCGGTACGCCATTGTTATCACAGCCACGAGGCGGTTAGGCCATGACGGTGCTGGCCCATCTGGCGCGGGCAGGTCTGGTCAGGGCAGCGATCCGGAGATGACGGATTAGATAGGTATTTTGTTTTTATTTTATTTCTTTTTGTATGTAAAAACTCGTTGTATATATATATATATATATATATATATATATATATATATATGCAGTTTCAGTTATGATGGCTTGTATATTTGGTTGTGTTTGTTTGGTTGTGTTTCTTTGTTTGTTTGTTTTATATTTGTAATGTTGATAATGTTAATTGTAAATGTTTGATAACAACTGATTTTTACGATTAGGTTAACCATGTGATAAAATAAAACCAACTTGTTTAATAAATAATTAAACACAAAAGTTAGTTGTAATATGATAAATTAATAATAAACACAAAATACAAACTCGTATATTACGATTAGGTTAACCGTGTGATAAAATAAAAATAAAACAAACTAGTATGATTACTCAAATTTAGAAAATATATACAATATGTCTGTATAATGACAACGATTTTTACAAACTCGTAAACAAATTAAACACAAAACCGTCACATTAATAATAAATAAATACTTGTAATATGATAAGTTATTAAAACACAAAACACAAACTTGTGAGTTACGATTAGGTTAAACGTGTGATAAAATTAAAATAAAAACAAACTGTTATGATTAAAAAAATATAGAAAATATATGCAATATGTCACGGTTTGGCCAAACCGTGACATATAGCCCCCAAAACCCTAACCAATTCCCTATTAATTGCATACCCAATAATTACAACGGATCCCCAGATTAGTCTGGGCTCTAACTGTCACGGTTAGACCTCACCGTGGCAGTTAGGTCTCATACCCGACTGAACGGTCACGGGGAGCCCTAACCGTGACCGTTTGAGTCGGTTTCCCCCAGAAAAAATGCGGTGTGTGCAGAAATTCCCTATTATATACATAGTGTTTATCATTGTATTTATTCTCTAGGTTAGTGGTCTGTATATTATACGGGTTGAATAAAAGATACAGTGTTAAAATAAATATAAAAAAAGATGCTAATAGTATGATTTATTTAATGGATAGAATAAATAATCTAATGTCATGACAAAAATATTTATAATATAATTTAATTATATTTAATATTAGTAATATCTGAAAATCATATGATATGTAAACTTTAATAATTGAGTTGTGATTATTAAGAAATCAAATTTTTGACTATTAAGATATTATTATCATATTAAAAGAAAATTATTTATTCAAAATTATTAATAAATTTTATAAAGTTTGATTTGATTGATTTTTTATTTATATCTTTCAAAATGAAAATTGAAATTTGAGATTAAGTTTGGAAAGTTTGACATGATTGATTTTTATTATAATAATAAGTTTATGTGATGAAACAAGTGGATAAATCCTAGGTGTACATCCTAGTGACTGGTTACATGACACCCAAGTTAGCTTTTTTTATTAATATGTTATACGTATAGATATGAAAGAAACTAACACTTCATAGGTGAAACTGACAGCGACTTGAGACTTGAAGATGGTGAGTAAAAACTTATAAAGAGAATGTATAAAAGAAACAAGAAGTGTATAGTCCTGACATAAGTCGTTCCAACCATGGGGCAACGTGTTTACGGGGGCAACGTGTTTACGAGTCCAACTAGCTATATATCTACTTTAGTTTTTATGCAAATTATTTGTATGGGGTCATTGTCCAAAAACTAAACGGGTCACTCATCTTCCGATGTTAATTAGGGAAATTAGATTTTAATTATTCAAACTATTGAATTGGACGGTAACAATCCTAATTTTCATTTTATTACCAACAGTAGTCCAGTAGTATAATTATCATACATTTACACTCGATTTGTACTTATTTTAATCTCGATTTAACTTGTATGTTTTTCCATTTCGTTCACATTCATTATTGTGAACGAAATAGAGACGAAATCAAACGTAAATTTTTAACAATTATGTTTTTGGGATTGTTATTGGTAATAAAAATGAAAGTTGGGGTTGTTACCAGTCAAATCAATGGTATAAATTATTATTTGCCAATGATTAATAGTTAGGATTATTTAAACTCAATTTGCCTATTAATAACTACTAATATTAGTAACATACATGATCTTAAATCTAACTTCCAAAACGTTTTCATTAATGAGCATATGCCATTCGAAAAAGTTAATGAACTTGTAAATCATGGTGGATGTGTTATCTCAAGTTTAGTACATTATAATTGATATAATCGGATACGAACTGGGCTGGGATGGGTTTAGTGAAAGATTTTGAACTTATTAAATCCATCAAGTCTTTAGAGATGTGTAATATATCACTTAAATGGGCTCCTGGATGGCTGGATTCATACAAGAAAGCCCGATTCTGTATTCTCTTATTTGACCTTTGGTGGAACAAAAAGCGGTTTACCCACAAAGTGAGCTTTCTAGGTGTTGTGGTGGTTGTCGGCGGCGATGGTAGAAGCGACGATGATGTCAATCGTTTCACCTTGTGCATCTATTTATCGCTCTTCGTCGCGGTGGTGTGGGATCTGTTGCCGCTCCGCCTTTCCTCTGTGGTCGAGATGGGGCTGGCGGCGGTCTGCGGGTGATGTTCGGTGGTAAGGTTTACCGCTGTTTTTTCGGCTGTGCGGCCCTCAACGGCCGTTAGTGGCAGTCCCTGCGGTAGTAGTGTCATTGCCGCCGTCGCGATGACCTAGGGTTTTGAGATCTGAAGACGCGGTGACCTAGGGTCTTCAGATCTGATGGTTTTTTTTCGCGGAAGCTACGACTTTTTCTCTGGTGACCCTTCGGCCTCCCTTCACGGTCGAGGTGTGATCGGTTGCGATGGTAATGGTGTAAGCGTTTTTTTTGGCCCCTCTTTTCATTGTTCAGTTTACATGTTTTTGTCTCTGACATCTGCTTCAATGACGATGAGCACTATCTCATCTGAGATACGGTTCTGTGGTTAGTTTGCATGTTGTAATTTGATGGTTCTGTGTGTCGATGATGATTAATTATTGTTCAGCTGAGACTTTTAGTTGTTGGTAATTCGAGGCTATGATTGTTGAGCGAAATCGTGCTGGTTGCCATGGCTTGATGACCGTTTATGGTTTGCAGACGCACCCGACTACCAGTTCTGACTTCTGAGCCTCATCACATGTATTGTAGTACTACACATTATTGATTTTTTATGTTGTGGCAACGGTTATATTTATCAGGATTTCACCCTGTTACTTATGTTGTTGTGCAATGTGTTTATTAAGGATGAAAAGTTTGGTTATGTGTTTGGCTATTATGACGGATCTGAACATTTTTTTGCCCCGTCCATCACACGCGTGAAACGCGTGATTGTTTACACTAGTTTCAGTTGATTCCAAATGCATCAATGATTGGTTAGAACAATAAATCATGATCAATGATAATGACTGAGATTGAGTTTTTCTATTTTTCATTTAGATGACTTTTTCAAAAACTCTCCCATATATATATATATATATATATATATATATATATATATATATATATAGGGGAGGTTCCTAAGAAAACCTCTACTTATAAGAAAACCAAGAAAACCACTTTTAAACCATTGATCAAAATTGATCAATGGTTGATATTAATCAATGGCAAATTTGTAAATATTTAATAGATAGTTGCTTTAATTAAATGATTAAAGGGTGTTTTAGGTAGATTACAATTTTTATATTTTTGGAAATAACTAAAATCCCTTAAATCTCTCTCTTTCTCTCTCTCTCTCTTTAAAATCAAACACAATATTAGTTTAATTTATAATCAAATTAATTTATTCAAATATCATTCTAAAATATTTTAGAAGAACACAAGTTTTTTTTTCTGCAGATGTATATTAATTACATACATGCTTACGTATACATAAACATGTTCACATATTTGTTCATAACATATTTGCTCCTTAGAACATGCTTACTTATATGTAAACAAGCATAAAACAAACAATAAACATGACAATTGCTATTACATTGAATTGATGAAACTTATGTATATGTATCACTCACTAAAATGGTATACAAAATCAGGAAATTCAAATAATTTCTTGTTAGAATCGATAATCAGCTGAAATTAAAAAAAGAACTATAACTATAACACACAACTAGTATAGAGCAATATGTTAAACTTAAAAAAGTGCACATACGTAGACATGGTTCTGTATATGTATTTTGATTACATATACGTAACAATCATCTTCATATTAATCAAAAATTGTCTTCATCTCTATCATATGTATCCTGCTTACGTATATGTAAACACTACTAGATTAGCAATTAGCAAACAAAGAAAAAACAATAAGCATACTATTATATCAAAACGGTAAAACTTACGTGTATGTAAGCAATCAGAAAACAAATAAAGAAGACATGTTGATGAAACTTACGTATATGTAAACA